>CM049860.1:29628463-30228463 GCA_027422415.1 Schizothorax lantsangensis | reverse complement strand
GAAAGCACAACAACTGAGACCACAACAACAGAAAGCACCACCGCAGGTACCACAACACCAGAAAGCACAACAACCGAGACCACAACAACAGAAAGCACCACCGCAGGTACCACAACACCAGAAAGCACAACAACCGAGACCACAACACCAGAAAGCACAACAACTGAGACCACAACAATAGAAAGCACCACCACAGGCACCACAACACCAGAAAGCACAACAACCGAGACCACAACAACAGAAAGCACCACCACAGGTACCACAACGCCAGAAAGCACAACAACTGAGACCACAACAACAGAAAGCACCACCGCAGGTACCACAACACCAGAAAGCACAACAACCGAGACCACAACACCAGAAAGCACAACAACTGAGACCACAACAATAGAAAGCACCACCACAGGTACCACAATACCAGAAAGCACAACAACTGATACCACAACAACAGAAAGCACCACCACAGGTACCACAACGCCAGAAAGCACAACAACTGAGACCACAACAACAGAAAGCACCACCACAGGTACCACAACACCAGAAAGCACAACAACTGATACCACAACAACAGAAAGCACCACCACAGGTACCACAACGCCAGAAAGCACAACAACTGAGACCACAACAACAGAAAGCACCACCACAGGTACCACAACGCCAGAAAGCACAACAACTGAGACCACAACAACAGAAAGCACCACCACAGGTACCACCACAGGTACAACAACACCAGAAAGCACAACAACCGAGACCACAACAACAGAAAGCACCACCGCAGGTACCACAACACCAGAAAGCACAACAACCGAGACCACAACAACAGAAAGCACCACCGCAGGTACCACAACACCAGAAAGCACAACAACCGAGACCACAACAACAGAAAGCACCACCGCAGGTACCACAACACCAGAAAGCACAACATCTGAGACCACAACAACAGAAAGCACCACCACAGGTACCACAACGCCAGAAAGCACAACAACAGAGACCACAACAACAGAAAGCACCACCACAGGTACCACAACGCCAGAAAGCACAACAACTGAGACCACAACAACTAGAAAGCACCACCACAGGTACCACAACGCCAGAAAGCACAACAACTGAGACCACAACAACAGAAAGCACCACCACAGGTACCACAACACCAAGAAAGCACAACAACTGAGACCACAACAACAGAAAGCACCACCACAGGTACCACAACACCAGAAAGCACAACAACCGAGACCACAACAACAGAAAGCACCACCGCAGGTACCACAACACCAGAAAGCACAACAACCGAGACCACAACAACAGAAAGCACCACCACAGGTACCACAACACCAGAAAGCACAACAACCGAGACCACAACAACAGAAAGCACCACCGCAGGTACCACAACACCAGAAAGCACAACAACTGAGACCACAACAACAGAAAGCACCACCACAGGTACCACAACGCCAGAAAGCACAACAACTGAGACCACAACAACAGAAAGCACCACCACAGGTACCACAACGCCAGAAAGCACAACAACTGAGACCACAACAATAGAAAGCACCACCACAGGTACCACCACAGGTACAACAACACCAGAAAGCACAACAACCGAGGCCACAACAACAGAAAGCACCACCGCAGGTACCACAACATCAGAAAGCACAACAACCGAGACCACAACAACAGAAAGCACCACCGCAGGTACCACAACACCAGAAAGCACAACAACCGAGACCACAACAACAGAAAGCACCACCGCAGGTACCACAACGCCAGAAAGCACAACAACTGAGACCACAACACAAGAAAGCACCACCACAGGTACCACAACACCAGAAAGCACAACATCTGAGACCACAACAACAGAAAGCACCACCACAGGGACCACAACGCCAGAAAGCACAACAACTGAGACGACAACAACAGAAAGCACCACCACAGGTACCACAACGCCAGAAAGCACAACAACTGAGACCACAAAACTAGAAAGCACCACCACAGGTACCACAACGCCAGAAAGCACAACAACTGAGACCACAACAACAGAAAGCATCACCACAGGTACCACAATACAAGAAAGCACAACAACTGAGACCACAACAACAGAAAGCACCACCACAGGTACCACAACACCAGAAAGCACAACAACTGAGACCACAACAACAGAAAGCACCACCACAGGTACCACAACACCAGAAAGCACAACAACAGAAAGCACCACCACAGGTACCACAACACCAGAAAGCACAACAACTGAGACCACAACACCAGAAAGCACAACAACTGAGACCACAACAACAGAAAGCACCACCGCAGGTACCACAACACCAGAAAGCACAACAACCGAGACCACAACACCAGAAAGCACAACAACTGAGACCACAACAATAGAAAGCACCACCACAGGTACCACAACACCAGAAAGCACAACAACTGAGACCACAACAACAGAAAGCACCACCACAGGTACCACAACGCCAGAAAGCACAACAACTGAGACCACAACAACAGAAAGCACCACCACAGGTACCACAACGCCAGAAAGCACAACAACTGAGACCACAACAACAGAAAGCACCACCACAGGTACCACAACGCCAGAAAGCACAACAACTGAGACCACAACAACAGAAAGCACCACCACAGGTACCACAACGCCAGAAAGCACAACAACTGAGACCACAACAATAGAAAGCACCACCACAGGTACCACCACAGGTACAACAACACCAGAAAGCACAACAACCGAGGCCACAACAACAGAAAGCACCACCGCAGGTACCACAACATCAGAAAGCACAACAACCGAGACCACAACAACAGAAAGCACCACCGCAGGTACCACAACACCAGAAAGCACAACAACCGAGACCACAACAACAGAAAGCACCACCGCAGGTACCACAACACCAGAAAGCACAACATCTGAGACCACAACAACAGAAAGCACCACCACAGGGACCACAACGCCAGAAAGCACAACAACTGAGACGACAACAACAGAAAGCACCACCACAGGTACCACAACGCCAGAAAGCACAACAACTGAGACCACAAAACTAGAAAGCACCACCACAGGTACCACAACACCAGAAAGCACAACAACTGAGACCACAACAACAGAAAGCATCACCACAGGTACCACAATACAAGAAAGCACAACAGCTGAGACCACAACAACAGAAAGCACCACCACAGGTACCACAACACCAGAAAGCACAACAACCGAGACCACAACAACAGAAAGCACCACCGCAGGTACCACAACACCAGAAAGCACAACAACCGAGACCACAACAACAGAAAGCACCACCGCAGGTACCACAACACCAGAAAGCACAACAACCGAGACCACAACAACAGAAAGCACCACCGCAGGTACCACAACACCAGAAAGCACAACAACCGAGACCACAACACCAGAAAGCACAACAACTGAGACCACAACAATAGAAAGCACCACCACAGGTACCACAACACCAGAAAGCACAACAACCGAGACCACAACAACAGAAAGCACCACCGCAGGTACCACAACACCAGAAAGCACAACAACTGATACCACAACAACAGAAAGCACCACCACAGGTACCACAACGCCAGAAAGCACAACAACTGAGACCACAACAACAGAAAGCACCACCACAGGTACCACAACGCCAGAAAGCACAACAACTGAGACCACAACAATAGAAAGCACCACCACAGGTACCACCACAGGTACAACAACACCAGAAAGCACAACAACTGAGACCACAACAACAGAAAGCACCACCACAGGTACCACAACACCAGAAAGCACAACAACTGAGACCACAACAACAGAAAGCACCACCGCAGGTACCACAACACCAGAAAGCACAACAACCGAGACCACAACACCAGAAAGCACAACAACTGAGACCACAACAATAGAAAGCACCACCACAGGTACCACAACACCAGAAAGCACAACAACCGAGACCACAACAACAGAAAGCACCACCGCAGGTACCACAATACCAGAAAGCACAACAACTGATACCACAACAACAGAAAGCACCACCACAGGTACCACAACGCCAGAAAGCACAACAACTGAGACCACAACAACAGAAAGCACCACCACAGGTACCACAACGCCAGAAAGCACAACAACTGAGACCACAACAATAGAAAGCACCACCACAGGTACCACCACAGGTACAACAACACCAGAAAGCACAACAACCGAGGCCACAACAACAGAAAGCACCACCGCAGGTACCACAACACCAGAAAGCACAACAACTGAGACCACAACAACAGAAAGCACCACCGCAGGTACCACAACACCAGAAAGCACAACAACCGAGACCACAACAACAGAAAGCACCACCGCAGGTACCACAACACCAGAAAGCACAACAACTGAGACCACAACACTAGAAAGCACCACCACAGGTACCACAACACCAGAAAGCACAACATCTGAGACCACAACAACAGAAAGCACCACCACAGGGACCACAACGCCAGAAAGCACAACAACTGAGACGACAACAACAGAAAGCACCACCACAGGTACCACAACGCCAGAAAGCACAACAACTGAGACCACAACAACTAGAAAGCACCACCACAGGTACCACAACACCAGAAAGCACAACAACTGAGACCACAACAACAGAAAGCACCACCACAGGTACCACAATACAAGAAAGCACAACAACTGAGACCACAACAACAGAAAGCACCACCACAGGTACCACAACACCAGAAAGCACAACAACTGAGACCACAACAACAGAAAGCACCACCACAGGTACCACAACACCAGAAAGCACAACAACAGAAAGCACCACCACAGGTACCACAACACCAGAAAGCACAACAACTGAGACCACAACACCAGAAAGCACCACAACAACAGAAAGCACACCACAGGTACCACAACACCAGAAAGCACAACAACAGAGGCCACAACATCAGAAAGCACCACCACAGGTACCACAACACCAGAAAGCACAACAACTGATACCACAACAACAGAAAGCACCACCGCAGGTACCACAACACCAGAGAGCACAACAACCGAGACCACAACAACAGAAAGCACCACCACAGGCACCACAACACCAGATAGCACAACAACTGAGACCACAACAACAGAAAGCACCACCACAGGCACCACAACACTAGATAGCACAACAACCGAGACCACAACAACAGAAAGCACCACCACAGGCACCACAACACCAGAAAGCACCACCACAGGCACCACAACACCAGAAAGCACAACAACTGAGACCACAACAACAGAAAGCACCACCACAGGCACCACAACACCAGAAAGCACAACAACTGAGACCACAACAACAGAAAGCACCACCACAGGCACCACAACACCAGATAGCACAACAACTGAGACCACAACAGCAGAAAGCACCACCACAGGCACCACAACACCAGAAAGCACAACAACTGAGACCACAACAGCAGAAATCACCACAACAACAGACAGCACTACAATAACAGAAAGTACAGCCACCAGTACCACAACTCCAGAAAGTACAACAGCAGACACATCAGCAACAGAAAGTACAACAGAAAGCACTACAACCGAGACCACAACAACAGAAAGCACAACAACTGAGACCACAACAACAGAAAGCACCACCACAGGCACCACAACACTAGATAGCACAACAACTGAGACCACAACAACAGAAAGCACCACCACAGGCACCACAACACCAGAAAGCACAACAACTGAGACCACAACAACAGAAAGCACCACCACAGGCGCCACAACACCAGAAAGCACAACAACTGAGACCACAACAACAGAAAGCACCACCACAGGCACCACAACACCAGAAAGCACAACAACTGAGACCACAACAACAGAAAGCACCACCACAGGCACCACAACACCAGATAGCACAACAACTGAGACCACAACAGCAGAAAGCACCACCACAGGCACCACAACACCAGAAAGCACAACAACTGAGACCACAACAGCAGAAATCACCACAACAACAGACAGCACTACAATAACAGAAAGTACAATCACCAGTACCACAACTCCAGAAAGTACAACAGCAGACACATCAGCAACAGAAAGTACAACAGAAAGCACTACAACTGAAACTGCAACAACAGAGAGCACCACCACCACTAGTACCACAACTTCAGAAAGTACAACAATGGAGACGGCAACATCAGAAAGCATCACAACAGGAGGAACAACAGACAGCATCACCACTGGTACCACAACAGCAGAAAGCACCACAACTGAGAGAACAACAGAAATTAACACAAGCCATACTTAGTTTTAATGTCTTCTTAAAATTAATTCTATACAATGTTGGCTCCAGAGAATCTTAAAATAAGATCCATATCTAATAAAATGCAGTGGAAGAATAAACTCGCCGGTCAGGTCATCATGATATTCTAATGAATAACATTGAGGTACTTTATATAAAAAACAGTGCACTCTGAAAGACAATTATTTTATTAAAAAAATGTACTAATGAAAATGGTAACAATCCCAGAGTGTTTTTTCAATTATCTTTTATTTTAAACAATTAATCTTACAATTTGTTAAATCATCCTTATATAACAATTTGTGAAGGTTTTGCTATTTAATAATAATACTAATAATAACACTTATAATAATAATAATAATAATAATAATAATAATAAATTAAGTCTTCTGTGTACATAAAACCGATAAAATTTGTATAGAAGATCAAGAATATATATCTACAGCACAAAACTGTAAGTGTTCAAGAGAGCTAATAAAAATAATCTTTTGCAAACTGTGTCCCAGTGAATTTCCTAACTTGACCCTATACCTAAAATAGTGGAAAAAACTTCATTGTTTTCTCTGTAATATTCACAGACCAATTTCTAACATATAATTTTTAAATAGCTAAAGTAATTTAAGGTAAGTGATTTGCGATAAATTACCAATGTGAGCAATGCATTATTCTTAATCCTCTTAGACCTATGTGCATCATTTGGCACTTGATTGTTTAATTTTGCTTAACAGACTAGAAATTGGTCTCTCCAGTAATATTCTAAATGGGTTCAAGGCATATATTGGGAGAAAAGTAATTATTTATTAAAATAGGTGACAATGTATCAATTAAATATTAAGTACTGTATGCTTTTCCTCAAAACTAGAAGTAAGAGACCTAGGTGCAATTATGGACTATGATTTTCTTTTTTTAAAATCTCATATTAATCAAGTGATAAACATTTTATTTATTATTTTTGCTCATTGTGATTATTTTAATGCTATGTACACTGTCTTATTCCTAAGCTATAATTGATACAAAATGAAGCAGTCAAAGTACTAATGAAATTAAGAAGGAGAGACCATATTAATGGTTTTAATACAATTACATTGGTTGCCAGGTCAGCAAAAAAATAGACTTTTATGTTAATGTGTTCCAAATCATAGTTTCAAATCTTCCAGTGCCTGTCTTTTTGCAAACTATACAATAAATCCTAAGTGACTCTGTGGTGCTCCTTTTAGCCACTAAACCCCCAACATTTTGAACTGTCAAACAATTTAAATTAGAAAGGCTTCACACTTTCATATAAAAAAATAAAAAAATAATCAACACGTCTTTTTAAAATATGAATTTAGCATGTTGATATAATTTTTAATTACTGTGTGAAGTTGAATGTCAATGTGATATGTCTTTATTTTTGTTTGTATTGTTTTATTTCTTGTTAAGCACAATGAGCTGCATTTTGTATATTGAAAGTTATAAACAAAGTTTGGTAAATGTTTTACTGTTATTTAATAACAGGAAGCACCACGACTCCAGAAAGCACCACGACTCCAGAAAGCACCACAACGGAGACCACAACAACAGAAAGCACCACCGCAGGTACCACAATACCAGAAAGCACAACAACTGATACCACAACAACAGAAAGCACCAAAGTACCACAACAGAAAGCACCAACAGAGACTACAACAACAGAAAGCACCACCACAGGTACCACAACGCCAGAAAGCACAACAACTGAGACCACAACAATAGAAAGCACCACCACAGGTACCACCACAGGTACAACAACACCAGAAAGCACAACAACTGAGACCACAACAACAGAAAGCACCACCACAGGTACCACAACACCAGAAAGCACAACAACTGAGACCACAACAACAGAAAGCACCACCGCAGGTACCACAACACCAGAAAGCACAACAACCGAGACCACAACAACAGAAAGCACCACCGCAGGTACCACAACACCAGAAAGCACAACAACCGAGACCACAACACCAGAAAGCACAACAACTGAGACCACAACAATAGAAAGCACCACCACAGGCACCACAACACCAGAAAGCACAACAACTGAGACCACAACAACAGAAAGCACCACCACAGGTACCAACAACACCAGAAAGCACAACAACTGAGACCACAACAACAGAAAGCACCACCACAGGCACCACAACACAGAAAGCACAACAACTGAGACCACAACAACAGAAAGCACCACCACAGGCACCACAACACCAGAAAGCACAACAACAGGTACCACAACACCAGAAAGCACAACAAGACCACAACAACAGAAAGCACCACCACAGAAAGCACAACAACTACCACAACAGGTACCACAACACCAGAAAGCACAACAACTGAGACCACAACAACAGAAAGCACCACCACAGGTACCACCACAGGTACAACAACACCAGAAAGCACAACAACTGAGACCACAACAACAGAAAGCACCACCACAGGTACCACAACACCAGAAAGCACAACAACTGAGACCACAACAACAGAAAGCACCACCGCAGGTACCACAACACCAGAAAGCACAACAACCGAGACCACAACAACAGAAAGCACCACCGCAGGTACCACAACACCAGAAAGCACAACAACCGAGACCACAACACCAGAAAGCACAACAACTGAGACCACAACAATAGAAAGCACCACCACAGGTACCACAACACCAGAAAGCACAACAACCGAGACCACAACAACAGAAAGCACCACCGCAGGTACCACAATACCAGAAAGCACAACAACTGAGACCACAACAACAGAAAGCACCACCACAGGCACCACAACACCAGAAAGCACAACAACTGAGACCACAACAACAGAAAGCACCACCACAGGCACCACAACACCAGAAAGCACAACAACTGAGACCACAACAACAGAAAGCACCACCACAGGCACCACAACACCAGATAGCACAACAACTGAGACCACAACAGCAGAAAGCACCACCACAGGCACCACAACACCAGAAAGCACAACAACTGAGACCACAACAGCAGAAATCACCACAACAACAGACAGCACTACAATAACAGAAAGTACAGCCACCAGTACCACAACTCCAGAAAGTACAACAGCAGACACATCAGCAACAGAAAGTACAACAGAAAGCACTACAACCGAGACCACAACAACAGAAAGCACAACAACTGAGACCACAACAACAGAAAGCACCACCACAGGTACCACCACAGGTACAACAACACCAGAAAGCACAACAACTGAGACCACAACAACAGAAAGCACCACCACAGGTACCACAACACCAGAAAGCACAACAACTGAGACCACAACAACAGAAAGCACCACCGCAGGTACCACAACACCAGAAAGCACAACAACCGAGACCACAACAACAGAAAGCACCACCGCAGGTACCACAACGCCAGAAAGCACAACAACTGAGACCACAACAACAGAAAGCACCACCACAGGGACCACAACGCCAGAAAGCACAACATCTGAGACCACAACAACAGAAAGCACCACCACAGGGACCACAACGCCAGAAAGCACAACAACTGAGACGACAACAACAGAAAGCACCACCACAGGTACCACAACGCCAGAAAGCACAACAACTGAGACCACAAAACTAGAAAGCACCACCACAGGTACCACAACGCCAGAAAGCACAACAACTGAGACCACAACAACAGAAAGCATCACCACAGGTACCACAATACAAGAAAGCACAACAACTGAGACCACAACAACAGAAAGCACCACCACAGGTACCACAACACCAGAAAGCACAACAACTGAGACCACAACAACAGAAAGCACCACCACAGGTACCACAACACCAAAAAGCACAACAACAGAAAGCACCACCACAGGCACCACAACACCAGAAAGCACAACAACTGAGACCACAACAACAGAAAGCACCACCACAGGCACCACAACACCAGATAGCACAACAACTGAGACCACAACAGCAGAAAGCACCACCACAGGCACCACAACACCAGAAAGCACAACAACTGAGACCACAACAGCAGAAATCACCACAACAACAGACAGCACTACAATAACAGAAAGTACAATCACCAGTACCACAACTCCAGAAAGTACAACAGCAGACACATCAGCAACAGAAAGTACAACAGAAAGCACTACAACTGAAACTGCAACAACAGAGAGCACCACCACCACTAGTACCACAACTTCAGAAAGTACAACAATGGAGACGGCAACATCAGAAAGCATCACAACAGGAGGAACAACAGACAGCATCACCACTGGTACCACAACAGCAGAAAGCACCACAACTGAGAGAACAACAGAAATTAACACAAGCCATACTTAGTTTTAATGTCTTCTTAAAATTAATTCTATACAATGTTGGCTCCAGAGAATCTTAAAATAAGATCCATATCTAATAAAATGCAGTGGAAGAATAAACTCGCCGGTCAGGTCATCATGATATTCTAATGAATAACATTGAGGTACTTTATATAAAAAACAGTGCACTCTGAAAGACAATTATTTTATTAAAAAAATGTACTAATGAAAATGGTAACAATCCCAGAGTGTTTTTTCAATTATCTTTTATTTTAAACAATTAATCTTACAATTTGTTAAATCATCCTTATATAACAATTTGTGAAGGTTTTGCTATTTAATAATAATACTAATAATAACACTTATAATAATAATAATAATAATAATAATAAATTAAGTCTTCTGTGTACATAAAACCGATAAAATTTGTATAGAAGATCAAGAATATATATCTACAGCACAAAACTGTAAGTGTTCAAGAGAGCTAATAAAAATAATCTTTTGCAAACTGTGTCCCAGTGAATTTCCTAACTTGACCCTATACCTAAAATAGTGGAAAAAACTTCATTGTTTTCTCTGTAATATTCACAGACCAATTTCTAACATATAATTTTTAAATAGCTAAAGTAATTTAAGGTAAGTGATTTGCGATAAATTACCAATGTGAGCAATGCATTATTCTTAATCCTCTTAGACCTATGTGCATCATTTGGCACTTGATTGTTTAATTTTGCTTAACAGACTAGAAATTGGTCTCTCCGGTAATATTCTAAATGGGTTCAAGGCATATATTGGGAGAAAAGTAATTATTTATTAAAATAGGTGACAATGTATCAATTAAATATTAAGTACTGTATGCTTTTCCTCAAAACTAGAAGTAAGAGACCTAGGTGCAATTATGGACTATGATTTTCTTTTTTTTAAAATCTCATATTAATCAAGTGATAAACATTTTATTTATTATTTTTGCTCATTGTGATTATTTTAATGCTATGTACACTGTCTTATTCCTAAGCTATAATTGATACAAAATGAAGCAGTCAAAGTACTAATGAAATTAAGAAGGAGAGACCATATTAATGGTTTTAATACAATTACATTGGTTGCCAGGTAGGCAAAAAAATAGACTTTTATGTTAATGTGTTCCAAATCATAGTTTCAAATCTTCCAGTGCCTGTCTTTTTGCAAACTATACAATAAATCCTAAGTGACTCTGTGGTGCTCCTTTTAGCCACTAAACCCCCAAAATTTTGAACTGTCAAACAATTTAAATTAGAAAGGCTTCACACTTTCATATAAAAAAATAAAAAAATAATCAACACGTCTTTTTAAAATATGAATTTAGCATGTTGATATAATTTTTAATTACTGTGTGAAGTTGAATGTCAATGTGATATGTCTTTATTTTTGTTTGTATTGTTTTATTTCTTGTTAAGCACAATGAGCTGCATTTTGTATATTGAAAGTTATAAACAAAGTTTGGTAAATGTTTTACTGTTATTTAATAACAGGAAGCACCACGACTCCAGAAAGCACCACGACTCCAGAAAGCACCACAACGGAGACCACAACAACAGAAAGCACCACCGCAGGTACCACAATACCAGAAAGCACAACAACTGATACCACAACAACAGAAAGCACCACCACAGGTACCACAACGCCAGAAAGCACAACAACTGAGACTACAACAACAGAAAGCACCACCACAGGTACCACAACGCCAGAAAGCACAACAACTGAGACCACAACAATAATAGCACCACCAAGCACCACAACACCAGAAAGCACAACAACTGAGACCACAACAACAGAAAGCACCACCACAGGTACCACAACACCAGAAAGCACAACAACTGAGACCACAACAACAGAAAGCACCACCGCAGGTACCACAACACCAGAAAGCACAACAACCGAGACCACAACAACAGAAAGCACCACCGCAGGTACCACAACACCAGAAAGCACAACAACCGAGACCACAACACCAGAAAGCACAACAACTGAGACCACAACAACAGAAAGCACCACCACAGGTACCACCACAGGTACAACAACACCAGAAAGCACAACAACTGAGACCACAACAACAGAAAGCACCACCACAGGTACCACAACACCAGAAAGCACAACAACTGAGACCACAACAACAGAAAGCACCACCACAGGTACCACAACACCAGAAAGCACAACAACCGAGACCACAACAACAGAAAGCACCACCGCAGGTACCACAACGCCAGAAAGCACAACAACTGAGACCACAACAACAGAAAGCACCACCACAGGTACCACAACGCCAGAAAGCACAACATCTGAGACCACAACAACAGAAAGCACCACCACAGGGACCACAACGCCAGAAAGCACAACAACTGAGACGACAACAACAGAAAGCACCACCACAGGTACCACAACGCCAGAAAGCACAACAACTGAGACCACAAAACTAGAAAGCACCACCACAGGTACCACAACGCCAGAAAGCACAACAACTGAGACCACAACAACAGAAAGCATCACCACAGGTACCACAATACAAGAAAGCACAACAACTGAGACCACAACAACAGAAAGCACCACCACAGGTACCACAACACCAGAAAGCACAACAACTGAGACCACAACAACAGAAAGCACCACCACAGGTGAGACCACAACAACAGAAAGCACCACCACAGGCACCACAAACCAGAAAGCACAACAACTGAGACCACAACAACAGAAAGCACCACCACAGGCACCACAACACCAGAAAGCACAACAACTGAGACCACAACAACAGAAAGCACCACCACAGGCACCACAACACCAGATAGCACAACAACTGAGACCACAACAGCAGAAAGCACCACCACAGGCACCACAACACCAGAAAGCACAACAACTGAGACCACAACAGCAGAAATCACCACAACAACAGACAGCACTACAATAACAGAAAGTACAACCACCAGTACCACAACTCCAGAAAGTACAACAGCAGACACATCAGCAACAGAAAGTACAACAGAAAGCACTACAACTGAAACTGCAACAACAGAGAGCACCACCACCACTAGTACCACAACTTCAGAAAGTACAACAATGGAGACGGCAACATCAGAAAGCATCACAACAGGAGGAACAACAGACAGCATCACCACTGGTACCACAACAGCAGAAAGCACCACAACTGAGAGAACAACAGAAATTAACACAAGCCATACTTAGTTTTAATGTCTTCTTAAAATTAATTCTATACAATGTTGGCTCCAGAGAATCTTAAAATAAGATCCATATCTAATAAAATGCAGTGGAAGAATAAACTCGCCGGTCAGGTCATCATGATATTCTAATGAATAACATTGAGGTACTTTATATAAAAAACAGTGCACTCTGAAAGACAATTATTTTATTAAAAAAATGTACTAATGAAAATGGTAACAATCCCAGAGTGTTTTTTCAATTATCTTTTATTTTAAACAATTAACCTTACAATTTGTTAAATCATCCTTATATAACAATTTGTGAAGGTTTTGCTATTTAATAATAATACTAATAATAACACTTAATAATAATAATAATAATAATAATAATAAATTAAGTCTTCTGTGTACATAAAACCGATAAAATTTGTATAGAAGATCAAGAATATATATCTACAGCACAAAACTGTAAGTGTTCAAGAGAGCTAATAAAAATAATCTTTTGCAAACTGTGTCCCAGTGAATTTCCTAACTTGACCCTATACCTAAAATAGTGGAAAAAACTTAATTGTTTTCTCTGTAATATTCACAGACCAATTTCTAACATATAATTTTTAAATAGCTAAAGTAATTTAAGGTAAGTGATTTGCGATAAATTACCAATGTGAGCAATGCATTATTCTTAATCCTCTTAGACCTATGTGCATCATTTGGCACTTGATTGTTTAATTTTGCTTAACAGACTAGAAATTGGTCTCTCCGGTAATATTCTAAATGGGTTCAAGGCATATATTGGGAGAAAAGTAATTATTTATTAAAATAGGTGACAATGTATCAATTAAATATTAAGTACTGTATGCTTTTCCTCAAAACTAGAAGTAAGAGACCTAGGTGCAATTATGGACTATGATTTTCTTTTTTTTTAAAATCTCATATTAATCAAGTGATAAACATTTTATTTATTATTTTTGCTCATTGTGATTATTTTAATGCTATGTACACTGTCTTATTCCTAAGCTATAATTGATACAAAATGAAGCAGTCAAAGTACTAATGAAATTAAGAAGGAGAGACCATATTAATGGTTTTAATACAATTACATTGGTTGCCAGGTCAGCAAAAAAATAGACTTTTATGTTAATGTGTTCCAAATCATAGTTTCAAATCTTCCAGTGCCTGTCTTTTTGCAAACTATACAATAAATCCTAAGTGACTCTGTGGTGCTCCTTTTAGCCACTAAACCCCCAAAATTTTGAACTGTCAACCAATTTAAATTAGAAAGGCTTCACACTTTCATATAAAAAAATAAAAAAATAATCAACACGTCTTTTTAAAATATGAATTTAGCATGTTGATATCATTTTTAATTACTGTGTGAAGTTGAATGTCAATGTGATATGTCTTTATTTTTGTTTGTATTGTTTTATTTCTTGTTAAGCACAATGAGCTGCATTTTGTATATTGAAAGTTATAAACAAAGTTTGGTAAATGTTTTACTGTTATTTAATAACAGGAAGCACCACGACTCCAGAAAGCACCACGACTCCAGAAAGCACCACAACGGAGACCACAACAACAGAAAGCACCACCGCAGGTACCACAATACCAGAAAGCACAACAACTGATACCACAACAACAGAAAGCACCACCACAGGTACCACAACGCCAGAAAGCACAACAACTGAGACTACAACAACAGAAAGCACCACCACAGGTACCACAACGCCAGAAAGCACAACAACTGAGACCACAACAATAGAAAGCACCACCACAGGTACCACCACAGGTACAACAACACCAGAAAGCACAACAACTGAGACCACAACAACAGAAAGCACCACCACAGGCACCACAACACCAGAAAGCACAACAACTGAGACCACAACAACAGAAAGCACCACCACAGGCACCACAACACCAGAAAGCACAACAACTGAGACCACAACAACAGAAAGCACCACCACAGGCACCACAACACCAGAAAGCACAACAACCGAGACCACAACACCAGAAAGCACAACAACTGAGACCACAACAATAGAAAGCACCACCACAGGTACCACAACACCAGAAAGCACAACAACCGAGACCACAACAACAGAAAGCACCACCGCAGGTACCACAATACCAGAAAGCACAACAACTGATACCACAACAACAGAAAGCACCACCACAGGTACCACAACGCCAGAAAGCACAACAACTGAGACCACAACAACAGAAAGCACCACCACAGGTACCACCACAGGTACAACAACACCAGAAAGCACAACAACTGAGACCACAACAACAGAAAGCACCACCACAGGTACCACAACACCAGAAAGCACAACAACTGAGACCACAACAACAGAAAGCACCACCGCAGGTACCACAACACCAGAAAGCACAACAACCGAGACCACAACAACAGAAAGCACCACCGCAGGTACCACAACGCCAGAAAGCACAACAACTGAGACCACAACAACAGAAAGCACCACCACAGGGACCACAACGCCAGAAAGCACAACATCTGAGACCACAACAACAGAAAGCACCACCACAGGGACCACAACGCCAGAAAGCACAACAACTGAGACCACAACAACAGAAAGCACCACCACAGGCACCACAACACCAGAAAGCACAACAACTGAGACCACAACAACAGAAAGCACCACCACAGGCACCACACACGCCAGAAAGCACAACAACTGAGACCACAACAACAGAAAGCACCACCACAGGCACCACAACACAGAAAGCACAACAACTGAGACCACAACAACAGAAAGCACCACCACAGGCACACACACACCAGAAAGCACAACAACTGAGACCACAACAACAGAAAGCACCACCACAGGCACCACACACCACACAAAAAGCACAACAACAGAAAGCACCACCACAGGCACCACAACACCAGAAAGCACAACAACTGAGACCACAACAACAGAAAGCACCACCACAGGCACCACAACACCAGAAAGCACAACAACTGAGACCACAACAGCAGAAAGCACCACCACAGGCACCACAACACCAGAAAGCACAACAACTGAGACCACAACAACAGAAAGCACCACCACAGGCACCACAACACCAGAAAGCACAACAACTGAGACCACAACAACAGAAAGCACCACCACAGGCACCACAACACCAGAAAGCACAACAACTGAGACCACAACAACAGAAAGCACCACCACAGGCACCACAACACCAGAAAGCACAACAACTGAGACCACAACAACAGAAAGCACCACCACAGGCACCACAACACCAGAAAGCACAACAACTGAGACCACAACAGCAGAAAGCACCACCACAGGCACCACAACACCAGAAAGCACAACAACTGAGACCACAACAGCAGAAATCACCACAACAACAGACAGCACTACAATAACAGAAAGTACAACCACCAGTACCACAACTCCAGAAAGTACAACAGCAGACACATCAGCAACAGAAAGTACAACCGAAAGCACTACAACTGAAACTGCAACAACAGAGAGCACCACCACCACTAGTACCACAACTTCAGAAAGTACAACAATGGAGACGGCAACATCAGAAAGCATCACAACAGGAGGAACAACAGACAGCATCACCACTGGTACCACAACAGCAGAAAGCACCACAACTGAGAGAACAACAGAAATTAACACAAGCCATACTTAGTTTTAATGTCTTCTTAAAATTAATTCTATACAATGTTGGCTCCAGAGAATCTTAAAATAAGATCCATATCTAATAAAATGCAGTGGAAGAATAAACTCTCCGGTCAGGTCATCATGATATTCTAATGAATAACATTGAGGTACTTTATATAAAAAACAGTGCACTCTGAAAGACAATTATTTTATTAAAAAAATGTACTAATGAAAATGGTAACAATCCCAGAGTGTTTTTTCAATTATCTTTTATTTTAAACAATTAATCTTACAATTTGTTAAATCATCCTTATATAACAATTTGTGAAGGTTTTGCTATTTAATAATAATACTAATAATAACACTTATAATAATAATAATAATAATAATAATAATATTAGTCTGCTAAATGCATAAGTGTAATGTAAATTAAGTCTTCTGTGTACATAAAACCGATAAAATTTGTATAGAAGATCAAGAATATATATCTACAGCACAAAACTGGTAAGTGTTCAAGAGAGCTAATAAAAATAATCTTTTGCAAACTGTGTCCCAGTGAATTTCCTAACTTGACCCTACACCTAATATATGTTGTTTAAATGGCAGGAAGTTTCTTCAATGCTTTAAAATGTACAGATGTAAAGCCGACACTTATGGGGAAAAAACTTCATTGTTTTCTCTGTAATATTCACAGACCAATTTCTAACATATAATTTTTAAATAACTAAAGTAATTTAAGGTAAATGATTTGCGATACATTACCAATGTGAGCAATGCATTAGTCTTAATCCTCTTAGACCTATGTGCATCATTTGGCACTTGATTGTTTAATTTTGCTTAACAGACTAGAAATTGGTCTCTCCGGTAATATTCTAAATGGGTTCAAGGCATATATTGGGAGAAAAGTAATTATTTATTAAAATAGGTGACAATGTATCAATGAAATATTAAGTACTGTATGCTTTTCCTCAAAACTAGAAGTAAGAAACCTAGGTGCAATTATGGACTATGATTTTCTTTTTTTTTTAAATCTCATATTAATCAAGTGATAAACATTTTATTTATTATTTTTGCTCATTGTGATTATTTTAATGCTATGTACACTGTCTTATTCCTAAGCTATAATTGATACAAAATGAAGCAGTCAAAGTACTAATGAAATTAAGAAGGAGAGACCATATTAATGGTTTTAATGCAATTACATTGGTTGCCAGTTCAGCAAAAAAATAGACTTTTATGTTAATGTGTTCCAAATCATAGTTTCAAATCTTCCAGTGCCTGTCTTTTTGCAAACTATACAATAAATCCTAAGTGACTCTGTGGTGCTCCTTTTAGCCACTAAACCCCCAAAATTTTGAACTGTCAACCAATTTAAATTAGAAAGGCTTCACACTTTCATATAAAAAAAGTAAAAAAATAATCAACACGTCTTTTTAAAATATTAATTTAGCATGTTGATATCATTTTTAATTACTGTGTGAAGTTGAATGTCAATGTGATATGTCTTTATTTTTGTTTGTAGTTTTTTATTTCTTGTTAAGCAAAATGAGCTGCATTTTGTATATTGAAAGTTATAAACAAAGTTTGGTAAATGTTTTACTGTTATTTAATAACAGGAAGCACCACGACTCCAGAAAGCACCACAACGGAGACCACCACAACAGAAAGTACAACCACTGGCAACACGACTCCAGAAGGTATTACAACAGAGACCACAACAACAGAAAGCACCACAATGGTCATTATGCCAACAGAAAGTACCACCACAGGCACCACAACACCAGAAAGCACAACAACTGAGACCACAACAACAGAAAGCACCACCACAGGCACCACAACACCAGAAAGCACAACAACTGAGACCACAACAACAGAAAGCACCACCACAGGCACCACAACACCAGAAAGCACAACAACTGAGACCACAACAACAGAAAGCACCACCACAGGCACCACAACACCAGAAAGCACAACAACTGAGACCACACCACAGAAAGCACCACCACAGGCACCACAACACCAGAAAGCACAACAACTGAGACCACAACAGCAGACACAGAAAGCACAACACACAACAGAAAGCACCACCACAGGCACCACAACACCAGAAAGCACAACAACTGAGACCACAACACAGAAAGCACCACCACAGGCACCACAACACCAGAAAGCACAACAACTGAGACCACTACAACAGAAAGCACCACCACAGGCACCACAACACCAGAAAGCACAACAACTGAGACCACGCCAACAGAAAGCACCACCACAGGCACCACAACACCAGAAAGCACAACAACTGAGACCACAACAACAGAAAGCACCACCACAGGCCCCACAACACAGAAAGCACAACAACAGAAAGCACCACCACAGGCACCACAACACCAGAAAGCACAACAACTGAGACCACAACACAGAAAGCACCACCACAGGCACCACAACACCAGAAAGCACAACAACTGAGACCACAACAACAGAAAGCACCACCACAGGCACCACAACACCAGAAAGCACAACAACTGAGACCACAACAAGCAGAAAGCACCACCACAGGCACCACAACACCAGAAAGCACAACAACTGAGACCACAACAACAGAAAGCACCACCACAGGCACCACAACACCAGAAAGCACAACAACTGAGACCACAACAACAGAAAGCACCACCACAGGCACCACAACACCAGAAAGCACAACAACTGAGACCACAACAGCAGAAAGCACCACCACAGGCACCACAACACCAGAAAGCACAACAACTGAGACCACAACACCACCAACAGCAGAAAGCACCACCACAGGCACCACAACACCAGAAAGCACAACAACTGAGACCACAACAGCAGAAAGCACCACCACAGGCACCACAACACCAGACACCACAACACAGAAAGCACCACCACAGGCACCACACACCAGAAAGCACAACAACTGAGACCACAACAACAGAAAGCACCACCACAGGCACCACAACACCAGAAAGCACAACAACTGAGACCACACAACAGAAAGCACCACCACAGGCACCACAACACCAGAAAGCACAACAACTGAGACCACAACAACAGAAAGCACCACCACAGGCACCACAACACCAGAAAGCACAACAACTGAGACCACAACAGCAGAAAGCACCACCACAGGCACCACAACACCAGAAAGCACAACAACTGAGACCACAACAGCAGAAAGCACCACCACAGGCACCACAACACCAGAAAGCACAACAACTGAGACCACAACAGCAGAAAGCACCACCACAGGCACCACAACAGCGGAAAGCACCACCACAGGCACCACAACACCAGAAAGCACAACAACTGAGACCACAACAGCAGAAAGCACCACCACAGGCACCACAACACCAGAAAGCACAACAACTGAGACCACACCAACAGAAAGCACCACCACAGGCACCACAACACCAGAAAGCACAACAACTGAGACCACAACAACAGAAAGCACCACCACAGGCACCACAACACCAGAAAGCACAACAACTGAGACCACAACAACAGAAAGCACCACCACAGGCACCACAACACCAGAAAGCACAACAACTGAGACCACAACAACAGAAAGCACCACCACAGGCACCACAACACCAGAAAGCACAACAACTGAGACCACAACAGCAGAAAGCACCACCACAGGCACCACAACACCAGAAAGCACAACAACTGAGACCACAACAGCAGAAAGCACCACCACAGGCACCACAACACCAGAAAGCACCACCACAGGCACCACAACAGCAGAAAGCACAACAACTGAGACCACAACAACAGAAAGCACCACCACAGGCACCACAACACCAGATAGCACAACAACTGAGACCACAACAACAGAAAGCACCACCACAGGCACCACAACACCAGAAAGCACAACAACTGAGACCACAACAACAGAAAGCACCACCACAGGCACCACAACACCAGAAAGCTCAACAACTGAGACCACAACAACAGAAAGCACCACCACAGGCACCACAACACCAGAAAGCACAACAACTGAGACCACAACAACAGAAAGCACCACCACAGGCACCACAACACCAGAAAGCACAACAACTGAGACCACAACAGCAGAAAGCACCACAACAACAGACAGCACTACAATAACAGAAAGTACAACCACCAGTACCACAACTCCAGAAAGAACAACAGCAGACACATCAGCAACAGAAAGTACAACCGAAAGCACTACAACTGAAACTGCAACAACAGAGAGCACCACCACCACTAGTACCACAACTTCAGAAAGTACAACAATGGAGACGGCAACATCAGAAAGCATCACAACAGGAGGAACAACAGACAGCATCACCACTGGTACCACAACAGCAGAAAGCACCACAACTGAGAGAACAACAGAAATTAACACAAGCCATACTTAGTTTTAATGTCTTCTTAAAATTAATTCTATACAATGTTGGCTCCAGAGAAACTTAAAATAAGATCCATATCTAATAAAATGCAGTGGAAGAATAAACTCTCCGGTCAGGTCATCATGATATTCTAATGAATAACATTGAGGTACTTTATATAAAAAAACAGTGCACTCTGAAAGACAATTATTTTATTAAAAAAAATGTACTAATGAAAATGGTAACAATCCCAGAGTGTTTTTTCAATTATCTTTAATTTTAAACAATTAATCTTACAATTTCTTAAATCATCCTTATATAACAATTTGTGAAGGTTTTGCTATTTAATAATAATACTAATAATAACACTTATAATAATAATAATAATAATAATAAATTATTATTATTAGTCTGCTAAATGCATAAGTGTAAATGTAAATTAAGTCTTCTGTGTACATAAAACCGATAAAATTTGTATAGAAGATCAAGAATATATATCTACAGCACAAAACTGGAAGTGTTCAAGAGAGCTAATAAAAATAATCTTTTGCAAACTGTGTCCCAGTGAATTTCCTAACTTGACCCTACACCTAATATATGTTGTTTAAATGGCAGGAAGTTTCTTCAATGCTTTAAAATGTACAGATGTAAAGCCGACACTTATGGGGAAAAAACTTCATTGTTTTCTCTGTAATATTCACAGACCAATTTCTAACATATAATTTTTAAATAACTAAAGTATTTTAAGGTAAATGATTTGCGATACATTACCAATGTGAGCAATGCATTAGTCTTAATCCTCTTAGACATATGTGCATCATTTGGCACTTGATTGTTTAATTTTGCTTAACAGACTAGAAATTGGTCTCTCCGGTAATATTCTAAATGGGTTCAAGGCATATATTGGGAGAAAAGTAATTATTTATTAAAATAGGTGACAATGTATCAATTAAATATTAAGTACTGTATGCTTTTCCTCAAAACTAGAAGTAAGAGACCTAGGTGCAATTATGGACTATCATTTTCTTTTTTTTTTAAATCTCATATTAATCAAGTGATAAACATTTTATTTATTATTTTTGCTCATTGTGATTATTTTAATGCTATGTACACTGTCTTATTCCTAAGCTATAATTGATACAAAATGAAGCAGTCAAAGTACTAATGAAATTAAGAAGGAGAGACCATATTAATGGTTTTAATGCAATTACATTGGTTGCCAGTTCAGCAAAAAAATAGACTTTTATGTTAATGTGTTCCAAATCATAGTTTCAAATCTTCCAGTGCCTGTCTTTTTGCAAACTATACAATAAATCCTAAGTGACTCTGTGGTGCTCCTTTTAGCCACTAAACCCCCAAAATTTTTAACTGTCAACCAATTTAAATTAGAAAGGCTTCACACTTTCATATAAAAAAAGTAAATAAATAATCAACACGTCTTTTTAAAATATTAATTTAGCATGTTGATATCATTTTTAATTACTGTGTGAAGTTGAATGTCAATGTGATATGTCTTTATTTTTGTTTGTAGTTTTTTATTTCTTGTTAAGCAAAATGAGCTGCATTTTGTATATTGAAAGTTATAAACAAAGTTTGGTAAATGTTTTACTGTTATTTAATAACAGGAAGCACCACGACTCCAGAAAGCACCACAACGGAGACCACCACAACAGAAAGTACAACCACTGGCAACACGACTCCAGAAGGTATTACAACAGAGACCACAACAACAGAAAGCACCACAATGGTCATTATGCCAACAGAAAGTACCACCACAGGCACCACAACACCAGAAAGCACAACAACTGAGACCACAACAACAGAAAGCACCACCACAGGCACCACAACAACAGAAAGCACAACAACTGAGACCACAACAACAGAAAGCACCACCACAGGCACCACAACACCAGAAAGCACAACAACTGAGACCACAACAACAGAAAGCACCACCACAGGCACCACAACACCAGAAAGCACAACAACTGAAACCACACCAACAGAAAGCACCACCACAGGCACCACAACACCAGAAAGCACAACAACTGAGACCACAACAGCAGAAAGCACCACCACAAGCACCACAACACCAGAAAGCACAACAACTGAGACCACAACAACAGAAAGCACCACCACAGGCACCACAACACCAGAAAGCACAACAACTGAGACCACAACAACAGAAAGCACCACCACAGGCACCACAACACCAGAAAGCACAACAACTGAGACCACAACAACAGAAAGCACCACCACAGGCACCACAACACCAGAAAGCACAACAACTGAGACCACAACAACAGAAAGCACCACCACAGGCACCACAACACCAGAAAGCACAACAACTGAGACCACAACAGCAGAAAGCACAACAACTGAGACCACAACACCAGAAAGCACAACAACTGAGACCACAACAGCAGAAAGCACAACAACTGAGACCACAAAAGCAGAAAGCACCACCACAGGCACCACCAACAGCGGAAAGCACCACCACAGGCACCACGACACCAGAAAGCACAACGACTGAGACCACAACAGCAGAAAGCACCACCACAGGCACCACAACACCAGAAAGCACAACAACTGAGACCACAACAACAGAAAGCACCACCACAGGCACCACAACACCAGAAAGCACAACAACTGAGACCACAACAACAGAAAGCACCACCACAGGCACCACAACACCAGAAAGCACAACAACTGAGACCACAACAGCAGAAAGCACCACCACAGGCACCACAACACCAGAAAGCACAACAACTGAGACCACAACAGCAGAAAGCACCACCACAGGCACCACAACACCAGAAAGCACAACAACTGAGACCACAACAGCAGAAAGCACCACCACAGGCACCACAACACCAGAAAGCACAACAACTGAGACCACACCAACAGAAAGCACCACCACAGGCACCACAACACCAGAAAGCACAACAACTGAGACCACACCAACAGAAAGCACCACCACAGGCACCACAACACCAGAAAGCACAACAACTGAGACCACAACAACAGAAAGCACCACCACAGGCACCACAACACCAGAAAGCACAACAACTACCAGAAAGCACAACAACTGAGACCACAACAGCAGAAAGACCACACCACACACAGAAAGCACCACCACAGAAAGCACCACAACACCAGAAAGCACAACAACTGAGACCACAACAGCAGAAAGCACCACCACAGGCAGAAACCACAACTGAGACCACAACAACAGAAAGAAAGCACCACAACACAGAAAGCACCACAACAACAGAAAGCACCAAAGCACAGAACAGCACAACAACTGAGACCACAACAGCAGAAAGCACCACCACAGCACCACAACACAGAAAGCACAACAACTGAGACCACAACAACAGAAAGCACCACCACAGGCACCACAACACCAGAAAGCACAACAACTGAGACCACACAACAGAAAGCACCACAACACAGAAAGGCACAACAACTGAGACCACCACAACACCAGAAAGCACAACAACTGAGCACCACCACAACAACAGAAAGCACCACCACAGGCACCACAACACCAGAAAGCACAACAACTGAGACCACAACAACAGAAAGCACCACCACAGGCACCACAACACCAGAAAGCACAACAACTGAGACCACAACAGCAGAAAGAGACCACACCAACAGAAAGCACCACCACAGGCAGAAACCACAACACCAGAAAGCACAACAACTGAGACCACAACAGCAGAAAGCACCACCACAGGCACCACAACACCAGAAAGCACAACAACTGAGCCAACAGAAAGCACACCACAGGCACCACAACACCAGAAAGCACAACAACTGAGACCACAACAGCAGAAAGCACCACCAAGCACCACAACACAGAAAGCACAACAACACCACAACAGACCACAGAAAGCACCACCAAGCACCACAACACAGAAAGCACAACAACTGAGACCACACAGCAGAAAGCACCACCACAGGCACCACAACACCAGAAAGCACAACAACTGCACCACCACAGACCACAACAGCACAACAACAGAAAGCCAACAGAAAGCACCACCACAGGCACCACAACACCAGAAAGCACAACAACTGAGACCACAACAGAAAGCACAACAACTGAGACCACAACAGCAGAAAGCACAACAACACCACCAACAGAAAGCACCACAACACCAGAAAGCACAACAAGCACAACAACTACCAGAAAGCACAACACACCACACACAGAAAGCACCACAACACAGGCCAACAGAAAGCCACAACACCAGAAAGCACAACAACTGAGACCACGCCAACAGAAAGCACCACAACACACACACACAGAAAGCACCACCACAGGCACCACAACACCAGAAAGCACAACAACTGAGACCACGCAACAGAAAGCACCACCACAGGCACCACAACACCAGAAAGCACAACAACTGAGACCACAACAGAAAGCACCACCACAGGCACCACAACACCAGAAAGCACAACAACTGAGACCACAACAACAGAAAGCACAACAACTGAGACCACACCAGCAGAAAGCACCACCACAGGCACCACAACACCAGAAAGCACAACAACACACCAACAGAAAGCACCACCACAGGCACCACAACACCAGAAAGCACAACAACTAGCACAACAACTGAGACCACAACACAGAAAGCACCACCACAGGCACCACAACACCAGAAAGCACAACAACTGAGACCACACCAACAGAAAGCACCACCACAGGCACCACAACACCAGAAAGCACAACAACTGAGACCACAACAGCAGAAAGCACCACCACAGGCACCACAACAGCAGAAAGCACAACAACTGAGACCACAACAGCAGAAAGCACAACAACTGAGACCACAACAGCAGAAAGCACCACCACAGGCACCACAACAGCAGAAAGCACAACAACTGAGACCACAACAACAGAAAGCACCACCACAGGCACCACAACACCAGAAAGCACAACAACTGAGACCACAACAGCTGAAAGCACCACCACAGGCACCACAACACCAGAAAGCACCACAACACCAGAAAGCACAACACTAGCACAACAACTGAGACCACGCCAACAGAAAGCACCACCACAGGCACCACAACACCAGAAAGCACAACAACTGAGACCACGCCAACAGAAAGCACCACCACAGGCACCACAACACCAGAAAGCACAACAACTGAGACCACAACAGCAGAAAGCACAACAACTGAGACCACAACAGCGGAAAGCACCACCACAGGCACCACAACACCAGAAAGCACAACAACTGAGACCACAACAGCAGAAAGCACAACAACTGAGACACAACAGCGGAAAGCACCACCACAGGCACCACAACACCAGAAAGCACAACAACTGAGACCACAACAGCGGAAAGCACCACCACAGGCACCACAACACCAGAGACCACACCAGCGGAAAGCACCACCAAGCCCCACAACACCAGAAACACACAGAGACCACAACACTGAAAGCACAACAGGCACCACAACACCAGAAAGCACAACAACTGAGACCACACCAACAGAAAGCACCACCACAGGCACCACAACACCAGTTAGCACAACAACTGAGACCACAATAACAGAAAGCACCACCACAGGCACCACAACACCAGATAGCACAACAACTGAGACCACACCAACAGAAAGCACCACCACAGGCACCACAACACCAGATAGCACAACAACTGAGACCACACCAACAGAAAGCACCACCACAGGCACCACAACACCAGAAAGCACAACAACTGAGAGCACAACAGCAGAAAGCACCACCACAGGCACCACAACAGCAGAAAGCACAACAACTGAGACCACAACAGCAGAAAGCACAACAACTGAGACCACAACAGCAGAAAGCACCACCACAGGCACCACAACAGCAGAAAGCACAACAACTGAGACCACAACAACAGAAAACACAACAACTGAGACCACAACACCAGATAGCACAACAACTGAGACCACAATAACAGAAAGCACCACCACAGGCACCACAACACCAGATAGCACAACAACTGAGACCACAACAACAGAAAGCACCACCACAGCCACCACAACACCAGAAAGCACAAACAACTGAGACCACACCAACAGAAAGCACCACCACAGGTACCACAACACCAGAAAGCACAACAACTGAGACCACGCCAACAGAAAGCACCACCACAGGCACCACAACAAAAGAAAGCACAACAACTGAGACCACGCCAACAGAAAGCACCACCACAGGCACCACAAGACCAGAAAGCACAACAACTGAGACCACGCCAACAGAAAGCACCACCACAGGTACCACAACACCAGAAAGCACAACAACTGAGACCACAACAATGGAAAGCACCACCACGGGTACCACAACACCAGAAAGCACAACAACTGAGACCACAACAACAGAAAGCACCACAATGGTCATTACGACAACAGAAAGTACCGCCTCCGGTACCACCACTGTAGAAAGTTCAACAACAGAGACCACAATAACAACAGACAGCACCACACCGGATACTACAACAACAGAAAGTACAACCACCAGTGCCACAACTTCAGGAAGTACAACAACAGAGACCACAACAGCAGAAAGCACCACAACGGACATTACAACAACAGAAAATATCACCACTCTAGAAAGTACAACAGCAGAGACCACAACAACAACAGACAGCACCACAATGGGTACTACAACAACAGAAAGCACCACCACTGGTAGCACAACTCAAGAAAGTACAACAACAGATACCACAACAGCAGAAAGCACCACAACAATAGACAGCACTACAATAACAGAAAGTACAACCACCAGTACCACAACTTCAGAAAGTACAACAGCAGACACAACAGCAACAGAAAGTACAACAAGAAGCACTACCACCAGTCCCACAACTTCAGAAAGTTCAACAACGGAGAAGTCAACATGAGAAAGCACCGCAACTGAGAGAACAACATAAATTAACACAAGCCGTTAATAGTTTTAATGTCTTCTTAAAATGAATTTTACACATAGTGGCTCCAGAGAAACTTAAAATAAGATCCATATCTACTAAAATGCAGTGGAAGAATAAACTCTCCGGTCAGGTCATCGTGAGATTCTAATGAATAACATTGAGGTACTTTATATAAAATACAGTGCACTCTGAAAGAAAATTATTTTATTTAAAAAAATGTACTAATGAAAATGGTAGCAATCCCAGAGTGCTTTTTCAATGATCTTTTTTTTTAAATAATTAACCTTACAATTTGTTAAATCATTATTCTATAACAATGTGTGAAGATTTTGCTATTTAATAATAATAATGATAATAATAATAATAATAAATTATGTCTTAAGTACATAATACTGATAAAATTTGTATTGAAGATCAATTATATATAAACTGGAAGTGTTCATTGAGAGCTAATAAAAAGAATCTTTTGCAAATTGTTTCCCAGTGATATTCCTAACTTGACCCTACACCTAAATTATGTTGTTTAAATGGCAGAAAATTACTCCAATGCTTTAAAATGTATAGTTGTGAAGCTGAAACTTATGAAGGGGGGGGGGGACTGCATTGTCTTCTCTTTAACATTCTCAGACCAATTTCTAACACACACATATATTTATATATATATATACTGTATATATATGTATATACAAACCCGATTCCAAAAAAGTTGGGACACTGTACAAATTGTGAATAAAAACAGAATGCAATGATGTGGAAGTTTCAAATTTCAATATTTTATTCAGAATACAACATAGATGACATATCAAATGTTTAAACTGAGAAAATGTATCATTTTAAGGGAAAAATAAGTTGATTTTAAATTTCATGGCATCAACACATCTCAAAAAAGTTGGGACAAGGCCATGTTTACCACTGTGTGGCATCCCCTCTTCTTTTTATAACAGTCTGCAAACGTCTGGGGACTGAGGAGACAAGTTGCTCAAGTTTAGGAATAGGAATGTTGTCCCATTCTTGTCTAATACAGGCTTCTAGTTGCTCAACTGTCTTAGGTCTTCTTTGTCGCATCTTCCTCTTTATGATGCGCCAAATGTTTTCTATGGGTGAAAGATCTGGACTGCAGGCTGGCCATTTCAGTACCCGGATCCTTCTTCTACGCAGCCATGATGTTGTAATTGATGCAGTATGTGGTCTGGCATTGTCATGTTGGAAAATGCAAGGTCTTCCCTGAAAGAGACGACGTCTGGATGCGAGCATATGTTGTTCTAGAACTTGGATATACCTTTCAGCATTGATGGTGCCTTTCCAGATGTGTAAGCTGCCCATGCCACACGCACTCATGCAACCCCATACCATCAGAGATGCAGGCTTCTGAACTGAGCGCTGATAACAACTTGGGTTGTCCTTGTCCTCTTTAGTCCGGATGACATGGCGTCCCAGTTTTCCAAAAAGAACTTCAAATTTTGATTCGTCTGACCACAGAACAGTTTTCCACTTTGCCACAGTCCATTTTAAATGAGCCTTGGCCCAGAGAAAACGCCTGCGCTTCTGGATCATGTTTAGATATGGCTTCTTTTTTGACCTATAGAGTTTTAGCCGGCAACGGCGAATGGCACGGTGGATTGTGTTCACCGACAATGTTTTCTGGAAGTATTCCTGAGCCCATGTTGTGATTTCCATTACAGTAGCATTCCTGTATGTGATGCAGTGCCGTCTAAGGGCCCGAAGATCACGGGCATCCAGTATGGTTTTCCGGCCTTGACCCTTACGCACAGAGATTGTTCCAGATTCTCTGAATCTTTGGATGATATTATGCACTGTAGATGATAACTTCAAACTCTTTGCAATTTTTCTCTGAGAAACTCCTTTCTGATATTGCTCCACTATTTTTCGCCGCAGCATTGGGGGAATTGGTGATCCTCTTCCCATCTTGACTTCTGAGAGACACTGCCACTCTGAGAAGCTCTTTTTATACCCAATTATGTTGCCAATTGACCTAATAAGTTGCAAATTGGTCCTCCAGCTGTTCCTTATATGTACATTTAACTTTTCCGGCCTCTTATTGCTACCTGTCCCAACTTTTTTGGAATGTGTAGCTCTCATGAAATCCAAAATGAGCCAATATTTGGCATGACATTTCAAAATGTCTCACTTTCAACATTTGATATGCTATCTATATTCTATTGTGAATAAAATATAAGTTTATGAGATTTGTAAATTATTGCATTCCTTTTTTATTCACAATTTGTACAGTGTCCCAACTTTTTTGGAATCGGGTTTGTATATATATTGTGGCGGGAGGAGCAAACGACAGACACAGTGGGTGTGGCGTCAGGCCTCGGAGAGGCTTTTATTCAACAGAAATATCAAATAAAATGTCCAAAGGGGATAAAGTGTCCAAAATAAACAGGGGATCTGGTGTCCTCGTCGTGCTGCGGGGTTGTGAAGGAAGGGCAGTGTTCTGGAAGGAAGGGTCAAGGTAAGGGGCGGAGTCCGGCGGCCGCACGTGCTCCCCTCTTGTGTCCGGGGCGCAAGGGCGGGGGCTTCATCTAGCGGCTTCGTCCTACTTTTGGCCCGCGGCGCATCCAGGGGTAATACGGCCCGGCATCCTGGCCCGTCAGCCATCTCGCGGGTGCGGTTCTCGTCGCTCAACGCTCCCTTCCTGGACCCACGAGGACACCAGCGTGCATGCACGGGGAAGAGACCGGTCTCTCGAGGAGAGGCGCACTCGGCATATAACAGCGGCGGTGATGAGGCTCCATTAACTGCAGTTGTGCCTCATCACACGCCACCAGACCTGGCTGTTTTCAGCGCCCCTCCTATCTCACACACCCACTCCCGTCGGGAGCCTGGTGAAGGGTGGCGATTAAGGGACGGGGAGATGCTGATAATTAGGGGGAGGCAGCCGACTCGTCACATCCCCCCCCCCCAAGCGACATCCCCGTCATCCGGCCGCCGTCCACACAGGCGTGCTACCTTCCTCAACCAGGCTCCAGCGGTCAGAGTGGGCGGGGCAGGGATTCCTCTCCGGGCAACTCTCCCTCTCGCACCGCGCCGGAACCGGGACAGAGAAACCGGGTTTTAGTCGACAGCCTCAACCAGCCACAGGGTAAATTACCATAAAAGAAACGTCACTTTCCCCTTTGGTGGCTGGGAGGCCGTCTCCGTGTTCCTCCGTCCCAGTGCGGGTTTTCACGAACTTCTGCAAGCAAGAGGGGATGACATCATCGGGTGTTGCCCAACTGCGCTGTCTAAGCTCCGCCTTGCCTGCATTCTCCACCATTGTGGCAGGAGGAGCAAACGACAGACACAGTGGGTGTGGCGTCAGGCCTCGGAGAGGCTTTTATTAAACAGAAATAATAAAATAAAGTGTCCAAAATAAACAGGGGATCTGGTGTCCTCGTCGTGCTGCGGGGTTGTGAAGGATGGGCAGTGTTCTGGAAGGAAGGGTCCAGGTAAGGGGCGGAGTCCGGCGGCCTCACGCACTCCCCTCTTGTGTCCGGGGCGCAAGGGCGGCGGCTTCATCTAGCGGCTTCGTCCTCCTTTTGGCCCGCAGCGCTTCCAGGGGTAATACGGCCCGGCATCCTGGCCCGTCAGCCATCTCGCGGGTGCGGTTCTCGTCGCTCAACGCTCCCTTCCTGGACCCACGAGGACACCAGCATGTATGCACGGGGAAGAGACCGGTCTCCCGAGGAGAGGCGCACTCGGCATATAACAGCGGCGGTGATGAGGCTCCATTCACTTCAGGTGTGCCTCATCACACGCCGCCAGACCTGGCTGTTTTCAACTCCCTCCTCTCTCACACACCCACTCCCGTCGGGAGCCTGGTGAAGGGCGGCGATTAAGGGACGGGGAGATGCTGATAATTAGGAGGAGGCAGCCGACTCGTCACAATATATATATATATATATATATATTAGGGGTGTCAACTTTAACACGTTAACGCATGTGATTATTCTAAAAACTTTAACGCGTTAATATTTTTTTAATGCAAATTAATCGTTTGATAAGGTTTGACCCCAACTTCTTCCCGTCATCTCAGCGCGGAAGGTTATCTATCAGTGTGTGATGAGCGTAGAGTGAACCAGTGTTGCCAGGGTAGCGGCTGTGGCTCAAGTGGCTGCCTGTGGGCTATTTTGAAAATACAGTCGCGGGAAAAATTACAGAGCTGAGGGTTGCGTTCTTTTGGGCTACTTTTATAATCTACCGCGGCTGCCCAAAGTGTATATAGACAAATAAAAATTAAAATAGATCCTTTTACTAATGTTTATCATACTTGGAATGTATACCTGGCAACTTCAGAACGGAGAGACGGTTGTAACATCACAAACAACGTGAGTTTCAGCCAGAGCATACAAGGTTTTACACAGCAGAAATAAACATGACAACAGCCACTATAGATTATATAAGATAATAAACACACGATTACGATAGGATATGGTTTCTATGTGATTTTCTTGAGATGAATATGTAACTTACATCTGAAATGCTCATTTTGGCAGCGATATAAAAGGCTATAAAAAGCATATTTTAACAACAGTAAACGACCAAATTCCACATGTGATCGCAAAAGGAGGTTATTACAAACACTCAATGGTGGTTTAAAGTGAGTTCTGAGTAAAAGTGTACTATTAATCTCATAAATTGTCTTATGGAGCATGATGCTAATGTAAGCTCTAATGCACCTGCAGAGCAGGTCCAATTCTTCTTCATAATGCATTTTGTCATAATACTTCACGTAAGGTCGCAAGAAAATGTTTTGTTGTATTTATTTAGAAATACTTTTGATAATAGTTGGGTAAATGTATCCTGGGATTGAAGTGATGTGGCTTGGTAAACGTTTTATTGCCAGTATAAAGACTGATAATGGCTGAATAAAAACAAAAGAATAATAAGGATTATGTCTCATACCTGGCAGAGGTGTGAAAGGTTATGTTTCCTTAAACTAGTTTGTCATGCATTTCTTTATTTCAACACATTTACAGGTAAATCCTAGTATTTTAAATTTGTGATTAATCATGATTAATTTTTTTAATCGATTGACAGCACTAATATATATATATTATTATTTTTTTTTAATTTTTTTTAAAGCTAAGGGTGATTTAAGTTAGTAAATAATTTGCAATAAAATACCAATATGAGCAATGCATCAGTCTTAATCCTCTTAGACCTAAATGCATCATTTGACCCTTGATTATTTAATTTTGCTTAACAGACTAGACATTGGTCTCTCCAGGAATATTCTAAATTGGTTCAAGACGTATATTGGGAGAAAGGTAATAATTTATTAAAATAGGTGACTATGCATCAATGACATATTAAGTACTATTGTCAGTCCTCTGTCGTGTGTGTCATGTGTTCCCGCCTCTTGAGTCCTTATTTGGTTTGTTTCCAGTCCTGGTTTAGTGTGATTATTAGTTAATGCTGTTCCAGCTGTGTTTGTGTCATTAGCCTGTGTATTTAAGTTCCTGCCTGGTTAGTTTCGTGTCGTCTGGTCTACTTGTTACTCCCTGGTGTTCCTGTGTGTCTGCCCTGCCTTGTCTTGCCTTGTGTCAACATTAAAGACTGTCATTTTGAGTTTATCCTCCTCTTCGTGTTCCTCGTTTCTCCCAGCTGTGTGCACCATGACAGAAGACCAGACCATAACAGTAAGCGGTGCCCCTTCACCATTTTGTTATGTTCGTTTTTTGAAAGTTCTTTTGTTTTGTACCTGTATGTCCGTCCGCGGCTCCCTCTAGCCCGCCGTTCGCGGGGAAATCATCGCCGCCGCTCGCAGCCCACGCAAGCTAGCCGCCGTTCGTGGGGAAATCGCCGCCGCCGTCCGCGGCTCCCTCAGGCCCACCGATCGCGGGAGATATCTGCCGCCGTCCGCGGCTCTCTGAAGTCCGCCGCTCACTTAAGTAATTTGACACTTGATTATTTAATTTTGCTTAACAGACTAGAAATTGGTCTCTCCGGTAATATTCTAAATTGGTTCAAGACATATATTGGGAGAAAGTTAATAATTTATTAAAATAGATGACTATGCATCAATGAAATATTAAGTACTATATGCTGTTCCTGAAAGATAGAAGATAGAAGTAAAGAACCTATGTGTAATTATGGACTGTGATTTGAGTTTTAAATCTCACATTAATCAAGTGACAAACACTTTATTATTTTTGCTTGTCATGACTACTTTAATGCTATGTACGCTGTCTTATATCTAAGCTACAATTGATACAAAATGAAGCAGTCAAAGTACTAATGAAATTAAGAAAGAGAGACCATTTAATACAATTACATTTGTTGCCAGTTCAGCAAAGAATTGATTTTTACTAGTGCTGTCAAATGATTAACCGCGATTAATTGCATCCAAAACAAAAGTTCTTGTTTACATAGTACATGTGTGTGTACTGTGTATATTTATTATGTATATATAAATACACACTCATGCATGTATATATTTGTTTATATATTAAATATATTTTTGAATAATATAAATTATATGAATGTAAATACATGTAAACATTTTCAAAATATATACTGTATGTGCGTATTTATATATACATAATAAATATACAAAGTACACACATGTATTACCGTATTGACCCTAATATAAGATGACCCTGATTATAAGACGAACCCCCTTTTTCAAGATGAACCTTTTGGAAAAGGCTTTTTGAAAACCAAATCTTGTTTTATTAAGATTTTTTTTTTTCTTAAATTATTTTCATATTGCATTTTTCTTTCCTGTTTTAATTTTTGTTTTGACTGTATGGTAATTACTGTAAAATGTACCAACAATCACATTTAAAATATACACTTTTTGATATACCATAAAAATAACAGGTAGCCCATCTGAATTATATAACAATCAGGCTATCCATCTCATAGTAGCCTAGCAAAATTTCATTATCAGTAGAAGTGAAATCTTATTGTATTCTTCAAATCTGGGTAGGCTACTGTCTTACATTTTAAAATCACTTACAGAAAGTGTGTTCCCATCAGGCTAACATGACTCATGCCGCTGTAAGCTTTTCTTTTTCTTGTGTTTTCACTCACGATCTTCTAACATTATTACAACACACATTACATTACATATTTCTTGAGAAGGGTATAACTGAAGCCTGGAGATCTCCAAATGGGGGCGGGAACTCCAAAATGGGGTGGGTGCTCCAAAATAGGGCGTGGCTTCCTCCCATTGACAGACAGGCACATGACACGCATGCACAATTTTTTCTCCCAATCAACTTCAGTGCAAACTTCGCCCCACAGATGATTCTAAAGATTGTATTGGTTGTGTCAATAACAGTGTTAATATCCTACACCAGGGATAGGCAACTTCGGTCCTGGGCCGGTGTCCTGCAGAGTTTAGCTCCAACCCTAATCAAACACACCTGCCTGTAACTTTCTAGTGATCTTGAAGACATTGATTAGCTTCTTCAGTTGTGTTTGATTAGGGTTGGAGCTAAACTCTGCAGGACACCGGCCCTCCAGGACCGAAGTTGTCTATCCCTGTCCTACACCATTCTACAAAAATGCCAACCCCTAAACCTACCCCATAACTGACCCTAACCTTAACCAGTGAAATTGGCTGCACAGCGGGATTGGCGCTGAATAGTATGGTAAGGAAAGTTGCAGTTAATAAGATTACGTGATATGAGATCACCGTGCCGGCCGTTCCGTAACTCCCCAACCGGACCTCACTGGACAATGGCACCGTTTTAGTTACACCCTACCTTCTAGTCACTACACCATCCTACCCTGCGACTTTCGAGCCCTGGGATGCCCCCGTTGCTTAAAACAAAGCGATAGAGTAAAATCTTTCCCCTGCGCTGCGCTGGGACGGCTCGCGGGAGAGCTTGTGGGTGATTCTCATTTATATAATGAAGCAGAGGTTCAAACTCCAGTCCGAACACCACTGGCCACGAGCTTTGGGCTCTGCTCTCATGGAGAATATTGATTTATATAGCATATTTTATTTTAGATCAACTAGAAACAATGTTTAATTTATACAGTTTTATTTTGAAATGTAAGTCAATAACAATTGGCAGAAGCCAGAGTCAATGGTGAAAGTCTTTGCGCAAATAGACCCCGCCCCATTTTGGAGGTTCTGCCCACTTTTGGAGTTCACGCCCCATTTTGGAGATCACCGGTCTGCAGTTATACCTACTTGGATTTCTTGGCACACTCGTTTTATGTGTATTTGGCGCCACCTATTGTTGTGGGTGTATTATTGTAGTGTCAAAGTCTAGACCCTGAATATAAGACGACCACGTTTTTTCAGATGTAGTTCCAAGAAAAAAACATTGTCTTATATTCGGGTCAATACGGTATGTAAATAAAAACTTTTATTTTGGATGCGATCAATCGCGATTAATTGATTGACAGCACTAACTTTTATGTTAGTGTGTTCCAAATCATAGTTTCAAATCTTCTAGTGCTGGTCTTTTGGCAAACTATACAATAAATCCTAAGTGACTCTGCGGTGCTCCTTTTATCCACTAAACCCCCAAAATTTGGAACTGTCAACCAATTTAAATTAGAATGGCTTCACTCTTTCGTATTTTTAAAGAAACAAGTCTTTTTAAAATATTAATTTAGCATGCTGATATCAGTTTTAATTTCTGTGTGAAGTTGCAGTGTCAATGTGGTACGTTTTTATTGATGTTTGTATTTTTTTATGTCTTGTTAAGCACTATGAGCTGCTTTTTATGTATTAAAAGTACTAAACAAAGTTTGGCAAATACACTATATTGCCAAAAGTATTGGGTCGCCCCCTTCTAATGAACAGGTTTGACTACTTTAGTCATTTTCTATGAGTACAAATCTTAATGTTAAAACATATAATGATATTCTAGAAAATTGTGTGCTTTTAAAATTATAGCAACAGTTTGGACAGGACACTTTTCTATTCTAACATGACAATGAAAACTTGAAAAGTACAACAACAGCAAGCACCACAACTGGTAGCACAACTCAAGAAAGTAAAACAACAGAAACGTCTCCAGGTTACGTATGTAACCATGGTTCCTTGAGGGAACGAGACGCTGCGTCACCACGCTTTGGGAACGCCTTGTGCGTGACCGGCTCTGAATCTGCTGTGTAATCTGACCAATGGAAGGGCGCGACGTCACAGGCGGGTGACGTCAGAGACCAGGATGCATAAAAGCACCTGCGGCAAAGCCGGCGACAGCCTCAAGTCATGAAGAACTGCGCTGGCAAGGATGCCGGAAGTATGGCAACGTGACGCAGCGTCTCGTTCCCTCAAGGAACCATGGTTACATATGTAACCTGGAGACGTTCCTTTTCGGGAACTCGAGCTGCGTCACCACGCTTTGGGAACGAGATGCCCACTCCGCCAGACTTACAAATCCCTGCCCTGTGTGTATGTCTCAACATAAACGACTAGGACGAGAGGACTGAAGAACCTGGGGTAGTACCAATGTCTAGGCCGTAGAACCGGACAAAGGTGGACGGGGTGGACCAACCCGCAGCGTTGCAGATGTCCAAAACAGGGACACCTGCAGAGAAGGCCTTGGAGGCTGCCATACCTCTAGTGGAGTGTGCCTTGACCCCCAAAGGCGAGGGGAGGCCAGAGGACTCGTAACAGGCCGTGATTGTCTCGACAATCCACCGGCTGATAGTATGCTTAGTAGCAGGGAGACCTCTCCTGGGCGGACCAACGCACACAAGCAATTGGTCCGACCTTCTCCACTGGGTAGCTCTGTGGACGTATGTGTCAAGTGCTCGCACAGGACACATACAGTTAAGCTTCGCCTGATCTGAATCCCGAAAGGGAGGAGGATGAAAGGCCTGCAGTACTACTGGCCGCGGTGCAGTAGTGGGGACCTTAGGGGTGTAACCCGCTCGAGGGTACAGAAATGCTTTCGCCAGTCTGGGCGCAAAGTCAAGATAGGAAGGGGCCACTGATAGGGCCTGAAGGTCACCCACTCTTTTCAGAGAAGTGATCGCTAACAAGAACGTAGTCTTGAGGGAAAGATGACGATCTGAAATCTCCTCTATGGGCTCAAAAGGTGGTATACACAACGCCTCTAGCACCACCGCCAGGTCCCACGTGGGGACGCGAGAACGCACTGGCGGCCTCATCCTCAGCGCACCGTGGAGGAAGCGTATCACCAGGGGGTGTTTGCCCACTGTGTTCCCATAGCGGTGAGTGGTAAGCCGATAATGCCGCCACATGCACCTTCACTGTGGAGTGGGATACCCCTGCAGAGAGTCTAGCCTGCAGATACTCAAGAACTGTACCAACTGGGCAGTTAACAGGGTCCTGCTGGCGAGCTCTGCACCATGAAGTGAAAAACTTCCACTTCAGGTTGTACACTTTCCTCGTAGAGGGAGCTCTGGATTGGAGAATGGTCTTTACCACCTCAGCTGGGAGACCAGAAGCTATGAGCTGTGCCCCCTCAGGGGCCACACCCACAGTTTCCATAACTCCGGGCGGGGGTGCAGAATGGCACCCCCTGCTTGTGAGAGGAGATCCCTCCTGATGGGAACCTCCCATGGAGAGTCGTCTAGGAGGGAAATCAGGTCCGAGAACCATACTCGGCCCGGCCAGTACGGGGCTACTAACAGTAGGCGAACACCGTCTCGGCGTACTCTCGTCAGAACTCCTGGGAGCAGAGCGATCGGGGGAAAGGCGTACAGACGCAGCCTCGGCCATGTCTGTACCATAGCGTCCAGTCCTAGGGGAGCTGGAGGAGCTAGAGAGAACCAGAGGGGACATTGCGCATTCACTCAAGTTGCGAAGAGGTCCACCTCCGCCTGATAAAAAATTCTCCATATCTGCTTCACCACCTCGGGGTGAAGCATCCATTCCCCGGGCCTCGGCCCCTGTCTCGACAGTACGTCTGGTCCCACATTCAGGTACCCAGGAATATACAGTGCCCTCAGTGAGAGGAACTTGTCCTGGGACCACAAGAGGATCTGGTGTGCCAGTTTGTACAACGGGCGCGAGCGCAGACCCCCCTGGTGGTTGATGTAAGAGACCACCGCTGTGTTGTCGGTGCGCACCAACACATGGTGACCTCTCAGGTCTGGGAGGAAAAATTTCAGTGCTCGAAAGACCGCTAACATCTCCAGACAATTGATGTGCCATATGAGATGGCGACCACTCCACAGACCGCGGGCTGAGCGGCCACTCATGACTGCTCCCCAACCGGTGAGAGACGCGTCCGTCGCTAACGATAACTGGCGACACGGAGCTCCCAGCACCGGGCCCTGATTTAAGAACCAAGGTTTCCTCCACATGTCTAGGGCTCGCACACACCGTCGAGAGACCCTGATCATGCGAAGTGGATTTCCCCTCGGGGAAAATCCCTTGGTCTTGAGCCACCACTGCAGGGGTCTCATGTACAGCAGGCCAAATGGAATCACATTGGACGCAGCTGCCATCAGACCCAGCAATCTCTGAAACTGCTTGACAGTGAGTGACTGGCCTTCTCTCACTCTCTTGACTGACGTGAAAATCGACTCGATCCGAGCAGGAGACATTCGTGCCTGCATCGTGGTCGAATTCCACACCACGCCTAAATAAGTGGTCCTCTGAACCGGAGAAAGCACACTTTTCTTGGCGTTTAGTCTCAACCCCAACTGTTCCATATGAGCGAGGACGGCATCTCGATGTCTCGCCGCCTCCATCTCCGACTGAGCTAAAATCAGCCAGTTGTCGATATAATTTAGTATGCGGATGCCCTGCAGCCTCAATGGAGCTAGTACTGCATCCACTACTTTTGTAAACGTGCGGGGTGAGAGTGCTAGACCAAAGGGAAGAACCCGATATTGGTATGCTTTGCCCCCAAAAGCGAACCTTAGGAACTTCCTGTGACACGGACGGATGGATACGTGGAAGTATGCGTCTTTTAGATCTATCGTGACAAACCAGTCCTTGGACCTGACTTGTGACACAACTTGCCTTAGCGTGAGCATCTTGAACTTCAGCTGACTGACTGAGTGGTTCAGTTGACGCAGATCTATGATCGGACGCAACCCGCCATCCTTCTTGGGAACTATGAAATACCGGCTGTAAAACCCGGATTCCCTCTCGTGAGGAGGGACCACCTCGATGGCCTCCTTCCTTAATAGGGCTTTCACCTCTTGTTCCATAACCAGAGCCTGCTCGGGGCCCACCAGTGTGGGAGTCACGCCGCTGAAGCGCGGTGGTGGAAAAGCGAACTGAATTCGATACCCCTTTTCTACAGTCTGCAGGACCCATTGAGACGCATTTGGCAGTAGCTTCCACGCTGCCAAATAATCTACTAAGGGAACCAGCCTCTCGAGGCTGGCCTCTGGTGTTAGAGACGGTAGCTCGGACCCCTGTGACGGCGCACCGCCAAGCGGGGCCCGAACTATCCGTTTTATAGACCCCCTCAGGGGTGACGTGTGTCTCAGTCCCCTTACGTCGGACTGAGCGCAGCGTCGAGGGCACTGGGGAGAGATAGGCACCCTGTAACTCCTTTCTTCCCCAGAGGGGCCTGCCCTCAAAAGTCCTGCACCCCCATGTGTCAGGACTTCTTCTTCTGGGACCTCCTAGTAGTAAGTACGGACCTCAGATCCGGCTTCGACCTTGAAGTCCCAGAGGAGTAGCGCTGCTTCTGGCCCCGCCGCGGGGGAGCACGAGAGGCAGCGCTCTCCTTTTGAGCCTCCCTGTATGAGGAGCCGGTACTCGTCGAGGGCTGCTGCCCAGCAGCCCCCTGAGCCCGAGAGCGGCGAGGGAGGAACCGCTGGAACGCCGCCGCTTGCTTACTCGCCTCCTGAAACCTGTCGACAACCGAGTTGACAGCGTTGCCGAACAGGCCAGAAGACGAGAGCGGGGCGTCCAGTAGGCAGACCCTGTCTTTGTCCTTCATATCTGACAAGGTCAGCCACAGATGTCTCTCCACTGCTACCATAGCAGCCATAGAGCGCCCAATGGCACGGGCGGTCTCCTTAGTGGCGCGGAGAGACAAATCAGCGGTCCTCCTGAGCTCCGCGATATCATCGGAGCTCACCTGCTCGCGCTCATCGAGCTCCTTCAGCAGATCAGCTTGGTACGCCTGTAACACAGACATTGTGTGCAGACACGCACCTGCTTGACCTGCTGCCGAGTACCCCCTGCCCACGAGCGTAGATGTTGTACGCAAAGGCTTTGTGGGCAGGGCCGGAGCCTTCAAGGACGATGCCACGTGAGGAGACAGATAACTCGCAAGCGTCTGTTCTACCTTCGGCATCGCCCTATAACCGCACTCATCCAAACCCACGACATTCCCATAATAGTTCGATGCTGGAATGAAGAGGCGGGACGAGTACGGTCTTCCCCACGATCTACAAACCTCAGTATGCAGATCGGGAAAAAAAGGCAGGCTCCGATGCGGAGGTGGCGGCCGAGCGCGCAAGAAACGCTCGTCGAGCTTGCTTCCACGCAACTCGGTCTGCTGCTCGGCTGGCCAATCGATATGAAGTTTATCGACAGCGCGAGTCACCACCTCCAGTAGCTCCTCATACTGCAGAGATTGGGGCGGCTCATCGACCCCTGCTATCTCCTCCTCCTCGGAGGAAGAGCGGTCGAGCGTCGAGCCCGCTCCGCGGGAGGAAGCTGCCTTTCTCTCACTGCGAGCTCTCCCGGAGCGGGCGCTCGATCTGGAGGCAGTGGAAGGAGACAGGGACTCGCCTGTCTCCATTTCCTGCTCCAGATCGAACTGTGAGCCCCACGAGTGCAGACGCCGCTCTGCCTCGGCAGCAGCGGGACCTGAATCGCGGGGCTCACTCGTGAAAATCCCGTCCACAAACAAGGATTTTTGGGAGCGGAGCGTACGCAGCGGCAAGCGCTCACAATGGGGGCAATCAGCTCCCTCACCGAATGCAGCCGCCGCGTGCCCCGCTCCCAAGCAAGCCACGCACTGGTCGTGTGTGTCTCCAGCAGTGATGAAACGTTTGCAGGGAGACACACATGGCTTGAACAAGCGTGACTTGCCCTCGCCCTTATAGCTACTCTTGGACATAGTGCAGTGTAAATGCAATCAGTGTAGTGTCTTATCGAATGCAGGTTTTATGTATTTCTTTGTGAAAGTGCAACAGACAAACAGAGTAGACCAGACACACAGAGAGCGCGGTTCTGAATGACAGAAGGCTGTCGCCGGCTTTGCCGCAGGTGCTTTTATGCTTCCTGGTCTCTGACGTCACCCGCCTGTGACGTCGCGCCCTTCCATTGGTCAGATTACACAGCAGATTCAGAGCCGGTCACGCACAAGGCGTTCCCAAAGCGTGGTGACGCAGCTCGAGTTCCCGAAAAGGAACCACAACAGCAGAAAGCACCACAACAACAGACAGCACCACAATGGACACTACAACAACCACCACAATAGAAAGTACAACCACTGGCACCACAACTCCAGAAAGTACTACCACAGAGACCACAACAACAGAAAGCACCACAGAGGTCATTACGACAACAGAAAGTACCACCTCCAGTACCACCACTCTAGAAAGTACAACAGACAGCACCACAACGGATACTACAACAACAGAAAGTACAACAGCAGAAACTTCAACAACAACTGAAAGCATCACAACAGATACTACAACTATAGAAAGCACAACTGAATCCACAACAACAGAAAGTACAACAATAACAGAAAGTGCCACGATGGGTAGTACAACAACAGAAAGCACTACCATCGGTACCACAACTCCAGAAAGTACAACATTGGAAACCACAACAACAGACGCTACAACATCAGAAAGTACCACCACTATTACCACAACTCCAGAAAGTACAACAACAGAGACCACAACAGCAGACACTACACCAACAGAAAGCACAACCACTGAGGTAACAACAACAGAAAACACTACAGTAACAGAAAGTACAACCACCAGTACCACAAGTCCAGAAAGTACAACAACGGAGACGTCAACATCAGAAAGCACCACAACTGAAGGAACAACAGACAGCACCACCACCGGTACCACAACAGCAGAAAGCACCACAACATGAGAGAACAACAGAAATTAAAGGGGTGGTTGATTGCGATTTCACTTTTTTGACATTAGTTAGTGTGTAATGCTGCTGTTTGAGCATAAACAATATCTGCAGAGTTGTGGCGCTGAAATTTCAATGCAAACGGAGATATCGTCTTTTAAAATTCTGGCAGTTTAATGCCTACAAAAACGACAGGTAAGGGACTACAACGAGTTACTTCCCGGGTCTGATACGTCACAGACCCAGATAAACCCCGCCCCCTGGAACACGCAGCAAAGGGGGCGAGGCCATGCTGCGCTGCTTTAGAGAAGAGGAAGAGAAAACTAGGGATGCACCTAAAAATCTATTCATATGAATCGCGATTCTGTCTTCTAACGATTCTAATGGATTCTCAAGTTTCAAAATCATTAAAGCAGCGGTTCTTAATACTGTTACTCTGTCGCCCTGCTCTGCATCTCTCTCTCTCTCTCTCATTCAGATCGTCAGATAAGCTCCAACAAACTGTTCCAATTATACACTTATTTTCACACAGCAATGAGAAGCATTATAAATGGACACACGTGTGGTTGCTGTGCTGTATTAAAGCTTTAATCAGGATAAAACCGTATATTAAAAGCTAACAGAAGCAGTAGCACTTACAAATAGCAGCGTATTTAAAAGTATGAGACAACAACAACCAAACATACCATTAAGAGCCGTGCTTGCACAGGTTCTGCATGATCCTCTTCACTAATATCCTCTGGGTCTCAATCGGGCTCAAATTGATAAGCATTATAGACAACGCCACTGTTTACAATTCAACCGGAGCACATGCCACTGAGGTGAGGGGCGTGATGTTCAGACGTGCAGTAGAGGCGGTTTAGCCAATCACAACACACTGAGCCAGCTAACCAATCAGAGCCCATCGCGTATTTCTGAAGGAGGAGCTTCATAAAACCAGGAAATAAATCGAGGCGTTTGTCAGAGAAGGGACAGAGAGGTGTGGAATAAAGGTAAATTATGTGAAAAATAATGCGTTTTTAAAAAAACCAAGCATGAACACATGCTAGACTGCACCCCATAAACACAATCAAGCCTAGAAAAAAAACAGTCAACCACCCCTTTAACACAAGTCGTTAATAGTTTTAATGTCTTCTTAAAATTAATTTTATACATAGTGGCTCCAGAGAAACTTAAAATAAGATCCATATCTAATAAAGTGCAGTGAAAGAATAACGCTCCTCTCAGGTCATCGTGAGATTCTAATGAATAACATTTAGGCACTTTATATAAAACAAAACAAAACAGTGCACTCTGAAGGACAATTATTTTATTTAAAAAATGTACAAATGAAAATGGTAACAATCCCAGAGTGCTTTTTTCAACTATTTGTTATTTTAAATAATTAATCTTACAATTAGTTAAATCATCCTTCTGTAACAAGGTGTGAAAATGTTGCTATTTAATAATAATAATAATAAAATCAGTCTTCTGTATGTAATACTGATAACATTTCTATAGAATAATCAAGAATTTATCTACAGCATAAAAATGGAAGTGTTCATTGAGAGCTAATAAAAAGAATCTTTTGCAAACTGTTTCCTAGTGATATTCCTAACTTGACTCTACACCTAATGTACAGTATGGTGTTTAAATGGCTGGAAGTTTCTCCAATGCTCTAAAATGTACAGTTGTGAAGCTGACACTTATGGGGAAAAACACTGCATTGTTTTCTCTGTAATATTCTCAGACCAATTTCTAACATATAATTTTTAAATAGCTAAAGTAATTTAAGCTAGAAAATAGTTTGCGATAAAAATACCAATATGAGCAATGTCTTAATCCTCTTAGACCTAAATGCATCATTTGACACTTGATTATTTAATTTTGCTTAACAGACTAGAAATTGGTCTCTCCGGTAATATTCTAAATTGGTTCAAGACATACAGTATACTGGGAGAAAGTTAATAATTTATTAAAATAGATGACTATGTATCAATGAAATATTAAGTACTATATGCTGTTCCTGAAATATAGAAGATAGAAGTAAAGAACCTAGGTGTAATTATGGACTATGATTTGAGTTTTAAATCTCACATTAAACAAGCGACAAACACTTTATTTATTATTTTTGGTTGTCGTGATTACTTTAAAGTCTGTGTAAAGAGAATTCTGAGAATTGTTTCTAAACACATTACAAATGTTAGAAATGTATTGCTGAAACACATTACAAAGACTCTGAAGTATGTAGTACTGAATTGTGGAGTTAAACCGTTAAACAGTTTTTCACCAATTCTGTGTTCAGGATTTTTTGGGCGGGGCTAAAACGGTGGCTCGATGATGCAATGGAGCCACCGAGCGTGGCCCTGCCCATAACACTATAATAACTACTGCGTATTAGTGTCAGTGGTTCTCCCGCTCAATCTTGAGTTAAAGTCACTATTACAGTCTACATTTTGCTAGCTAGCTATCCCTTCCTTATGCATACAGCATTAAGGTCTTTGTAGCAGACGTTCTCATCCTCTGTGGGCATTGTCCTGCATTCACCACAGGTACACCTGCAGTTTAATTCACAGTGTGACTAAAGGTATTGACATCCATTTGAGTTGTCAATTCTATATTATTAAATATAATTTCTTAATAACCTAACTTTATTTTGCTAAGATTATGCTAGTTATATATTGTTAACTTGCATGAAAGGATGAAAAAAAATTATCATTCTGTTGCAGACCGAGTGGGATGAGGTTGATTCTCGGGTAGCCGGTCAATGTCATCTGAATTGGATTCTGGCTCTGGAGGCTCAAACATGTATAGCTGTATAAATCCAATTAAGCTACTAGAGGTAGCATCAGAAGCATCCATTCAGCTTGTAGCGGTATTTGACAGTTGAGAGAGATGGCCGCTTTCCCGTGAGTGGGCGTGGTTTCAGGGCCGACAGCGGACACGCCCTCAGCATTTGAGAGCAGAGAGTCCTGCTTATTTTTCAAAGATTTTGATAACTTATTTTAGTTACTTGGCTTTTTTTTATCATTCAAATTTGGCTGGGTGGTTAATAACACATTTTTCTGTTGTGTGAAAAACTCAGAACACATATTTTAATATCGCTTTATACTGACTTTAATGCTATGTATGTGTTACACATATAGAAAGGAGCAGGCGTCATTTCTGGTGCAACACATTTAATAAGATTGTCTGCATGTAAATCTGCAAGAAAAGATATGACAGTATAAAGTCAATTACATATGGAGCATCTCAATTCTGTGTGTTATCTATCTGCTCGCCTCCGCAGTAACTGCAGTATTACGCTATCAAACCCAGTATTACATTTTCTAAATGCTCTATAACATTCCCTGTTGTTCACGAACAACCGTAAACATATTCACTTGCAAATACAGTTTGCATATCAAGCATATGAACACGAATTTTACTGAATAACCAATATTAAACTTAATTTGAACCTTTACACTATTCTTTGGCTGTTTAACCACTTTCCAGAGTACATACATTCTCTGTCCAAGCATGACTTATTTACTCTGAATAAAGCATGACACTCTAATGTTTTCTTATGTCACTTTTTACGACTCTTAGGTTTCATAAGCGAACATATCACCTCATTTGAGTTGTTGGTAACTCTAGACCACAGCGGAAACAATTTCTAGACCACAGCCACTTAACTCACGCCACAGTTCAATAATTTACCCGTCTAACCATCAAAATCATAAACAATTATTTTTCACAACATATTGTCACACCTGTGCACGATACCGATCTTTGTTTCATGTACAAACTTCCACCACAGTTGTCTCTGATCACGTTCTAGCTACGAGTTACAATACACATTTGTGGTGTAAAGCAGTGAAAACCACTAAGAAAAGATAACAGTATAAAGTCAATTACATATGGAGCATCTCAATTCTGTGTGTTACATCTGCTCGCCTTCACCGCATATTACGCGTTTTGAGCAGACCCGATAGTCCCCCTAGTGGGTTGGATAATTCACACCACTGTGTACCATCAAAATCATGGTTGGTATGCGCTTGGGCCCGGCTCTGGTGTGGGGGTCTTCGATGCACAAGGCGGGGTTATTTGGGTGTCATTGTCTTATGTAGTTTGGGAAGTGACTGGATGATGGGGTGGGGTATGCCATGGGCCCTGTCTGGATGGGCCTGGGCCCCCGCCCTGGGCAGATTTGGGGTAACGGGGGTGCCTATGGGGGTCAGCGGGGAGTGCTCCATTTTGCCCCCTCTGATGATACCGCTCCATCACACCAACACATAGGTAGGGTTTTTTGTCGCTTCGGGGGAGGTGGTACTCCTCTGTCTCCTCGTGGCCGCCTGCATCTCAAACTTACAGCTTAGACACCATTACTTACTGTCACATGACACATACATATAGGGCCTTGGGGTGGGCACACTGAATGATCACGTTCATTAGCCTTCCCTCTGGTGCCAGTGCCCACTTCTCAATTTTAAGTTGCACATAGACATTGAGGGCTCTAGGGAGGGGACGAGCTGACACACTTGTGGAGGGTGCCCCTCCCCTGTTTTAAAGCACCCCTGTTTTAAAGCACCTTAGAACAACACACACCAACACTACATTTGAGCGGGTGGGGTGAACATGGGGTCGTTTTTTTTTTTTTTTTTTTTCACACCCCTGTTCTCTGTTCTCTGTCTGGGGCCGGGGGCTGTTAATTTTCTCTGCTGCTGCGGGACCGGGTGGTCTTCCTGTCCCCACGCCGGAGCAAGGGGGTTCAGCTCCGGGATCGGGCGCTGGCACCCCTCTGGGGTGGTGGTGCCTGGACTAGGAGTATAGAGTGCATATGGGGAGTGTGAGTGTGGGTACTGTGTCCATTTTTGTGTGTCTACATGTGGGGCGAAGGTGGAATATTTGTTTGCGTGCATGAGGGTGGGAACATATGCTTGTGTTATGTGTGCTTGTCGTCTAGTCTATGTGTCAGGTCGGGCCTTAGACTCCGCCTCACTCATCATCTTAGTGACCCCCACCCCACCACCATGCCCTGCCGGTGGAGGATGCCGCCGGTGCGTTGGTATTTCTCGCGCCGGGGCAGGAGTCGGGCAGCGCCGGCCCGCTCTCGGCGGTCGATTGGCGGGGCCTGGCCCTACTGGCCTTGCTGGGCCCCATGGAGCCTGCGGGCTTGCCGCCACGGACCCTGGGGCGCCTACACTGTCTCGGAGGTCCCGCCTTCGGGCTCTCCTCTGCCCTTTTTTGGGTGGAGGCCGCGGTTGTCCCTGCGGTGGTTCTCCTGGGGGTCTGTGCCCTGGGGGGCCTCCGGATGTTTGGGGCCCGGGTCTGTTCCGTGCCTGCTCATGCCTGCGGGATGGGGCTGTTGTTCCCCACACACACTATTAAACATTTACATGGAGGAACCTTATGAACACAGCGCGCTCACACACACAGGTGTACACTCAAGCATTCACATTGGTTAAAAACAGGTGCTCACAGACACACATTTCTTGATCTGCTGTTGCTTCAAAACTTATTTTGTAATATTAGTTATGTGTGCTGCTCAATAACATTTAACATTTAGAATTTATTGTGATTTATACAGATGTTGGTTGTTGCTGCAGTCTCTTTGATGTTGTGTCTTCGGTTGTTTTCCTCTTTTTGTCAGCAGGTATTGAAGCAAATTGTCTGTTTTTTTGTTTTTGTTTTTTCTCCCTCTCTCTCTCTATCCCCCATTCTCCTTTTTTCTCTCTCTCTCTCCCCTTCTTTGTTGACTTTACCTTTTTTTTTTTTTTTTTTTTTTTTTTTTTTTTTTCCTATCTTCTTTCTTCTTTCTCTCTCTTGTTTTCTCTGTCCCCTGGTCTTGTCTTCACAGTGTGGTTAACCTGTGAATGATGATAGTATAGCCATGCATATGTACTGTCATGTGTTATCTGTGCATGACAGGCCAAAAAAAAAAAAGAAAAAAAAAAAAAAAAAAAAAAAAAAAGATGTAACATTCCTGCAGATATCTATTAAAGTATGTAAACAGGAGCCCAAGACACACTTCAAGCACTTTCAGACATTTAGTCTGGATAGATTACCACTTCTGTATAGAAATATATAAAACTCAAATTTTAAATGGGGGGGGGGAGTCTTCGATTTATGTCTTTTCTTTACACTAGTGCCACACTCTCCCCCACAAAACTAAATGTCTCCTGACATTTCAACTATAGCTTGAAACATATTCAATAGCTTCTTAACAGGAGTCTTTAACAACTCTCCACTATGCTCCAAGGTCTCCACAAATGAACGGGAGAGGCAGGTAACTGTTTTAATTCTACCGAGCAGTCCCTCTGAACCAGAGAAGGTTGGCCTAATGTATCATAAGTGAATACCACTGTTTTCTGTCTCTGTCTCTTTGGATAAAGTCTCACAGGTTTTGGAGAGTCCATCTCAGACTCACTGTCTGACACAGCATTGTCACTGTCAATGTCAATGTCATTATTTGAGCTGTGACCAGCATTTTTTTCAAGGTTAAGAGGCAAATCCTCTCCTACCGCACAATTTTGAAGGGGCAAATCCTCTTCGCTCTGAAGGGGCAAATCCTCTTCGCTCCGAGGGGTTCCATCTCGAGGTACGAAAGGCGACGCTCTTGGGTCTAGAGGCATGTGATCCTTCTCTTGCCACTGACAGGTTAGTACATACTCTTCCTCTGAGTCGCTCTCAGAATTTACTGGAAACCTTCTTTTGTCTCTGTTTGTCGTATCACCTTTGGATGTGTTCCGAGTGTGTTGTGTGCGAAGTCGATCAGTTTTCTCTATTTCAAGGGGCAGAAAGTCACACGGCAGGAGAAGATTTTGGTGAATGACACAGCTTTTCCCCTTTCCGCTTTCAGATCTCACCTCATATACAGGACTTTCAGCGTGTTTCCTCTCCTTGACCACATGCACCTGATCTTCCCAGTATGACCGTATCTTCCCTGCACCTCCTCTAGGTGTCAAATTGCGGATCAGGACTCGGTCACCAGGCTGAAGATCTCTCCCCTGAGTCTTCTGATCGTAGTGAGCTTTCCCACGGGCGGCTAGTTTTGAAGCGGCTAGTTTTGCAATTTGGTACTCCTCATCCTTTCCTTCCATTGAGACACATAGTCCTGGTAAGTGCCATACACTTCATCTGTCTTCAGGTTGAAGAGAATGTCAATCGGTAAACGAGGAGATTTTCCATACAACAAGTAGTACGGGGAGAATCCTGTGGCTTCACTCCTTGTGCAATTGTAGGCATGAACCACTTTGGCCAAGGAATTCTTCCAGTCTGCTTTCTCCTCGTCCGCGAGTGTCCGGAGCATGGACAATAGCGTGAGATTGAATTGCTCCACTTGTCCATTGCCTTGTGGATGGTAGGGTGTTGTGTGAGACCCGCAGATTCCACAAAGTTTTTTCAGTTTCTTCAGCGGTTTGTTGTCAAATTCTTTGCCCATGTCATGATGGATTTTACATGGAAAACCGAACTTTAAAGCAAAGTCATTGAACAGCTTCTCTGCAACTGTCTTTGCAGATTTATCTTTGCATAAGCCTGTGCAAATCTAGTAAAGTGATCCATCACCACAAGAATGTATTCGAAACCTTGCTTGCAGGTGTCCAAATGAAGAAAATCTATCGAGACCATTTCGAAGGGATGTGTGGTGTGAATTGGAGTTAAAGGTGCTCGAGTTTGTCTGACTGGCTGTTTCTTTTTCAGACATTCACATACCTTGGTGACAAAGTGCTCTACGTCTTTCTGCATTCTTGGCCAGTAAAAGCTCTCTCGAATGAGGCAAAGGGTTCTCTCCACACCCAAACGACCCATCTTTTGGTGTAGTTCAGTTAGAATCAGGGAGTGGTAAGACTTCGGCAAGGGCAACTGTTCCCTTTGCCTGGTTTTCATACACAGTACTCCATCTTCGCCCACCTTGAGTTTGAACCATTGTTTTAACAGCATTGCCACATCAGGATGTTCCGCATTCACTGCCTCTCTACTTGGCCATTGATCTTTTTCCTTGTATTTCAGGACTTCCCCAATAATACTGTCATTCTCTTGAGCTTTTCGAATCTGGGCTGGGGTCAGTGGTGGACCCAGGTCACCCTGGTCACTCTCTCTCACGAGACTCAAGGCATTTAAGTGAAACAACCCTGTTCCTTGTGAGGGATTTTCATACTCCACCATCACTCCCTCCACTGAAGCTCGCAGGACGTCTAGCTGCATTTGTTCTGTGCACTGCTCCATAAACTTGTCAATGTCCAGTGGCATGCGTGACAGACCGTCCGAATCAGCATTACTTTTACCTGGCCGGTATTTGATGGAAAAGTTAAAGTCGGCAAGCTGCGCAACCCATCTGTGCCCAGTGGCATTCAGTTTGGCGGTGGTGAACACATATGTAAGAGGATTGTTATCAGTGTAGACAACAAAGGATGGTGCATAGTACAAGTAATGATGGAAACGCTCACAAACAGCCCACTTCAACGCCAGAAATTCAAGCTTACCAGAATGCATGTGGTAGTTTTTCTCTGGGGCGCTCAGTGTTTTGGACCCGTAAGCTATCACTACCATCTTCCCATTCTGGCGTTGATACAATACTGCACCCAATCCTTCCTGGGATGCATCGCAGTGTAGCACGAAGGATTGAGTGAAATCTGGGAAACCCAGGATTGGCGGTTTTGCGAGGTGATCTATCAAGGTTGCTAAGTGTTGCCTGATGGGTCTGTGTCCACTCAATGGGTGTCCGTGACACCAGATTGCCTTCTTTCCTCTTCCGGGTGGGATTTTCTTTCATCACAACCATGTCTGATCCACTTGAACCCTTTTCTCTCGCTGTCAGTAGCTGGTACAGCGGCTGGGCGATGCGTGAAAAGTTGGGGATATAAGAACGGTAATAGGACAGGAATCCTAACATCTTCCTTAGGTCACCAACTGTGGACAGCGTCCTTTCCTTCAAGGCCTGCACTGGGGCAATCTCCGCTGGGTCCATCATATAACCTTCACCAGACACCATTTTCCCCAGGAACCTCACTTTGCGTTTAAAGAGCTCACATTTTTTCGGGGTGAGCTTTACACCATGCTCTTTGTAGCGCTGGAGCACCAAGTGCACATGAGCCAAATGATCTTCAAAACTGCTGCTATGGACCAAGTTGTCATCCAGGTAGGGTTGGCATATTGTGTCCCTGAGGCCTAACAAGCAGCTTTCCATACTTCGTTGGAACTCGGCTGGTGCCAAACTCAACCCAAATGGAATGCGTTTCCATTGGTACAGCCCCCATGGGGTTATGAAAGCTGACAGCGGCTGGCTCTCCTCATCCAGGAAGCCCTGGTGGTAGGCCTTCCCCTGGTCCAAGACAGAAAACCACGTGCTTCCACTCAATGCGTCCAGCATGTCTTGTATCTTAGGGATTGGGTGACGATCAGGCACTGACTTCTGGTTTAACTCCCTGTAGTCACAGCATAACCGAAGACTGCCGTCTTTTTTCCTCACACAAACTACTGGAGACGAGTATGCTGACCTGGACGGAGCCACCCAACCTTTATTTAACAAGTCTTGCAAGTACTCTTTGACCTTATCATGCAAGGGCTTTGGGACTGACATATAAGTTTTCTGCACCGGCCTTGTGTTATGAAGTGTGATATGCATCTTCAAGGATGGAATGCAACCAATGTCGTCATCGTTGTAGGCAAAAGCTTGACACTCCTCTCTTAGCACTTTTCTCACAGCTTCCTGCTCAGCTTTTGTAAGGTGGTCCAGATTCACAGGGGGATCCCATGCAGACGGCGGTGATTTGCATCTCGAATTATCAGTGGTCATTTCAAGGGCTGACTCACAAGTTTGAGCTCTCTCTGTTGGGGGGTTCTCAGGTCCAGTGGGGTGGACTGCCACAGGATAAACTGTTTTCACAGACTGTAAGTGACCCAAAATGTGGTTCCTCTGCAGGGTGATGTTGTGTTTTGCTGCATTGACAATTGATATTGGTATATACTTTATGTGTCTTGCAGGAATCTTCACCACTGCTTCACTCAATTTTAAATCTTGAACCGGGCTTACCTCACTGGGTGAGAAGAGCAGTTTTTGACCCTGATACTGAGACCCGACGTGAGCACAGACCATTACGGTGGTAACCTGATTCGCAGGCAGGTACACACGTTTCCTCCCGATTTTCACCACCCCACCGTTATCTCTTGCTCCTTACTCCGGATCAACTTCATCAGTGTGTGTGCCTCGCCGCGGGTGATCGAGAACGCAGAACTCATAGTGTGTAGCATTTTCTTCTCTCTATGCCCGGGTGTGTCTTCCATCTGTTTCACTATCTCTTCGATGACGTTGTACCCAATAATCGGGTCCTCGGCTACTGTTGGATCACTGGACACTAACATGGGTACCTTTAACAATGGTGCTGGGAAGGGTCCTCCATCCAGCTGGAAATTAATCTCTACCCACCCGATGAATGGAATTTCCGTGTTGTTTGCTGCCAGACCAGTCAGTGTTGCCTCTCCTAACAACTCTTCCAGGGGCTGAATGACAGTATCTGGGAGGTGTTGTCGTCGCCAAGCATCGTTCACAATGCTAGCCTGAGCCCCTGTATCCCACAGCGCCTCCATTGGCTGACCATTCAGGCGGCAGTTGACCAAGCAGCGCTTCCCAATCAGTTTAATGAGCTGTGATTCATGTTGAGGTGGGATATACTTCACTGTACAGAGATTGGTAGTGGCTTTTAGGTTGAATCAAATGCACGGGTATTTGACGCAGCCAACTGAGATGGCTGATTATTTTGTGTGCAGTCTCCAGTAAGTATAGGTGACAAGGAATGGGACGCTTCAGGTAGGACTACTGATGGCCCCATCTCAGCAGTCCTTGGTCGTTTCCCGACTGTGAGCTCTGTACTCTGCATCCACGAGAGAAATGGCTAGCTTGCCCACATTTGAATCAATGTTGACAGTTTTCACCTACTTGCTCTTCGCTACACTTCTTACAGCCTCGCTGTCGTTCTTCTCTGTTCCGGGGTGAAGAAGTCTTATTATTTGCCTCCATTGCAGCTGTAATCATCTGTCTCATTTCAGCTCCTCCATGAGCTTTTGAGTGTCTGGAGCCTCATTACTGACCTTATGGCATTCTTTAGATTCCCTTCCTTTTACAGTTCTGATGGCCATAGCCATACCAGGCTCTTTTGCTGGCTGCACAGCCAGGACAGGTGAGTACTCAGTTTGTGGGTCAGTGTGGAACTCATGTATGCGGGGAGGTTTACCTGCATGGAGCCTTTTCAGTTTCTCCTGCCTCTCACCGTCCAGCTTAGCAGCCTCATTCACCACTTCGATCAGCTCTTCATCCGTTGTCCTGATGTTACTGAGATATGGCTGTATCTGGAACTTCAGAGAGTCACTTATTAGTCCAGTTTCAATGGAACGCAGAAAATTACACTGGATGGTTTCTCTACTATAGCGGTCATCATCGCCATCCTCCGCTTTCCATAGTAATTTCTCTTTCAATTCAATTGCTCTGAAGATAAAATTCGGAACTGGCTCTCTGGGTTCTTGGGATATGTTTATGAGCTGGTGGTACAGAGCAGTGGTACTGTCAACTTTGTAGTGGCCCTTTAAGATGGTGTATAATGACTGGAGCGTCAGACCACGCTTAATCTCCAACATATCTCTCAGGGGTAATCCTTGAGTGACAGCCCTGACCACTGCCTCTACTATTTCAGCCTCAGAGTGGCCCTTTTCTAATCCCACTTCCATCTGGCGAATTAGACTAGGGTAGGACAATTTTTCTTTTTGTCCACTTTCTCCTATCTGTCCCCAGATCTAGAATTCTCTTCTTAGAGTCACTTCGGTCAGTCTCTGAGATGGCTCAATCCTCTTATCATACCTCGTGCTACTTTTAAAAAGCTTGTGACTGTCTATCATATTTTCAGCCTTACAGCCACTTTCCTCTTTTTGTGAGTGGCTAAGATACCTTTCTTCCAGCCCTCCTACTTGAGTTGGTTTCTCTACCATCACCTCCACATCAATGGTGCCTTGTTTTACCTCATTCATGAATGACATTAGATCTTTTAAGCACTGAATGACCTCACTTTCCCCCTCATTCTCCTGCATCTCGTCCAACATGCTTTCGATTGTCTTAATGAGCCACCGTCTGGGCTTACCTGAGGACACATCACATTTCAGGTAATGACAAACCTCTTGCAGATGGTCCTCGTCTAACTGCCAGAGTTCGGCGCTCACTTGGTCATGCAGGTGCTGGCTGTTCTCCATAACTAAGCTCATCTCTGTATGAAGAGGTAGTCTTCGTCACACTGCTCTACCTCTCCTGGCTGCTTGGCTCGCCAAAATATGTTACACATATAGAAAGGAGCAGGCGTCGTTTCTGGTGCAACACATTTAATAAGATTGTCTGCATGTAAATCTGCAAGAAAAGATATGACAGTATAAAGTCAATTACATATGGAGCATCTCAATTCTGTGTGTTATCTATCTGCTCGCCTCCGCAGTAACTGCAGTATTACGCTATCAAACCCAGTATTACATTTTCTAAATGCTCTATAACATTCCCTGTTGTTCACGAACAACCGTAAAAATATTCACTTGCAAATACAGTTTGCATATCAAGCATATGAACACGAATTTTACTGAAAAACATAAAAAATAAACAATATTAAACTTAATTTGAACCTTTACACTATTCTTTGGCTGTTTAACCACTTTCCAGAGTACATACATTCTCTGTCCAAGCAAGACTTATTAACTCTGAATAAAGCATGACACTCTAATGTTTTCTTATGTCATTTTTTACGACTCTTAGATTTCTCTCTGACTGTTCTCTCTGCTGCCCTCAGGAAGACATCTCCGCAGCATCCGATCCCGCACTAGCCGACTGAGGGATAGCTTTTTCCCTCATTTTATCAGGCTAATGAACAGCCAGAACTAATACACCTTACAGCACACTCCCACTTTACGATATGCCACGCACTGCACTTTAACTCCACCGTTCAAATTGGACTACACGTACACACTGCACAAATACAACAATCTATCTGCTACCTCTGGATACCATCCAATGCACATACATGACATTTGCGTATCCAGCTTATGTACAATCTACTGCACCGTTGCATATTACTGTGTATGTATATATGTGTACATAATGTAGAATGTGTACATACGGTGTATAATGTGTATTGATAACTGTAAGTATGTCTAACAGTACACTGTGTGTACTGAGTATATGTATGTGTATATTGCACATTGTCATCTGTATAAGTCTGTAAGTATGTAATGGTACTGTCTATATGTTAATTGTTTCTGCACTGTATGGAGCACGCTCTCAAGAATTTCACTCATCAAGGCACATGTGCTGTGATGATGTGACAATAAAAGTGATTTGATTTGATTTGATTCATAAGCGAGCATATCACCTCATTTGAGTTGTTAGTAACTAAACCACAGCGGAAGACAATTTACATAAGATGGCGGACACCAGCGAACTCCACGTGCGCCACTTAACTCACGCCACAGTTCAATAATTTACCCGTCTAACCATCAAAATCATAAACAATTACTTTTCACAACATATTGTCACACCTGTGCACAATACCGATCTTTGTTTCATGTACAAACTTCCACCACAGTTGTCTCTGATCGCGTTCTAGCTACGAGTTACAATACTGAATACTGTTCATGGACCCCTTAATTGAAATATATTGAATTATTCTTACCTGCAAGAAAAGATATGACAGTATAAAGTCAATTACATATGGAGCATCTCAATTCTGTTATCTATCTGCTCGCCTCCACAGTAACTGCAGTATTACGCGTTCTTGAGCAGACCTTGGCGAGAGCTCCCCCTAGTGGGTTGGATAATTCACACTACTGTGTACCCATGAAAAGATGTAACATTCCTGCAGATATCTATTAAAGTATGTAAACAGGAGCCCAAGACACACTTCAAGCACTTTCAGACATTTAGTCTGGATAGATTACCACTTCTGTATAGAAATATATAAAACTCAAATTTTAAATGGGGGGGGGGTCTTCCATTTATGTCTTTTCTTTACACTAGTGCCACATACGCTGTCTTATATCTAAGCTACAATTGATACAAAATGAAGCAGTCAAAGTACTAATGAAATTAAGAAAGAGAGACCATTTAATACAATTACACTGGTTGCCAGGTCAGCAAATAACTCATTTTTACTAGTGCTGTCAAACGATTAATCACGATTAATTGCATCCAAAATAAAAGTTCTTGTTTACATAGTACATGTGTGTGTACTGTGTATATTTATTATGTTTATATAAACACACACCCATGCATGTATATATTTAAGAACAATGTTACGTTTATATATTAAATATATTTATATAGAATATGAATATTTACATGTAAATACATGTAAACATTTTCTAAATATATACTGTGTGTGTGTGTGTGTATTTATATATACATAATAAATATACAAAGTACTGTGACGAGTGTCCCGAGCACTCATCAGCGTTGCCCTGGAGACGGACACGAATCACCTGCACCAGCTCATCACGGCTGGATCGGCCACACCTGAGGCTCGTTTGCTCACGGCCAGATAAGCCGTGTGAGGCCCGGAAACGGGGAGAAACATATCTCCAATATGCTGAGAACTAATGTGCGACCTCTCCTTTTATTCCAGAAACAAGCGTGTGACCGATCCAGCCCTGCCCGAAGCACAGCATGATCCACCACGCACCGGAACACACTTGGAGAGCACCAGAGCACCTCAGCCAGCACACCTTCACTTCTACTCACCTTGTTTGTGAATAAATCCACCCTCCGGGGTATTTATTGAGCTCTCCTTGTCGTGTGATCCTTCCACCTCGCCACACTGGTGGAGAATGCGGGCATATTAGGGGAAGGTTTCACCGACAAGCGATCTCTCTTTCACTCACCGAACACCTGTTTTCCCTTCTCTTCGACAGGCGGCTACTCCTCCCCAAAGGATGGAAGAACTCCTCAGGCAACTGACGGAGGTCAGCCTGCGCCAGCAGCAGATTGTGGAACATCTTGCTTCCCGCCAGGGCCAGGTTGAGCAAGAGATTGTGGACCTCCACTCGGCCGCCCGCCAGCGCGTTCCGTTACCGGACTCCCGAAGACAAGCGGCCCAACTGTTGCTGAAAATGACCGCCCACGATGACGTTGAAGCTTACCTCCAGATGTTTGAAAACACCGCCACCACGGAGGGATGGGACCCGGAAGACTGGGCTCGCACACTGGCCCCTCTCCTCACCGGCGAAGCCCAACGAGCGTTCTTTAGCCTGCCCACGGAGATGGCAGAGAGCTATGCCAGTGTGAAGCGGGAAATCCTGGCCCGAGTAGGGCTCTCGCCGGTGTGCGCGGCCCAGTGCTTCCACGACTGGGGGTATCAGCTTCAACGTCCCGCACGAACTCAAGCCGCCGAACTCACTCGTCTGGCACAACACTGGCTGATGGACGGAGCGCCCACGGCTGCCCAGGTAACGGAACGTGTCGTCGTCGATCGCCTCCTCCGAGTCTTACCCCGCCCTCACCGTCAGGCGGTTGGCATGCAGAATCCCACCACCACGCTGGAGCTGGTAGAGGCGATCGAGCTGGCGGAGGCGGCCCATCGGCGCGAGGCTGGGGAGCGAGTGCCGCCGTTTCCCCGGAGGGTGGTCCCCGAGCAACGCGTGCCGGAGGGCATCTCGCGACCAATAGGCAGGACGGCGGCCCCCGGGCCACGGGATGAATCCATGCCCACAGCGCCCTCTTCTCCGATAACTCACCCATGGTTGGCCGGCTGTGTGTTGCACCAAGACCCCCCCATGGGTGCCCCAGAGGCCGAGGTGAGGATTAACGGCCGACCGTTCCGAGCGTTGCTTGATTCAGGCAGCGCCGTCAGTCTCGTCCAAGCAAGGATTCTACCCCCCCGTCATGAGACCAAGACCCGGTTGCCAATTACCTGCGTGCACAGGGACACGCAACAGGTGCCCACTCGACGTGTGACTGTCTCGGCGGCCTCAGGATCTTGGCCCGTTGAAGTGGGCATCGTCCGGGATCTACCAGTGGACTTGCTGCTAGGACGAGACTGGCCGGGGTTTGAGGCACTGCTGACCGCCGCCACACAGCCTGCCAGCCCGCGAGGGGGTCGCCGTGGACGGAAATCCGCAAGGAAGTCCCGTCGCCGCCCCGTTCTCTTGGCCTCCGACAGTGGGAGAGATGGTGAGTCCCCTTCCCATAGTAGTAACGTGTTCTTTGATGTCAACCAACAGGTCTCGGGAGGGGGCTCCTTTGGCCGAGCCCAGCGCGAGGATGAGCGACTGAAACACTGCTGGTCACAAGTCTGTGTGATGGAGAAAAAAGATCTTCGGCCAAAGCCCCATCCTCTCCCACATTTTGTCGTAGAGAACGGCCTGCTCTATTGTGTCGCCCAGCCAAAAAAAGGGCAGAGGAGAGCCCGAAGGCGGGACCTCCGACAGCCACAGTGTAGGCGCCCCAGGGTGCCGTGGCGGCAAGCCCGCAGGCTCCACCGGCAGCCGACCACACCAGGGCGGACCGGGCCCTGGGCTCGGAGACCCAAAGGCCCCCCACCCCACAATCGGGGCCCAGCAAGGCCAGTAAGGCCAGGCCCCGCCAATCGACCGCCGAGAGTGGGCCGGCGCTCGCCCGAGCATCCTGCCCCGGCGCGAGAAATCACCAACGCACCGGCGGCATCCTCCACCGGCAGGGCATGGTGGTGGGGTGGGGGTCGACTAAGATGATGAGTGAAGCGGAGTCTAAGGCCCGACCTGACACATAGACGTAGACGACAAGCACACATATACACAAGCATATGTTCCCACCCTCATGCACGCAAACAAATATTCACACCTTCGCCCCACATGTAGACACACAAAAATGAACACGGTACCCACACTCACACTCCCCATATGCACTCTATACTCCTAGGTCCAGGCACCACCACCCCCAGAGGGGTAGCCAGCGCCCGATCCCGGAGCTAAACCCCCTTCGCTCCGGCGTGGGGACAGGAAGACCACCCCGGTCCCCGCAGCAGCAGAGAAAATCAACAGCCCAGACCCCGACCGGGCGGCCAGCTCATCCTCACATCCCCCGGCCCCAGACAGAGAACAGAGAACAGGGGTGTGAGAAAAAAAAAAAAAAAAGAGACCCCATGCTTCACCCCACCCGCTCAAATGTAGTGTTGGTGTGTGTTGTTCTAAGGTGCTTTAAAACAGGGGTGCTTTAACCCCTTTATGGAACTGAAATCTGCAGGATGGTAGCTCTCCAGGAGCAGGGTTGGAGATCCCTGATATAAACTCTTAAAAAGAGAAGACTTGCAAAGAGTATTGTCACCTGTCATTTATTTCAAATATCTATATCTGCAACAAAATATGTGTGCATGTATGTCCGTGTATGAGTGTGTCTGTGTGTGTATCTGTGTAAGCAAGCTTAATATTATTAATATGATAGTTTAACCATTTCATTTCTATGTGTGTGTGTGTGTGTGTGTGTGTGTGTGTGTGTGTGTTTCTGTGAGCCTATTGTCCATTTTCGATGAGTTTCACTGTCAGCTATGCATCCAGCTATGTTGGCCTAGACCCTAAAAGCATACCACCTTAGGCCTTAAAATTCTTGAACCCTGGTTATCGCTGCTTGCAGCTATATTGTTGTTGTTGTTTTTTTCCATTTTCCGAAGCTTTCTCACTCCTCAAGAGGGTCACCGACAATCACATACAGTATAACCTACAACAGCTCTTTAACTGCGCTCTAGTCAAACGCGCTCACTGTAGCCTAATCATTAACTACACACATCATAAACCCCTTTTAGGCAAGTACAATTTATGTCACACATTTTAATAAGACTAAACTCCTATTTAACCTGATGATCACAGGTTTAATAAAAATACATTTTAAGTTTCTAATTATAACACCGCATTTCCACGGTTATTCAAACAACAAACAAATTATACAGTGAGCAAAGCACATTTACTTTATCAAAGAATAATCATTGACTTCAGTGACTAGGCTATGTAAAAATCTATTATGTAAAAACAGCTGTAGCTGCTGTACTAAATAAAAACAAAATGCTTTTAAATAATCCCTCCTTTTTTAAAATCATTAACATTTTGCACATCCTGCAATGGTGACTTAAACTGTACATAGGCCTACATATAATGTTCCTTTGAAATTACTTTTGGTGCAATAAACAATCTTGAATAGATGTCTTGCAAGACACATTAGAGAAAGCAGTAAAATATTTTTTATACATTACATTCAGGATCGCCAACAACATAGCACAGTACATTTAATAGTGCCTGTTAGCTGCTCAAAGGGCGAGACGGCGTGGTCTGGCTTTGAATGCCTCAATTATGTCATCTGGGTCCAGTGTCTCTGTGAGTTCTCGTTCAAACATCAGCAACGAGAGGCTGTTTAGTCTTTCTGTGAGCATGGTTGCTCTGTTGCTGGATTTGATTCGGTTCACTGTTGAAAACAAGCGCTCCACAGAACAGCTTGTAACTGGCAATGTGATTAAAACACGCAGTAAACTGTTCATGTTGGGAAAAACGTCTTTATCACATGAGTCTAAGACTTCTATTAAGGATGGGTACAGGTGACCCCCATCCACCTTTCGTTTGAGCAGTTGCACATATACTGTAAGTTCAGGACCTTCCACTCCATGTATATAGTGCTTGCACGGAACCTGTAATATTTCCATCTGGCCAAACGCGTCTGATCCGGGCAGCAAGGAGGCAGCAGCCTTCATTATTCCATAGGAATCACTCTGAAAACGGTTGTTAAGTTCCATCAGCTGTCTGTCAAGAATGGAAATCCACAAGGATTGCAAATCCAAGTCACTTCTAATGACCGCACACCTGCCCACTGTAGAGGTCACATGTGAGTCGGAAAGCCTGGCAGGTAATTTTCTGTTACATGCGCCCACTATGTCCCAGGTTTGCACATCATTTTTTTTCATGATGTCATCAGTAAACCTGATGATTCTCTCAAATTCCCCGTCTGAATTATTCCTAAACAAAGCAAAAGTTTCTTTTAGGCCCTCAATCATGTGGACACAATCAGTAACAGAAACGGATGGGGACTGTAGGCCTTTTGTTGCAAAATCACTTGCACTGAACAGCTTAGAAAATGCAACAAGGAGAAAGATGTACCTCTTGTTCTGTATTTGTTGCAAGAGAGACTCTGCCTCTATTTTGGTCTGGCCTGAGCCTTCTGCAAACTCACTCAGTGTTTCCAATATGACGTCATACAAAGTCAAAACTCGACTCACAGACTCAGATTTTGAACTCCATCTAATATCCGTAGAGTGCACAAGCTCCAGACAGGGTTTGTTGGGGTGTAGCTCTTTTTGGATCTGTAGAAACCGTGCGTGTCTGTTGGCTCCAGTCATGAAATGGTGCAGTGAATTTATAACATCAAAAAAAGTGGCAACAGTAGGAGACACTTTTGAGGCTGTTGAAAGAACAAGATTCAGGCGATGTGAGTGGCAGTGTACATACACTGCATGGGGGAAAGTTTTTTAGAGGAGCACCTGCACCCCAGCTCTCCCACCTGACATGACTGCCGCTCCATCAAAACTGAAACCCACACACAATTCAGGATCCAGCTGCAGTGGTTCCAGTACTTCCAAAATTTTGTTAGCGATGCGAGAGGATGTCATATGATCTGTTGCCACAAATCCGACAGCTCTCTCTCTTAGATTGCCATTAAATATATACCTCACACAGACAGCAATTAGTTCCTTCTTCGAGTGGTCCTTGTATTCATCAGCTAAAATGGCATAATAGGTGTCAGCCTGTGCATGCAATTCTGCTCTGATTTTTCGGAGCAGAAGTGATGCTGCAGTTTCTAAGAGGTCGTTTTGAATGTCTGGACTCATCATTTTTGCATTAGCTGGAAGCTCATCAAGGCATTGTTTTATCTCGGGGTCATACTGACAAAGCACTTTAAACAACTCAAAAAAGTTGCCTCTGTTCATGCTTTCTGTGTCTTCCTTGTGACCACGCAGTGCAATGCCTTGTTTCGCACAGAAAAGCAAAATATCAATGATAACTTTGATATGTGTCCGGTTTCTTTCAATCAGGTCAGTAAAATGCCCCTGTGCGTCTTTTGTTACCTGATGTATGATGTCACCTTTTCCAGCCCTTTTTATTTCCATGAATCCTTTGTGTCGGGCCACAGCAGCAGCATGGTCTTTACTGGCTTCGTGTTTTATACAAAACTGACCAAGATGCCCCCAGTCTCTCAGTCCTGCTTTGCTGAATCTGTCCTCTTTGACATCAGTGTTAAAGTGGCGACAGGGCTGGCAAAAAACAGCATCCATTGCGATGCTGTACTCTAACCAAGTGTACGTGTCATACCACTTAGCAGAAAAATTCCTCCTCTTTCCACTGACTGTTTGCGTGACTGGAAAATCACGCAGTTTTGGCTGGCATGGAGGCTCATCTACTGCGGAAAGGTTTGTAGGCTTAAGCTCTGAGGTGGAGGCCATTTCGGTGTCTTCTGATTGAGCATTTTTTTCCTCAGCCAACTGTACCGGAGAAGTCGCACCTGTTGATGCTGGGCCTGGGGAGGGAGAAACATCCTCATCAGGTGTAAGGTTAGGCCCTGTGTCTGGCTATCCATCAAGCCAAGGTTTTTTACTAAAGAAATTAAGCAGGGAACTCTGCAACATATTGCTTGCTAGCAAGGTTTAGGTTCTCTATATTTTTTTTAGAATGTGCGGCAAACATTTCCCAAGATGTTGGGGTCACACGTCAGTGACGTCACAGTCAGCGGCTGTTGCGGATTGGTTGGCAGTCTGAATGGCGGCAGATATTTATTTTTTATTATTATTTTTATTTTTTTACGAAAATAGTTTAAAATTTTAATTATATTTTAAATTAACAAATATTGTAAGCACTGCTTAATCTGTAAATTGTGAGGTCCCGGAACAAAGCGGGGTAATGAATCCGTCCGGCAAGTTTTTTTTTAATATTATTATTGAACTTTCAAAAATACAAAATTCAACAGCAAGTTCATATATATATGCTTTTATTTATGTAGGCTACACAGAGAAACAATACATAGAGAAACAAGATGCGCTTTCTGCCGTCTCATGCAGTCTCCGTGAAATGGAGCGCGTCACAGCAATGAACCGGCTACTTTATTAAACGAACCAAAAAATAAGAATCTTTAATTACATAGTCGGAATGAAAAGGTGCATTTCTTTATTAAAGTCAGCGTCGCATTCTGCAACTTTATCTTTTCAGCCGACACTGACTGAGAAGAAATCACTATTTTATTAACGAATAAGTTAATTAAAATGTTTTCTTTTGCCTTTCCCCCAAAATTCATAATCATTAGCTTACTTTTGCCATTGCAAGCTTTAGACATGCGCTTGGGCGCGGAATAGGCTATACGCCTATATATTAAAGGATGGTTAGTAGCCTAAGTTATTATATTAATCAATTTACGTGTGACTAGTGAAATCTTTAGTCGGGGACAGGCCTTCTTGGCACAAGGAACCGATCCATTTTTTAAATAAAATGCTGACAATTTGAAAAGTGCGCCTGCTAATCACGTCACGTTATATTGCAATGCACGAGTTATGAATGCGTAATAATAAGTCAAATGTTTTTAATTTATTTCATTTCTTATGGGTGCAATGGCGGTGCTTTGGCCTTTCTTGGGGGTGCTGAAGCATCTGCTAGCCCCTCCTTTGCGCTGCCCATGTTTATTACGATTAAAAAAATAATAATTCTGCATCTGTTTTTAGGTGTGCCAGCTGCCACTGTGGGTGGCACCGGCACACCCTGGCACAACCCGTGGCTATGCCCCTGTGTGAGGAGTTTTGCTGTTTAATATTTTTTTGGAACCTGTGACATTTTTTTCAGGATTCTTTGATAAATAGAAAGCTAAAAAGAGCAGCATTGATAATAAATTAACATATTGGAATGATTTCTAAAGGATTATGTGACACTGAAGACTGGCGTAAAGGCTTTTGAAAATTCTGATTTGCATCACTGAAATAAATTACATGAAAAAAAAACATTACAAATCTTTTGAACGACAGCAGACAGACAGACAGACAGACACACACACACATTACATAAATGTATCTATATCTAAATAAAAATAGACTATATATATATATATAGTATATGATCCAAAGTAAATAGTAACTAACTACTTGAGTAGTTTTTTTATCCAATACATTTTTACTCTTACTCAAGTAACAATTCTGAAACAGTAATATTGTAAGGTAAGGAATTACTTTTAAATAACAGTAACAAGTAATCTATAATGTATTACAGTTTGGAAGTAACTTGCACAACACTGTTCCTGAATGCCTATTTCCATTAATGGTTACCTCTCTCTCTCTTTTTTTTTTTTTGTAAATTTGCTATGCCTCTTTTATTTATGGTCATAATCTTGTTTAGGAAGGGACTTAAAACTAAATTTGATTAATGCTTCAGTCTTAATAAATAATTAAATAAATAAATAAACAGGGTGCTGTTATTTTTGTAAAATTACTGCTGTTATTGGATAATGAAGTATTTTCACATTAAATCTTTACACTTATAAATCCTTATCAAACATATAGGTATTTTAATTGGGTGGCCAGATAGCCTATGTGTATGTAACACTGCAAGTAAAATAATTATTTGTTTTTAATGTAAAGATAATATAAACGTGAATATATGAGGCAAACATCACTCCCTAATGATGAAAGTTTATTTGTGACCTGTGCTGGCAAAATAAGTCACATTGAGCAATTTTTCAAAAATGAGTTCTTTTTATTTTTACATTCTCCATTGAAATACCTTCAAATTGATGCATGAAGTTTGAAGTCAACGAAGTCAGTTCTGAGAAAAACAGTTCAAAGTTTTCTGAAGGTTCCAGAGCAAAATCACCTTGCAACATTGCATCGTTTCCTCCACTTCTTTTCTTAATAATAATTACTATATTAATAATCACAATATAGCTATTTTTATTTTTATCTTCGTTATTAAAAATAAGAACAGTAGAACAAATATAAGAAAGAAACAAATAGTTCATTACTTTTTTCCATTTTACATCTAAACAAAGGCATTCAAGTAAGAAAAATCAAATGTAAAAATCACTTCAGTGTGTTCATTACAAAACAAAAAAAAAGGACAAAAGATTATTAAAACCTCTATTATTAATTCTCTCTTTTTTAAAAATTGTTAGATTAACATGAGACAGATGTATAGTAAGTCCTACTATACTGCACGGATCTAATATCCATTTTCCCCAACAATACCCCAAACGTTCACGTAAGACATAACAGATTATGTTTGCATGAATAGCCTACTTAAATACTGTAATTCTATGTATAGGCCTATGTATTGGTATCTCTCACTCTGGTGGAATTGAACTTCATATATCAGTCAGCGGCAGCCCAAGAAGCTAACAGAGAGGTACTCCTCTCAGAAAACGTACAAATAAAGATCACTTTTGATGTTTAATTACTATTTGGAGCATTGGGATCACTATACCAGTGCTTAATGAACTCATTTTTGTGAAAACCTGAAATTCGACCAAAATCTAAATTTTTCACTTTTTTTTGCCTGTAGCTCAAAATTAGCCAAAATGCTGGGCAACGATTAATCACATCCAAAATAAAAGTTTTTGTGTACATAATTATATGTGTGTACACTGTAAAAAAAAAAAGTTGGGCAAACTTAAAAGTTTAAGGCAACCAGCTTCAGCAGATTTTTTAGTTTGCTCAACTTCTTGTTTTAAGTTTATACAACAAAAAGTTGAGAAATTTCCTAAAAAATACGTTGAGAAAACGCACAAATCTGCTGAAGCTGGTTGCCTTAAATTTTTAAGTTTGCCCAACTTTTTTTTTTTTTTTACAGTGTATTGTGTAGGCTATATTTATTATGTATATATAAATGTACATCACATTCAATTTTTTCATCACAATTGGACGCCTCACTACACACACACACACACACACACACACACACACACACACACACACACACACACACACAGATGTATTTCTCTTTACTTTTGTTATTAATCAATGCTTGTCCACAAATGTGGAGAGGAACATCCCCTTATTTCTAATAAGCTACAGTCATTTTTGAAATGCAAGTACTGTGAAGTCAGAGACATGTTAGCTGAGAGCTGTCCGTCATTCCAGACTGGGATTCCCTGTCATTTCTGCTCCGTTGATCTTTCTCCTTCAGTATTCATAGACTCATCAATAGATCATTACTCTGAACTCCAACCAATTAAAACAGAAATCCCACCTATGCTTGCACATGATTGGTTGCATGAATAATGCCCATTTATAAATGAATAATTTAAGGGATAGAAATGACAGGCTTGAGTAGATAAAACTTTGTGGAACTGAGAAATGTGATGAAAATGTGTAATGAGTGTTTGCATTTCCTTATCTATCAAATTTCAAAAGCAACTATACAAAAAATGTTGACTTCCACTTACAATAAAAAGGTGAACATTTCGATTATTAGTAACTTTTTACATGGCATGCAGGAATAGTCTATGTACAGCACTGACAAACCCGGTTTAGTATAGTTTTTGAAAAGCGTTGCAGAGTTCATTTCACAGGCTTTTTGATTCAGTCGCAGCAGTTTAATTGCACAGCTATTTAACAAAATGATCAGTACATGAACATGAAATAATGATTTAAGTTCTTATTATTTTATTAATCTTCTTACACACATATGCAATGACACCTAAGAGTTTGAGGTTTAGTGTTTTATATTTATGGGTGATGAATTATGAGTTCTCATAATTCATAAGAGAGAGGTGAGTCAGGGTTTTATTAGATTTGAGACTATTCGGTGCCGGATATCATAGATCATTAAGCATGTTTCTTTAATAATGCTGTATTAGAAGAAACTAGAAGGAAGAAAAGTTCTAAACTAAAGACAAAAGAACATTAAGAAGGCCAAATTCATCTCCATCAAGCTGTTCTCCTAAAGTTTGGAAAAGCAGGAAAAGTTTTGAGAAAACCATTAATAAGGAAAATGTTACAGTAACAGTCCATCTACTTTATCAATCTTTTTTCTCTTTGTGAAAAGTTTCCATTGAACTTAGATTTTTTTTAAAAAGGACTCTATAGAGATTCCTTTGTAAAAAGTTAATAAAACGTTTGACAACCTGCATTATTCTGCTCAATGTAGATATTGTTCTATGTCAATCATATCTCAAAATGAAGTATACAATGCACTCCAGATTGATTTAAAGTAAAGGCATAAGTGTAGTTTGAACATGGAGACTAAAGTGAAAAGGCTAAATTCTTTTCACAGTTTACTCACTTTTTGACACAGCTGACTTTCTGTAAAGATATTTCACATTTCTACAATGTGAAATATGAAGAGGGAGATTATTTTTTTGTTGAAAAAAGACTGAAAATAGGGTTGAAACTTGACAGGTATGTAGCACTAAATGGCTTTGATGTTTAGATTTTACACCTTGTATACTGAACTCACTTTGGTTTGTGTAAAATCAATGCTTAGATAGACTAAAATGTTACAAAAAGTACTTGGACATTTTCAACTCATTATATATGAAGAAAAGCATTTTGTCGCAATGTGTTGATTATCTAGTGGAAAGACTTCCCGTAATAACTACACTAGTTATGTTATTTTTGCAGCAATGCCAAAGAAGAACCATTTTTGGTTCCCAAAAGAAACTTTCAGTGAACAGTTCTTAGAAATAAAATGTTTGAGTATAGCACTTTATTCTTTGTAACAAAGTACCTGAGGTTGAGAGAGAACAAAAATGTAGATTAATCATAAAACAAGACATTTTCCTTTCTCTTCAACTCAGCAAAAACTTTAATTAGAAAGAACTGACTTGAAAGGTTGAAAACGAGACCAAATAATAGAGGGGGAAAAACACAGTGACAAGGTGATTGATTACCTGTAAGTCTACCTGACACAGAAATTAGAGTTTTTTTAATGATAGGCTGCTTCTTTCCGGGTGTAAAATTCAAATGCTCCCTCCAGACTGTCTGAGAGCCGTCACGCGTCCTGCGAGGCTGAACGGGTCCAGAACAGGCACTCTGTCTCTGTCACAGAACAGTGGGACATCCACACCTGACGGACTGATCCCATCTCACCTCGCTCAGGTTTCTGCATCAAAGATCAGAGAATCACACTACTGCTCATGATACTCTACATCCACAGCTTAGAACTAGTCCAGTTGCTGGATTGTGAAGTTGGGAGCAGCCGTTGTTTTTTGTGAATTTGCTCAGAAGACATTTGAGATGGGACAGTAATACCTCTAATTCTGGATAAATTATTGATAAATGACAGTAAAATTGTTAACACTTTACAATAAGGTCACATTTGTTAGCATTAGTTAATGCAATGCATTATGTGATATAATATTCACAGTAGTTCTGGTTGTACACTGTAAGAAAAAAAAAAAAAAGATAATGTCCTGGCAGAAAATTGCCAGTACATTTTCCATAAAATTCACAGACATTTCCTTCAACCCTAAAACAACAATGTAATACAGAATTCAAAATTGGGGTAAAAAAAAATTAAAATCAATACAGAAAATTCCCTCATAACACCGTGCTGGGCCATATTTGTACTGACTTTTGAGTGCATATGCAGACAATTTTACTCTGCATGCTGCATTCTGCAGAAATAGTCAGGATGGTTATCGAGGAGGCTTTTGTGAATACAATCTCTGTGTGTTGCTTCATGTTACCCACAGTTCTCTGACTGACTGACTGCTGCAACCGCAAGGAAGATTGATCTGTGCAGCAAAGATCAAGCATCTACAGCAGTGTGCATTTGTTCAGTTTGACACTAGAGGGTGCTGTGACTTTTTGTATTTTCAAACAAACCTGATTCAAGTGAAATACCATGATGTTTGGGATATTTGTTAGTAAAATATTAGTAAAATTTGTTAGCAATATTAGCTTACTGTACTGATACAGTTTCTCAAAACTTCACTGAAAAATTAAAGATAGAAAATTTGGAACAGAACACACTGTGACCCATTTTTCATCCCACCAGTTGAGAACCGTTGTTGCATTACAGTCCGGGAATGAATTTCAGTTTGTTCAGAGTTTCCAAATCATAAAAAAAAAAAAAAGATAAAACAGTGCTGCACACTTGTGTTCAGTTCTCTCTCTCTTCATGTGCACAATGCATAATACATATTTTTAGATTCTTTTAAATTTTTTTTTTTTTTTTGTACACATTTTTATTTTTTAATCAATTATTTTATTGTATTTTAATTGTGGGGTTTATCAGTGAAGGTTAACACATTTTTTTTTTTTTTTTTCCAAAGCAGAAATCATTATCTTGCAGACAACTTCAATTATTTTATCATTTGTCATTAGATGATAAATCAACAATAAAATAAAACTTGTTTTGGACAACTTGCCCCAGACAAGGCTATGAAGTATAGTTAGAAAGTTAAAGAAACATTTGGTATTATTATTATCAGTCAGACTAGACAATATTGCAGTAGGAATTTCCATGGCTAATATACACGTTGTCTAGTCTGACTGATAATAACAATACCAAATGTTTCTTTAACTTTGCAATGCAATGCATTATGTGATATAATATTCACAGTATTCATAGTAATATTCGAAATATTCTCAAAAGAGGAGTAGACTACAATAATACAGGCAACGACACATTGCAGGTGTCAGTAAAACCATGAGTTTGCAATATATAAAATGACAGCTGTGAACTACAGGGCAAAAAACAACCAAACAAAATTTTTTTAGAAAATAAAATTAGCAGTGATGCAAATAAAACCAAGATTTAAACATACAACCGATTGTGTTCATTTTCATCTGAACCCTATCCACAGAAATGTGCAAAACACTAGATTTACATAGAAGCATGACTTAATTGATGTTCAACAGGTTTTACTATTAGGACAAATAACCTCTGTACACACACACACACACACACCAGAGATGGAAACTCGAGTCTGCGACTTGGACTCGAGTCGCACTTAAGTCGCATAAATAAAGACTTGGGACTTGACTTGGACTCGTGAACAGCTGACTCGAGACTTGACTTGGACTCGTGACTCGTGAGACTCGTATAAAACGCAAGTCATTTGGTATAGGAGTTTATATGAATGTATCTCTGAGGGAAACTGGCTGTCTTAAAAAAAGTTTAAATGGTATTTTCTTTTCATCTTGCCTCCGTATAATGCATATTAAAGTAGTGTTCATAAACGCAGCTCTGCTTTGTTTACAGCGGTAACCAAGGAAACGATGTTTAATTGATGTTCAAGCGCCACCTGCTGGCAGAGAGTGAATCTGTATTAATTCAGCCTGTCTTCTCTGTCTGCTGAACTTGTTTCGTACAGATGTTTTATGTAGAATAGTTTCACAAAACTAAAGTCAGACCATTTTGTTTTTGCTTCAAATTTCGAAATTATACAATCCAATTTAGATGAAAAACTGCTCATGCTGGATGTATGCAGCCTCTTTGTTTGGATTGTGTTGTGTTTCAAACACAGTGGTTGCCTCTAATTTTAAATTGAAAAAGAGCACAGACAAAGCCTTAGTTTGTTTATATGAGATTTATTTAATTTGTGTAATTCATTTGATTAATTGGGGTTTGTTTTAAAATGTAGTTTTGTTGTTTGACATATTTCAATTTTACAAAAAAATGTGCAGCATTTTATCTGACAATTAATAAATGGACACCTTTTCATTTCTTTGTCTTAAATTTTGTTAAAGTTTTTTTTGTTGAGAAAATCATATCGTGAAATCAGTATTTCAAAACTGATTTAGCCTCAATAACTAGCTGAAAGAACTGTTGCTAATAAATAGAACAAAGACTTGAGATGTGACTTGGACTCCACCTCAAAGACTTAAGACTTGACTTGGACTCCGCTTTAAAGACTTGAGACTTGACTTAGACTTGACCTCAAAGACTTGAGACTTGACTTGGACTCCGCTTTAAAGACTTGAGACTTGACTTAGACTTGACCTCAAAGACTTGAGACTTGACTTGGACTCCGCTTTAAAGACTTGAGACTTGACTTAGACTTGACCTCAGAGACTTGAGATTTGACTTGGACTTGGACCTCAGAGACTTGTGAACATGTCTGACACACACACACACACACACACACACACACACACACACACACACATGAATAAAAATCTGCTGATTTGTTTAAAAAGTTTAATTTTGACTTGCTTGTGAAAACAGTGCCAAAGCAATAAAAACATTTATGTTTTATTATATCTTTATTACTGGTTTGCCTGCATGTAACCACACATCTGACTCCCACAGGTTTTTCAATCTTTGGATGCATTCAGTTTTAACATAATTACCTAAAAATCACCAAAGAAACAAACGAATTTGACAAAAAAATAAAAAAATAAAATAAAAGAAACATCAAGACAAACACAGAAAGAATGAATGATTCTAAAGAAAATTTAGATGAGTACAAAACAGTGATTCAATAATCATGAGTGTGTGTGTGAGAGAGAGAGAGATAAGATCTTAACTTCTTCAACTTTAGTTAGTTTGCAATGTTGCTGTTTAAGAATGAAAAATATCTGCATGTTACAAAGCTCAAAGTCGATATTGTCACATTCTCTTTAACATTTAACATTCATTTTCAAGAACTACAAAGTGCTTCTTACGGATATTGAGAAGTCATAATGTCACTCATTTAAATAATTCCCACCCACGGAATATGCAAAACGGGGTCGAGGCCTGGTTGAGCTGCTCTAGAGACCATAGGCCAGGGGTCACCAGACTCAGTCTCGGAGGGCCGGTGTCCTGCCAACACTAATCAAACACACCTGAAGCAGCTAATCAAGGTCTTAGGTATACTTGAAACTTCCAGGCAGGTTGGAGGTAAACTGCAGGACAACAGCCCTCCAGGACCACGTTTGGTGACCCCTGGCATAGATTGCTAAAAATAAAATGCAGACAAGGAAGAAGAGCAGCTTTAGTAGCATGTTGTCACTATATCGAAGAGATGCTTTTTTTTCAACCTTGATCCAAAACCCCTTTGTTTTTCCTTCCTAAGACCTTTTAACACTGTACATTGAACATTATAAAGCCAACGTTTATCTGTGTGTTGCACTATAAACAGAGTACAATCTCGGCTATGCACAAAAACTTCTCCTGCTGCTGTGTAACAGCTTTACTGCAGTTTATGTAATACTGTTGTAATTAAATAATACTACATTAAACAAATATTGTTGAACTTCTCCTATATACAGTAACTGCAATGACCTTTAAATGGTGTATAACATTGTATCTAAAATGTATAAGAAAATTAAATAAAAACAAAAAAAACCTCTGAAACATCTTGAAAAATCTTCAGTCTTTAGCACTAAATAAAGTGATAATCTCACATATATTGTTACGATTAAAGTGATGCTACCAATTGAATGATTCATATCGAAGCAATAATGTCAGAGAAATAGATGCAGATCATTTCTTGGCGATAGTCAACTGTAAATAAAACATAAGCTTGATTCCTATGACTGGTAAATTTTGTTACTCTTTTATTGTAATGCTAATTCTAAGGAAACATTCAACATTACACTTTAAAAAATGCTGGGTATTATTTATTCAAGTATTATGTTAATTTCCAACCTTTTTGGGTTTATTTTAAGCAAGAAATATAGTAATTTTTTAAGCAATAGTTGAGTTAAATAAAACTACCCAGAAGGTTGGGTTAAACATTTAACCCAACTTTGGGGTTTGTCCTTATTTCACCCATTTTTTAGAGTGATAGAGAATGTTTTTACTTTTATCAGTCTCACAATTAAATATTTAATTTGCATATTTGACATACAAATGTTTTTTATTCCATTTTTATCTCTAAAATAATGGCTCATCAAAATGATGATGACTGCACCTTCTAATTTGTTTCACTCCTTGCAAGCAAAACAAAAAAAGAAAAAGAAAAAGAAAGAAAGGAAGGAAGGAGGAAGAAGAAAATCAGTGCTTTAAACAAAAATAAAAATAAAATATTGGCACAGTCATCACTGACAGCATACACACCTAATGACGTCTGTGGGTTTTTATGACAACAAATTGCTCAGATGTTTTCAGACATTTGAGATAGGACAATGGCACATTATAAACATTACTGACCAGTTTAGTAACTGTCATATTGTCATATAAGCTTTTACTTATTTCTAATTTTATCACAACATTACAGTAAAACCAAATGTTGCTATTCTAACAGTGACAAAAGTTACAGAGAATCATAAAGATGATCGTTACGATCATGATCGTAAAGGTGACAGTAACATATTTTGGCAATATAAATGGTCATTTTTGCATTCTGAATTCAAGTTTACATCAAATTGTTCAAACGAGTCAAAAAGATGCTAAAAATATCAGCTGATATTTCATCCAGCTCATTCTGAAAATGAATAAGATCAAGAAAGCCAAACGGTATACAATATTCACAGGGGCTCTGGTTACACTGTATATTCTGGAAAATGTAGTGGGGTCAACAGCAGTTCTGTTTATGTATTTATGTATGTGCAGCTTTCCAGTTTAACACTAGAGGGTGCTGTGACTTTTTGTATTTTTTTAACCAACTTGATTTGTGTTAAATATCATGAAGTTTAAAGGATATTTTCTGGATTTAGTACAGTCTCATTACATTAGCTGCTACTGCAGAGCTAGTATTTGAGATTCTATAACCTTTACTGTAAAACTGATGTTTCAGAACAGAACTGTGACACATTTTCAACCCATCAGTTAAGATCCATTACAGTAGAATGAATTTCAGTTTGTTCAGAGTTTCTACATTACTACACAAAGATAAAACAACGCTGCCTTGTGTTCAGTTTTGTCTTTGTCGCTCTCATTTCGTCTCTTCATGTAACCATGCACATTTTTGTAAATGCAAAATACATGAATTTAGGTCATTTTATGGATTTTATGTGTTGCTACTACCAAAGTGGAATCACCTGTAAACGTTCTGTTTTTTTTTTAAACGAAGTTTAAGTTAAAAAAAGTTAAAATATCTTTAAAAAAATAATTAAAAAACCTTCAGGACACAACTTATTATGCTCTTTAAATATTAAATAATTTTGTCATAAGTTAAAACAACAATAAAATGAAAGTGTGATGGGGATTAAACCAGAAAGAGAAAAGAAGCATTCGAGACGACTTGCCCCAGTCACGGCTATCAGGTTTGTCAGAAAGTTACATTCACTTTTTAGCTGGTGTTATTATTGTCCAACAGACTGGACAATGTTGGGAAACATCACAGTTGGAATTTCCACGGCTAATATACACACGTTCTCCCATAGAGAGTCACAGGCGGCTGGAGACAGCAGCATGCTTCAGTGCATGTAGATTTATAAACCCTGAGTGTGTGTGACAATGATGAATGCAACTGTGTAGAAGGGAAAATGCCTAATGCATTGCTCTACTTTACAAAGTCTCTGCATGTGCCTCTTCTTCTAAAAATCAAGCATGAATGCACTAAATAATGGGTGTTTTCTTCTAGTAGTAAAAAGTGTGAGGCTACAATTTATTTCACATATACAGTATAATATCTCTCTCTCTAAATGTTCTAGGTTTGTTCTTTCAAAAGCCTGTGTGGAACAGAAAGGCAGGGAATGAGAACAAATAAACAGTGTTGCTGTCATTCAGGCACCTGCTTTCACTTGAAAATGTTGTCTTTGCATCCGCTTTAATATCCTATATCCTTGTTTCTGGAGGGAAACATGATTATTTTGTGTGGAAAGCAAATTGCTGCGTCCCTCTTTGACATTTTGCCATCACCTCACAAGACCAATGGGGCAAAACTGAAATGTAGCCCAAATCAGCCACTGTACATGTTCAGGTACGATGCACCAATTATGCGCGCGTGTGTGTGTGTGTGTGTGTGTGTGTGTGTGTGTGTCTGTGTGAGGGTGAGGGTGAGAGAGAGAGAGAGAGAGAGAGAGAGAGCTGCTGCCATCACAATAAGCTAAAGCTCAGCTCAGCACTGATTGGGGAATTCAAATCAAATACTTTATTAAATATATTAAAAAGCATTGTAGGGGAGACTGTGGAGCGCTATATTACATTTTGTTTAAATGTCTGTAACTTTGTTTTGCATGCTATGTGTCTCAAACTTTGATATAATCATCTCATACTGTTTTAAATAAAAAAAATATGTTTCAAATCTATAAATAAATGACTGATAATCAAATTTACTTGATCTAAATAATAATAATAATTATTATTATTATCTGCACTGTAAAAAAAAAAGTTGATTTCTGTTACAAATAAATACTATTTCAGTTTGTCTAATTAAAACCTGTTTCATGTTTGATATGTGCAGCTATCATTTCTTTTTAACTGTTAAAACATTTTATTTTGAATTCAAAATTCAAAGCATATAGGAAAATATTTCATTCAAAACATTTAATTGCACAGGTCAACATAATTAATAAAACTGAGATTTTTATATCACTCATTACACTAGACCAAGTCTGATTCATTTTTTTTTAATGCATGCTTTTCTTTTCTTTTTCTTTTTTATGAAAGAGTCAGCTGGCTGGTAACATACACCACACTTAATCTGACACATTCTAATTAACTTTTACAGCAGGATTTAACAGACCTCGTTCCTGTAAGAAAGCTGCTGGTTTACTATTAAATGAAGATTGTCCATCAACAGATAAAATCCCAGAAGTGAGTAATTAATTTAAAGTTGTCACTCAGTAGGAAGTTCATGATAATAAACTACCAATCAAAAGTCTGAACAATAAAATTTACAGTCATTTTGAAGGATTTCATAGGTATTAAAAACCTCTTGTAACAAGTCATTTAATACAAGAAACGTGTTACATGTTTGTTTTGCTTCTTTGGTTCATAGATTTTTATGATAATAAACACAGTTTAATAAGATTTGAGAGCATACGAGGAAGCTGATGCCAGAATCCATTAAACATTCTGATACACGAGCCCTGAAAGTGTGCGGTGTCTTTAAATACGATGTATATTGACACATAATGCCTTGCTAACAGTGATTGTGTTGTTTAGTTTCCCTGTTAACCATTAGAACAACTATAAACCTAATTACAGAAGAATTCCTCAAAGACTGCTCTAAAAATCTTGATGCCATCATTTGTTTTTGTATACCTCTGATACACCACAAAGCACAAATTAGAACGGTTTTATGTCATAAATATCGTAACAGATAAATACTGTGAGTACAAGAAGTGACTGCATGAATTTTCTCAAATATTATCCCTTTGAAGATACACAGAACCAGTCAAAAGTTTGGACACCCCTGATTGAATGTGTTTCTCATAATCCTACAGACCTTTTGGCCTAAAGGCTTATGCTTAAATCCTTGAAATTAGTATAGCAGACAAATATAATTTAAGAGCAGACGCTGAAGCAGTCATGTGTCCAGGTAGAATAAACTTCTTCGAAAATGTTTAAAAAGCATCCCAGAATGCACCTAATGAAGAGAGGGATGTCAAGGATGGTGACTTTGAAGGAGCTTACACATAACAAAGCTTTGATTTAACTAGACTGTTATTCTAAAATGTGGAAAATAGCTGTAATATATAAATGAGTGATCTGTCCAAACTTTTGATTCTTATGGTGTTTATATTTCCCAGAAATTCTGGTTTGTGGTACTAAACTTCAGCAATTAATTCAGGCCGACATACAGATTCTCATTTAAAATCTTTACATTGCAAAGTGGCGTGAAAGTGAACGTTGATTCTCATACACAGCGGACAGAAAACCTTTATTCCTTTTCACACAAATTATGATTACATGGGCAGATTATCAATTGATTAAAAATGTGTGGTTCCTTGTACAATACAATGTTATGACCTCAAAACAACTCTTCCTTAGTCGATGAATTGTAAACTACCGGTAATACATGAATAACCAGCTCAGTACGTACAGTATGGCTTTTCTGACACAGTAAGCTTGCTCTGTAGCTCACCTGGTACAGCACTGCACTTGTGGTACAGAAAGCTCGATCATACGAGAGACCGAGTTCAAGACTTGTAGAAGCAATAAAGGCACAAAACAACAAACAAATAAATAAATAAAATACAATAAACATTTAAATTAAATAAACATTAACTGAAATAAAGAAAATATTACAACAATCAACTTATTTTATTTAAGCTATTATAAAAAGACATTTGAAAATTACAAAAACATAAAACAAAAATGAATAAAACTTAAACTGAAATGAAAATGAAAATATAAAAATAAACACTAATCCAAATATTAATAAAACAGTCTGTCAATGACACTAAAATAACACTGTTTAGGATAAAATTGAATGTACATTTAGCACTGGACATTTCACTTTAAAAGTATCACGAAACATGCAAGAGGCAATGCAATATCATTTAGCAGATTTTCCACATATTTCGAGCCTTGGTTGGAGTTATTTCATTTTTACAGAAACAATGCCTAAAACCTAAACATTTTTAAAACTGTTTAACAAAGTGCCTTGCTATTGCTATTTTCTTCAGTAAATGTAAGAATAAAACATTGTAAGAATAAAATACCTTACTTAACTTACTTAAGTTTTATTGATTTTTTTTGTGGGTTCACTGCTAACAAATAAAAACAAGTGACTGTCTCTCTACATAGTGGATAAAGACAAACACATTTCAAAGCACTATGCTGGTTGTCTCTGTGTGTCTGTGTGTGTCAGTGTGGGCGGGTTTATGTGTTTATGATGACACAAATTTGTATAATAACATGGGTATGACAGAGGTATTACAATTTGTGTGTCTGTGTGTGTGTGTGTGTGTGTGTGAGGTGTGTGTGTGTGTGTGTGTGTGTGTGTGTGTGTGTGTGTGTGTGTGTGTGTGTGTGTGTGTGTGTGTGTGTGTGTGTGTCTGTGTGTGTGTGTGTGTGTGTGTGTGTATGTGTGTGTGTGTGTGTGTGTGTGTGTGTGTGTGTGTGTGTGTGTGTGTGTGTGTGTGTGTGTGTGTGTGTGTGTGTGTGTGTGTGTGTGTGTGTGTGTGTGTGTGTAGTGTGTCTGTGTGTGTGTGTGTGTGTGTGTGTGTGTGTGTGTGTGTGTAGCAGAACGGTCGTGCTGTGGTGGGTTTGGAGCATCTGTGCAGGCATCAGTGTGTGCTGCAGGATGAGGCTAATTAAAGGTTCCATGTGGCCGATCAGTGTTTTAATGTCCCTCCCCACCAAACATCCGTCTCAGGTAATGGGGTGTGGCTATACAGCAGCTTCACACTAAACACACACACACTCGTACGGCACACTGTCACACACCCCCCGAAGGTTTTAACACTTCCTTCAGGACCGTATGCCTGACTGGAGAAGCGCCATTCCTGCATCAAACGTCACAAGTGCATTGTGGGATAGCTGTGTCATCACCGGCACCTATAATAGATGGTGCAACAGGAGCTGAGGCAGTTGTCTGATGACAGCGCGTGATGTATCGAAGGCCCGTTTTAACCGTCTGACCTTTTTAAGGAAAGACAAAGAAGAATAACCATCAATGAAATATGAATCATTCGCTATAAGTTATTGCGGGCTTGTATAAATCATTTGCATTAGAAATCATTTGTTATAAACCGGCTTTTGTGCTCTGCATGAGGACCGAGGAGGAACTCTTAAAGGTTGTCATGATAGATGAGGGACATGTAGATCCATCTGTTCACACTCAGTAATGTTTAATAAATATTGTAATATGTTCTAACAGGGATATTACAGTCAACTAAAAACTATAACTTAAAAAAAAATGCAACTTGAAACATATTAATTAAATTAAAAAAATAATAAAACTTAAAATACATATTTTTTTAGTTTAACTTGAAATACTAAAATAACTAAATCGAATTAAAGTAAAACTAGTAAATAAAATTCATACATTTATATATTTTTAAATAAAAATAAAATATTATTTTTTACAAATAATAAAATGTCAAAACACAACAAAATAAATAAAAAACATAAAATAATAATTTATTAGAATAAAAACATAAAAAAATTACAATCTAGTTCAAAATATTAACAAAAACTATAATAGTACATCAAATGATACAAAATAACACTGGTTTTCAATATATATGATATATATTTTCAATATATATGTCATTATTTATGCACACTCATTTTGATTTATTGTGTATAAACCTGTATGTTTTGCATCTTTCTCCACTGACAAGCATTAAAATGTCTGATGAGCCGTTTGTGTATTTCCAGGAGCCACATCTTCCATTGAGATGAATGGGAATGCTAAAGCGAATAGCTGTCTGCATGTATAGCAGACCTCCTTTATAAGCACAATGCTACATTCCTCAGTGTTTTACTGCTCTGGTGTAAAATCACATATGACAGGTGGATTCTGACACTACAGCAAACCTTGCCTGGGTCGTTAGTGCTAATATCACATTTCTTTGCCAATCCCTCATCGTTTTTGTGCTTCATTGACTATTTCTCTTCAAAAGATATTAAGTATTCAAACCTCATTTGCGTCCTTATTTTTCAATTTGCTGCCGCAGTAGTTTAATTTATTCCATATAATTTCTTTTTTCCGAGAGGGACATTAATCATTGCCTGTTCCTTTTAGTGCCTGTGGGATTCTTCTTCCTTCTGTTTTTAATCAATAACACGAGGGCCCCTCCTTCGCTGAGTAAGATAAAACAGTTAGCTAAAGGATATCTGCTGGGCACCGAAGGCGGCCGGATCTTACCTGCCCATTTCTACAGGTTCAAATCCCAAAGACATCAAAACTGGAGTTCTGTGGCTTTTAGTCCATGTCTGTCAGATTTTGCTACTGTATGCATATATGCAAATTGACTAAATTAACTTTTAGAAGATTTATGCATGTAAATAGTTAACAGCCAATCATGGTTCATGGCTGTGAAAAACTAAAGAGTTTTGACTACTTTTTTTTTTTTTTTTGCAATTATTCTGGAAATTAAACATTATAATGTCAAATGAGTTCAAAGGGTAACGCTCTACAATAAGCGTAATATTTGTTACCTACATTAGTTAACATAAACTAACAATGAAAGTTTCTTCTAAACCATTTGTTTATCGTAGTTAATGTTGATTTCAATTATTCATCAATAAACTAATTTACTGATATTTACAACATTTGCTAGTACATTATTAAAATCTATTGTATTAATATTATTTTATGGACCTGAGTTAACATGGACTAACAATGAACAGTTGTATTTTTTATTAACTAACAGCAACAAAGATTAATAAATACTATAACAAATGTATTGCTCATTGTTAGTTAAAGCATTAAATATAGTTAACAAATGGGACCGCATTGTAAAGTGTTACTGATAAAACCTTTAAAAATGTGACGGTGTATTTAACTAATATTAATTATTATAAATACACTGAAATTGACTTATAAATTCAACATTTCATATACCTCAAATGATTCGTAAAATGTGTACATTGCTAAAGTTGTTAATAGCCTACAGTACATAAAAAAACTACAATAATAAGGAAAGAAAAAATATAAGATTGCCACACTTATTTACCCCCCCCCCCCCCCCCCCCCCCAAAAAAAAAAAAAAAAAGAATTGTGCTCAATTCATTTATTATCATAAGACTTGAATAAACCTGATCAAGAACAAAGTTCCATTGAAGGCAATCTGTTCATTAAGATAATATGTTAATTCATGGGAAGTGCTGTTAAGATGTTCTCCAAAAAGAGTGCCGGTCAGCATTTTTCCAAACTTGGCCTCCTTAATTACATCATTCTTTTGCTGTCATTAAGGATATTAAAAATTCATTAACGGGACAAGTACTGCTGAGCTGCAACAAATCAGACGAGAAGTCCCTTGATGTTCTTCTAAAGGCCATAACTGTCATTAAGTCCACTGTCACGCCAACCAAGTTTTAGAAGTTTTATACTTTAAGTCTACACTGAATTAACAAAATTATTTACATAACATTTCATTTAATTGCAGATAATATTTGCTAAGAAAAAGCCCTCAAATGAAGTTCATTAAGAAACATTACCATGCTACCATGTTATTTTTTTCCAACCCATTCCTGTAGTATTCCTTTTAGATGACAGTACAGTTGCATTACGGCTGTTCTTAGATAATTTTACCAAACAAGTGTCAGAGAGGCTTTAGGAGCTGAGAGAAATTCTGTCGGCTCGTGTTTGTTGGTTGAAAAGCTCCTCTAATGTGCTTGTGCCTAATATCTGACTGTATTTAACATTTACACCCCATTTTGTCGGTCATGGCCCAATGATTCTGCTCAACAATTTCAATTGGAGCTGAGGGCTGGTGCGCAGTCTTGTGGCTGTGTACACAGCTCAGTGGGTGTATACTGTAGAGTTTTATTGATATTGCTCTAAGATAGCTTTGCTCTGGGCCTCCCTGTTTGCCCCGCCATCGAGAAGTCAGCGCCGTAGGTGACCCGACAGATCAATTTATCTGAGCGAGAGCAGCAATCCGTGAGAGGCATCTTTACCGAAAAATGAATGAAAGAAACGTGGTGGGGACGGACGAGTTTCTGAGACGGCTTGGAGTCCAATACAGTTGATCGTCCAAAATGGTACTATTCGCATTTTAGAAGTATGAAATGTAAAAATGTACCAATGTACCAAAATGTACCAATTGTTTCTTAAAGCATAACCCCCCCCAAAAAATAAAATAAAAAACAAGAAGCCTTCAAACGTATTGCTTTTATAAAATGGCATCAACAGCAATATGAGAAAAGACACCAATAAAAGTTTCCAAGACAGAAACACTGACTCAAGCAATCCGCTTCCATGAAAGACCAAAGATTGAAAAATACACAAAAATCACATGCATCAAGTCATTAAAAATTAAAACGGCATTACATCTGCTAGTTAGTTCAAAAAAACGAAATATATAAATATGTTCTAATATATTAAATATACTTCAATTCCATTAACATATTTATTGACATATCACTTAAGACTTACTGATATAAAATTATATTTAAACTTTATTTGGAGTATTTCTTTTTTGCACAATGCACATTTCTTAATATTATGCCTAAAATGTGTTTTAATATCACTATTAATAAGGATTGTATGATATCTGTATAATAGCTGTCTTTAAATGCAAGAAATTTCAAGAGTACCTGAAGTATAGTTGCAATAATTCCACTTTAGCACAATCAGATATACTTAAGTTTATCTTTATTTGGACCTCAGCACTTCTTCTGCACAATTAAAGTGCGTTAAGCAAAATAACGATTTGTTCCAATTTAGCAGACTTTAAGTCAGACTTTAAGTCAGTTTAACATACCAAAAGTACAATTGCAGGTTACTGTTATTAAGCACATAAATATGTAAATGTATTTGTAGTATACTTACTTAAATACATGTATTTTAAATACATTTTAGTATATTTTTTCAAAAGGGACCTTAAACAATTCTGTTATTATGTTCTTGTGCACCATCAAAACTATTTCGTGGCCAATTGGGCTACTCCTGTAGAACAGGAATGAGTCCATTTGGTTTGGTAAAACTCACATTTATGGACAAATTGCAACTTCATCTTCATTCTGTAAATTCTTCACTGCTTGAATTTTAAATCATCGATGAAAAATTGGACAAGCTAAAACAATCATGTTATGTCAGGGCAATGATTCGAAGCTCATTCATGGAGTCCCTTAACCTCTTTGGGGGTCTGTGACTCCCTCTAATACCCCTCATTTTGAACACTGCATTGCAGTAATCATACTTCCAAAAATGCTAAACTTTAACAAACAGCCATATCACTAATCTTTTGGTGCTAATCTTCTTTCTTTGAAACTAAAAGCATCTCATGCACCCCCCACCCTAAATCGCTTCATCGACATTAAGACGCGTCTTCAACGGAACGCGAGATAATGGTGAGTTAAAACATCTACAACCCCACGCATGCAGCCACGGGAAGCTGGCGGACAACGGTATAAACGTAGGGTAAACGCGGGGGTAATAACACTGATGAGATCTTAGCGGGGGTGATTTCATTCAGATGTGAATTAGAGCCAAAAACCGGACTCACGCTGGGATTGCACTTAGGCCAATCTCTGTCACTTACACTCACTTACTGTTAATGTGGCCCCCTCCAGGAAGCACACGATTAACTAGCCCAAACTCCAGGACTTATTTCTGGATTATTATTATTACCGCTATCCCGAAACAGCGAGAGTGCGTGTTGGTTAATGGTTATCTCAATGGGCCTGTGCGAAAGACGGTGAAGATCCCTATAGCTTTATTTCTGTTGACAGACAGAAAAGTTTCACTCAAATAAGAGGACATTAAAGTGTGAACGAGTCGCAGCGGGAGCCGTGTGGTTATTGGGGTTCAAATGGAAAAGTTAGTTTTGGTGCGTTCGTGGGGTGTGTTTACTTGAAATGGTTTTACAGATCAGCAGTTTAGACACGATTACTATGATGTAAACAACAACATCAGGGAACCGATCGATTGCTGAATCAGGTGATATTTCAGATGTGAGCGGCGTGGTACCGTCAAATATATTTACAAATACAGCAAGACAATGAGTGCCTTCTTACTTTTATGAAATGATTAAAAAAAGTCTATTAAACATAATTTTGTTTGTCATTTTTTGAAGAATTAGATGAAATTGCAGTGACATCACACAACAGGAAACAAGATGTGGCATATAAAAGTTAAAAAAATAATAACAATAACATCCCTGGAAACGTATCTTAATAACTTATATTATAATTATTATAGTACAGTATATTATATTAGTATTAGTAGAATATTATATTATAGTAATTAATTCTATTAGTTATTAAACTTTTTTTGTTTTTGATTATATTATTCACTACAATTAATCAATCAATAAAAGTATTAAAATAAATTAACAATTTAAAGAAATAAATACTATGCAATGGGCACTGGATCTTTAAGTGATTTATCAGAATTTGCTGAGTCATTTTTATGTTAAATCCCTTTTTCACATCCTATAGCTTATTTAACTACACTGTAAAATATTATTGTTATTATTTGTAAATAAATATCATTGGAGTACATTTCATTCTTTTCTGCTGCTTGTCGTATCTTTGTAATTATTTTCTAGCAATTTCTGAGTGAAAATTGTTCAAGTAAATCTTACACCTCTGATATAAGTGCACCGTTTGTATGTTGATTTCTTTGAAAGTGTAAAACTGTGTGACTTTGTAATGCTTTTTGCGCAGTAAAATATACATCAAAGGACACTGTTTCCCACAATGCAACGCTCATGACTTGACCTTCTACTTCCAGAGTGAGGAATGAATAATTTGCACCAATCTGAATAATACGATAAAACCAAATGCATGTTTGCTGAATATGAATTTGCCCAGGAGAGTTGCAGGGATTTTTGTGCTTGTTATTTTTGAAAGAGTAAAACTGAGGGAAAATGTCCCTGAAGACTCGAAGCCTCCAGCTGGGCTTCTGTTCCGCTTGTGTTATGTGGAATCTGAGTCATCTGGACCGTGTGCTTAAGCACTAGATCTGATACTGAAATGATCTCACTGCAGACATGCCTGTTACGTGTGTGTGTGTGTGTGTGTGTGTGCTCTGTCTTCTCATGGCCTGAGGCCCTGCATTAGAAAAGGTCTGGTTTCAGTGGGAGACACATTCTCCATGTTACAGCAGATAAAAATGCTAATAACCTGCTGTGTGTATGTGTACATAATAGTTTAATATGCAAAACATATTTGTGAAATATTATCACATACAGTAGAGTAACTAATAGAAGTATTTATAGAAGTTAATTTTTAATAAAAAAAGATTGCATTTTAATTAAATATTGCGTGAAAAATTATTTTATTCATCTATTTCAAATGGCATATTTCTGATAGAAGATACAGTCCCTGATATCTAAACTAAATATCGAATATATGTAAAAATCTAATAACATTACATGTTTTTTAAGGTTAATAGTTTTATTATTATTATTATTATTTTTATTATTACAAATATTTTTGTGGCATATAAAAAGTAAAAAAAAAATGTTTTTTTAAATAAATAAATAATTGCTGTCCATATATTATATTTTAATATGTAAAACATATTTGTGCAATATTATCACACACACAACAGTAACTATTAGAAAAGTATTTTGTACAGTGTACTTTGCTTCATGGTGTGCATTATACTGCATAAAAACACCATAGAATCATAATGTTACACTTTTCATGTCAATCAACATAAAAATGGCGCTCTTGCATATTAAGCCAATAAGGGAAATCAACACAGAAAAAAATGACACACTGAAACGCTCCTTTATAAGCCCATGCTCTATTCCTTGCCTTTCTGTCTCTTTCAGTCTCTCTGAATACATCAGGGTAATCAAACACCCCCTGTCGAGTATTTTAAAAGACCATATAGATCTGTGGCAACAGACCCGCCGAGAACAACACAAAAGCTCCGGCGTATCTCTAGGGCAAACATGATAGCATTACAAAACGAGCAGCGTGTAAAGTGTCTGTGCATTGATGGAATAACATTTAATGACGGTCCAGAGGGAATGAAGGGGCTTTTGAGAGGGTTTAAACCCCACTGAACGCCCTTCTCACCCTCAACACACGCCAGGATACTTTAAATCCCCTCCAAAAAACCTTCCTAATAACAGTAATGTCTGAGTTTATACAGCTGATTCTGTGCTAGTCAGATAAAATGTAAATTTCTCTGTGAATAGATTTTAATAATAAAACTTTTTTTTAGATATCAACAAACATTTTTAAATTAAACTGTGATACTATTTTATAATTATTAATAATAATAAACTACAATCCTATAGGATGGTACTACCCAGTGTTATTTTAGTATTACTGATGAGTAGTACTGATACAACTATTGTTGTTTTTGCTAATATTTTAAATTATATTTATTTTTTATATTTTATTTTAGTTTTTTTTAAATGTCTAGTATGTATTACTTTATTTATGAAATTCTTATTTATGCATTTACTTATTAAATAATGTTTTTTTTATTAAATATATATATATAGAGAGAGAGAGAGAGAGAGATTTAACGTTTATTTTACCTCAAGTAACATTTTTTTTTTTTTTATCTAACAACCTACACATTACTGCCCTATAAAAAAACATTGAATGATATCTTATTCAGACATTTAAAACATGTACAAATGAAACATTTTAAAATACATTGATAGATCCATTTATTTTTGTGAATTTTGGCACAAACAGCCTGTTTGTTACATTATAATTTTATTCTGTTCTATTTTGGAGGAATATTTGTATAGTTCTGAAAAGAAAGCAGGTAGGAACAGTGTTCTACACCGCACATAAATCAGTTTACATATTTACCCTATTCCAGGGCTAATTTTGCAGGTTTATTTCCTAAAATGAAACCTCTTCATCAAACTCATTGATCCTTGCAAATCTGGAGCAATATGGTTGTTTGTATAATAAATGAACTTATGATTCATCTGATGTTTGGGGCTGGAGAGAGGGAGGGCTGCGTTTAGCTGGGGCTGCACAAGTTTCTGTGCTTAATTTAAAACATTAAAGCACGGGAACGAGCTTCTCCATCAAATGTCCAACTTCCATTTACATTTCTTGCATACAAGTCAATTTGTGTCTGGACCAGGCCATAAATCACTGCCAGGCCGGGCCACAGAGCCTGGAGATCCACAAATTAGCTGTGCACGCTTCTTAAACAGAAAAAAGGGCTCCAATTTAAAAAGCCATTTACACACAGAACCAGCACTTAGTGCTTCAGTCTCTGCCCTCTCAGCGAAAACAGAACAAACCTGTGCTGCTTCACGCAGTTTGACAGCAAGACGCTAATGTTTGCTTCCAGATAACATGAACGTGACCCGTACAAACCAAGAATCACAGATGAGATCTCTTTAAAATCTCTATTGCTTCACTTAGACAGCACTGAGATTACATCAAATGTCTTCTGCTTGTCTAATTTATCTCCTGAGAAAAAGACCCAAGTAATTTCACGTTTATCCTCTAGAGTTCTCAAACTGCTCAGATCTGATAAAAAGACCAAACGTTGCAATTAAATCAGAGATCTTAATATGAAATCAAATATTTTTCCATCAAATTCTCCCAAGATCACATTGTCATTCAGTTAATACTTGTACTGTAAATGAAACATAACAGAGCTCATATTGCTCAAGTCTCCTGAGCAATACAATTGTCCTCTGATGAAAGTGTATATACCATACTGTATGTAAATAGGTCCAAAACTCTGTGACTACTTGTAAAAATGTATTTGGTTTGCATTGAGATACTATTACTTTTTTTTATTAATATTTAATATTTAATTTGAGTTACTTTTAGTAATTTTGTTGTGGTTTTGTCATTTTTATTATTATTATTTTAATAAGTCTATTTATTTTCTCTCATTTTTTTTTTTTTTTTTTTTTTTTAGTAAACCAAGATAAACTAAATGAAAATGAGAAATTTTGCCTTGGTAACTAGCTGAAATAAAATCAGTTTTTTTTTTCTTCATTATTGAAATCATTTAAAGTATATTTTATTTCAAGGAACAAAATGTGTTTTATGGTTTTAGTTTATTATAAAATCCTGGTTTGCATTCTAATTTAATACAAATCTGAAATAATAATTATTCTAAATTTTGCATCATAACTTGTTTTCATTGTTTTACACAGTTCATAAAACTAAAACTTTGTTTATTAACAGCAAACAAATGATAAATATATCAAAGTCAACATCAAAGTTTGAGACTTTTTGACCCTATACTAAATATTCAAATAAACAAATTTAATGTTTCATCGTTGCATATTGATGATACAATTTAGAAGAGGTGGATGAAAAAGATGCAATGTTGGAAAAGCAGCAAAAGATGCAGTGGATGAAAGCATGCACCTGTGAATCCATGAAGTCAGTCTGCCTGGTTTTTGTCTGTTCCTTCAATAAGGTACAGCTCTCCCCTGCAGAAAACTCTGCGCTCTGGAAAACAGCTACTGCACTCCGACACGTTGCAGGAAATAATTGATGACCCCTTTCACGGGATCCTCAGACGGCACGTTGGGAAATCATTTTCAATCTTTGACTTAGCAGATGAAACAAATGCTCCCGGCTTACTTTGTCAATTCTCACTCCTTAGGGTCAAACAAAGTGGTTTTCCAGGGCCGGCCATGAGGCGAGTACACGAGCAGCCAAGCTGAAAATGTCTCTTGTCCTCCACAAAATGGTGCAATGTAGCATTTCATTTAGCCCCCCTTTGTTATTTGTCTTTGACAGAGTTGTAATAGGAAGCACCTTCATATTCATTGAGCAGGTGACCCCTGAGCGCTGCGGGGCCCCTGAGCACGACGGGCCCTCGGTGTACAGTGAGCCGGCTCAAAACTATTTATTCTGCACACTGAGCGCAGAACGGAAAAGTCCAGAAAAGTCAGCAAGGAGAGTGAAGTAATATAATAAAATGAAATAATGAAATGAAGGTACAGAAAGAAAGAAAGAAAGAAAGAAAGAAAGAAAGAAAAGGCTGTAGTATGATTATCAATTACTTTTATAAAGGTGCATCATTTGTATATAGATGAACATTATGTATGCCAAAATACACAGTTTTTATTAATAGTTTGAATTAGTTAAAGTTTTAGTAATGTTGTTGTTTTTGTAATTTTTTTAATATGTCTATACTTTTTATTAATTTTATTTCAGCTTTAGGTTTAGTATTTTAAAACATCAAGTTAAACAAAACAAAAATGAGAAATGTTCACTTGGCAACTATCTGAAATTATAAAATATGCTGAAAAATTATATTAATTATTATATATATAATAAATATTATATCTCAGAACTGATTGGTTTGTTTTCATAGCTATTAACCTATAAAGAAGATGTAAAAACTTGAATAAAATAAATATCAATAATGAAAATTTATGATAATAATATTTATAGAACCAATTTGTAATTAGGACATTTTATAATAATAATTGAAAATTTTTAATAGATTATTATAAAATGTCCTAATTACAAATTGGTTCTATATAATGGTTCTATATTAATATCATACATTTTCATTATAGATATTTATTTTATTCAAGTTTTTACATCTTCTTTATAGGTTAATAGCTATGAAAACAAACCAATCAGTTCTGAGATGAAAAAAAAGAAAAAAGAAAAAAGAAAAAAGAAAAAAAAAGGGGGGGGGGGGGTGTTGAGAAAAAAAAAGAAAATCATAAGAAAAGCGCTAGGTATAGGTATAATTGTTTAATGAAGCAATGAAGAATTGCAAATCATTTAATCAAATCAAAACGCATGGTACAATACAAAATATATGTTTTAAACTACGAAGTATCTTATCTAGAAAGTTTACAATAACTAGTGTAGTGATTCTTGATTTTACAGAACTGTGATTAATTACAAAGAAACACCAAGTAACAGATTGCATTAAAAGTGACATTTTTAAGAAAACGACTGAAATAGTGTTTTCAAACATAAAACATACTAGAAAACATACTAGAATAATTGGATTTAAAACTTTAAAAAGTAATTTTATGCAGTGTATTTCTTCATCAGGTCTATGGAAAATTAATGAGACTTCCAAAAAGTAAAAGCACTCTGTTGCAAACTGAAACGACTTAAAGTCTTATAGAATAGTACAAGTATTGGTGCATTTCCCATGTACTCCTGAGAGCCGCTGTGTGTGTGTGTGTGTGTGTGTGTGTGTGTGTGTGTGTGTGAGAGAGAGAGAGGAATCAAAGCTGCAGTTGATTCTGTAGCTGCGGGACAGAAGCGTGGAGTATTATCAACACAATACAGCCATATGGAGAACAGACGCTCTCGCTCTCCGTCAGCATTCAGACAGACCCCCGTCCCCCGAGCGCCCCTCCACCACCACCACGGTCACTTTAGGGTTAGCGTTTTAGCATAACAACAAATGAAAGGGAAAGGCCATTTTATTCCCATTTGGAGGCCTTATTGTGACGGACGCAGGCGGAGGCAGGCATTCATTGTGATTTAGCGCTTGAGCTCGGTGGACAGGGCAGCCTGGAGAATAACGGGAGATAATGAAAACATAATTTATTTAATTCCCCCGCACATCCGCGCCATGAGAAACAAGAGGCGATGGATGTCGAAATGTAATTTGTCTCAACTAGGTGACAACACGTGGTCTAGATAACAAAGAACATCACCAGATTAGATCAACTAGGAACACTTAGCCAGTCTCATAAGAGAAGCATCACTGATAGGACTTTTATCTTGTACCACCAACTAAAGGTCCCACTGCAGTTTAGATGATTCTGGAGGCAATTTTTGGATATTATAATGTTTGAATGACACAAAACATGGAAGTGGCTTCAACTGCAATAATGTTTAACTTAAAATTCACAAGTATATTTGTTATAGCCTACTTTCAAAAGGATAGTTTAGCCTTACCTAACCACTGAACCACAAAAAAAATTCAAAAATAAATAAAAAAGATTTTGTTTGATGTTGTAATGCAAAATAAAAGTCACTAGAGTGAGGTTTCCTTACCATATATATATATATTTTTTTTTTTGGACAGGTATCATGGTAATATTATTATTATTTTTAATTACACTACCACTCAAAAAACAGGCTGTCTAAGATTTTTCAAATATTTTTGAAAGAAGCCTTTTTATGCTCACCAAAGCTGCATTTGTTTTATTAAAAATACATCAGTGCAAATGGTAATATTGTGAAATATTATTACAATTTCAAATAACTGCTTTCTATTTGAATAAATTGTAAACTGTCATTTATTTCTGTGATCAAATCTGAATTTTCAACATCATTACTCCAGTCTTCAGTGTCATGTTCCCTCAGAAATCATTCTAATATGCTGATTTGCTGCTCAATGCATTATTATCAATGTTGAAAACAGTTGTGCTGCTGAATATTTTTGTGGAAACTGAAATACATTTTATTTTTCAGCATGTCAAAAAAGAACAGCATTTATTTGAAATCGAAACTTTTGCAACATTACAAAGGTCTTTACTGTCACTTTTGATCAATTTAATGCTTCTTTGCTGAATGGAAGTATTCAATTCTATTAAAAAAGTCTTACTGTCCCTTTAATGGTAGTGTACAATGCAAATAACATGACATGACTAACATCTGATGCCATCGGTGTACCATGATACCACTATGGTACTTAGTAGTTAGTAGAGAATTAAATAAATAAAAACATAAAAACATACATAAATCAATAAATACATTCATTTATTTATAAAATAAAACAAATAAATCATGTGCTGCTGTAAACTAAGCCCCAGGTATAAACTAATGAATTAACAAATACATAAATGAAATCCTCTGGCTCTTCTAAGACGGGCTCTAGTTTAATTATCAGTGTGGATGGTGTCGATAATTATCGGTCCATCTGCATGTAATGAATAGACTGAGTCATAATCTCTCTCTGATGGCTTTAGGACACAGCAGGGTCCTCTAAAAGAGACTAGACTCTATTGATCCTCAACGTAAACGCTCTTTACAATGTTAATAGTCTAATTTGCTTCAATGATTTCTCCCTGTGTTTTGCTAGTCAAGGACAGGCTAATTTATACTTAACTGGAGGTCTCAGTCAACAGCCCGGGAACGAGAGACTTCCTGGATGAAAATGTAGGCCATTCCAGGGGGAAACCGATGATCACGCTGACCATTAGTTCTTCTTTATTTGCCCTTCTACAGGCAATTATCATGAATTAATGCGGCCGTACCCAGTTACCAGCATTAGCCCTGTCAATGAAATGAAATTCTCTGGGCCAATAAAAGGTGCAAAACACACAAAGCTCTTAATGAGGATGAGGTGAGACATTAGCACTGTCTCTTCTGGAACTTAATAATATATTACTTGCTGAAATGCTCAGTTTCAGCTTTCAAAGTTCAATAGTGTGAGAGGTACATACTGGGTGAGCAACACATTTCATCATTTCATATGAGAACAACTACAAAGCATTAATTTTATACATCACCATAGTGCAGCTGTTCAGCTGTCAATGGAAGACAGATGGAAGAGAAGATACAGATGGAAGTATATACTTTCCTTAAAGGTGCTGTTTTTGGCATTTTACACATAAAATGTTCTCACATTTAAAAAAAAAAAAATAAAGAAAAAAGAGAGAGGAAAGGAACTTCACAAACAATCAATACACTGACACTCTCCTGCTGGGTCAGTGACAGACACTATTAACCTTAAATCAACCTGTTTGCTAAATCACTGTCACTCTAAGCTAATAACAAGTGTAATCAAATACTTTATGGTAATATAATTTGATTTCTTTGTGCGTTATGCAAATCAACCCTAAATATAATGAGTCATGACAGATGACCAGGATTTAAAGAGTCTCTGTTTCATCGTGCTAATGTGAACATGCCGAATGACCTGCAAAATAAATGCTGATTCCAGCATAGTATATGGTTGCATGCCAAACAAATAGATAAATGTACCAGTCAAAAGTTTGGGATCGGTAAGATTTTAAATGTTTTTGAAAGAAGTCTTTTCTGCTCAGAAAGGCTGTATTTATTTGATCAAAAATCCAGTAAAAACAGCAATATTGTGAAATATTATTACAATTCTAAGAACTGCTTTATATGTTAATATTGTGTTAAAATGCAATCGATTCTCATGATGCAAAGCTGACCTTTCAGCATCATTACTCCAGTCTTCAGTGTCACATGATCTTCAGAAATCATTCTAATATGCTGATTTGCTGCTCAAGAAACATTTCTGATTATTATCAATGTTGAAAACAGTTGTGTTGCCAAATATTTTTGTGGAAACTGTGATGCATTTTTCTGGATTCTTTGATTAATAGAAAGTTCAAAACAACAGAATTATTTGAAATATAAATATTTTGTAACATTATGTCTTATGCATACTTGCTAAATACAATTATACTTTTTTTCTAAATAATAAAAATTGTCAGTAAGATTTACTGACCCCAGACTTTTAAATGGAAGCATGCATGAAATAATTAAGTTGGACACACTCCAAAAACTTATTTTAATACATTTTGCAATGTACATTTTACAAGATAATACTATTTCAGTCTTTATGCATAAAAAAAACATGTTTAATTTAATGTGTTACTTGCAGCGTCTTTGTATTTATTTGTGGAAAAACTTCTGCAACTAATCAGTCAGAAATTTTCCAAAGAGTTTTAGTTTACAAAATATATGCATCACATGATGAGAAAAATATAGTTAAGTTTGATCAGAATCATACCATAACTATTCCACATAGTTCCACATCCTGATTATTATACATGTCACAGAGTGGCTAATCATAGACAGTAAAAGACAAATCTAGAGAGTGTGAGAGAAAGGAAAATGAGCTTCGATCTTTCCCTGAGCTCACCCATCAAGAGAGTTGGAGGTTAGTGAGTTGCTGCGGCCGATCAAGACCTTGCCCTGAGTGAGTCAGGCTAAATCAATGCTAATTACACTGCCATCTGCACGCTACTGCGTCCTGAGTCACACCTGTTCACTCAGAGAGAGACATGAGCGCTGGCCAGGAGTTTCTGACATGATTCCTGCTCATGAGTCACTGAGAGTGTCTGTGTGCTCAATTCATGCCGCAGCAATTTAGTCCAAATACTTGCTTCTAAAACCTACAGAACACTTTAAAACCTCTGCCACCAGGAACACGATCAAACGTAAGAGGCTGATCCAGCGATATAACAGCATAGTTTGTGCCGGTACAAGTTTCCGAGGCGTTCGCTCACCAATAATCAGTGTCTGTCAATGTTTTGCCTACTGAAAGTGAGCTGCCATTACATCAGACAGAGAAACAAATGAGGGCCATTTCTGCACCGCTGCTCTGTCTGATATATCAATAAACTCTCAGCAGCGAGAGGAACAGCACAGATGGATTTTTCTCTCGCAGCCAGACAAACAGAGGGACACGTCTGAGTTTTCTCTTAGAGTGGAATCAGTCAGACAAAACGAGACGAGTTACGCACAACTAGCGTGAGTGATGGTGATACAGGTGTGAGATTTCAATGTCTGGTGTGATTGACTGGAATCACTCAGATCTTTAGAATCATAAAGCCATTCTTAGTTCAATTAATAGTTACATTTATATATGTTTCACATGCAAGCAGGAATCCCACGTGTTCTCTGGATTTGGTATTATTAATCATTATAATTTTCATGGTCATAAGCAATACAATAACATAAGACAGCAAAATCTTAGAGAAAGTGAAAAGGAGACTGAAGGTGGACCATGAAATAGGCAAACAGATGGTTTTTAATGTGGCTATAGAGTCTTCCCTGCAGTTTTGATATACGGCTTCATCAGTAGCTTTATCTAAGTCTGGTTCTATACAGAAGCACATGAAGACCTCAGGCTGATTTTTGCCTCTTGTTTTTGTCATGAATGCAATCAAGACAATTCTATATTCCTACTACTAAAGGACAATTATATTCTTGTTTACTAAGTCAACACAAGTGCTGGTGTAAAGGAATTTACTTTGTAATTCCAGGAAGAATTGCAAGCAGGAGATCATTTCTGAGAAATTATTAAATTTATTCATTTTATAAATAAAAAGGAAAATAAGTCTTATAATTAATTAAATTAATAATTTAGCATAAGTATATATAAAGGCATAATATTTTAATAGTTATGTCACAATATACATTTATTTGATTAATTCATACAAACATGAATTGATTCGTCTGCTTTTGGACAAATCATTTAAAAATATGTTTGGGGCAGGTTTATTATAGTTAACTGAAACCATAAAAAATTGTACTAAAATAAATGAATAAATAAAAAAATATATATATTTAAAAAGTTTTACTTTATGTTCTAAAATAACTGAAATAAATAAATACATAAATAAATATAAATAAATAAAAATTGTATAGATATAGGTTATTAAAGAAAAACTAATACAAACGACAAAAACACAACAAAACTACTAAAACTTTAACTAAAATTAACACAAAAACAGAAAATATATAAATAAAATCTAATTCAAAATATTAACAAAAACTGTAAGAGTACCTCAATAACTCTAAAATAACACTGGTTTGGGGAACTTTGATTAACATAATGAAAAATGCCTTAATTTAAAAGAAGCTTTTAACGTTTCTAAAAAATGACCATCACCGAATTTCAAATGTTCCTTGGCCAGGCCTTTAATAAAACAGCTCTCAAAACATAATTTAAGCTTGTGTTAAGTTTAAATCGTGCATCATGTGCAGTCATTCCAGGTTTCATGATCTGTCACGTTGCATCTTGACCTGCAAAATTTGAATAGAATGCAAGCACCAAAAAAAATAAAAAATAGACCTGCCCAAGGTTAACTGCTTAGGTTTGAGCACTATGACAAAGGGGGAAAAAATTCAGTAATAAATAAGATTAAGAGTCTTGTTTTTCTTGAATATCTATTGCTATTGAAGAAGATTAACAATGATAAACCAAACCCTGTCACTATCTGTGGCTGCATTAGTTGTCAAACCTGTTCAGCTCACCTTTCCTGTCAATTATAAGCAAGTACAATGCTGACATTTTCAGAGCTTCCATACCACTTAGAGAAACTATAATGCTTTGCATGCTTAAAACTCATCTCCATAAGCGAGAATCACTTCAGCGCTCCGTGGTGTTGGCTAATGAACTGCGGGTTTGAGCACAGCCAAGCATTAGAACTCATAAAGTAAATCATGCAGTAATGAAGACAGACATGATATGGACCTAAAAACAAGGATATGTGATCTTGGATATCTGAAAAGATCTTTGAGAGATAGATGGGGAGAGAAGGAGAAAATGTCTAACATTTATTTATTCTTGCTGTTCTCTTCTCCAGTACGACGCCATTAGAGTCAGTGGAAGTGTCCCATCGGCAGTCATTATCAAGGCTATCAGACCGGCCCAGCTAGACTCCAACACAGATATAAATACTATCCTCCACACACACACAGTTTAATGATGGAGCCACAGCTAATGTCTCTCACCCCCTCCTGGTTTCTCCTCAAGACTGATAAAAGCCAGGAAACTGGAAGGACAGATATGCTGTGCATGTAAATATATATGCCATATATACCTTGAAGTGGTATAAATGTGTCAACGGAAGAGATTTTGCTGTACTGTGGTAGATATAGACAAAAATAAATATTTATACAGCACTTTCCACAATACACATTGTTTTAAAGCAGCTTTATAGAAATTATGTCAATGTTTATAATATATTCATGCCTTATAGTGGCAGATTAGAGCTGGTAGAATATATAGTTTGCATTTTGTAATGATACAAGCAATCAAGCAGATGAGATGTGCCATAAATAAATAAATATGTAATTATATATTTCTGCCAATTTTTTGATTGTACTTAAATACAAATTAAATTTTTGCTTAAAGATGTTAGAGTGAAGTTTACTTTTTTATTTACATTTATAAATGTAAAACAAAATTTTATACGAAAACTTTCTCTGACCATTTATATATATATATAGATATATAAAATAAAACCAACAAATAATATGTTTATAAGACATACAACATTTTTGTAATAAAAATATCCAACTTTATATGAAGAACTGGCCAACAACATTTTGTGAAAAAAAAATATATATATATTGATTGCCTTACAATATACACTATATGACAAAAATAACAGTAAATGTAACTGTATTGCAAAATACACCATCACCATAATATAAAATTACTATGCAAGATTTTGCTCATACCTCCAAACACTATGTTGACATTTCAGATCCCACACTAAACCGCCGAGCTCAATGTTGCAAGTGAAAATAAATGAAAAGATGCAAAATGGTATCGGATGCAAACAATATGCGATAAAGAGAACAAAACATGATTGATGGGTGGCCTGATACTGTCCTGAGTTTCTTTCCTAATGCTCTGCGCTCTCACTACTGATAGGTGCATATATCCATGAAGATGTTTCGACAGCGGTGCTGGGAAAAAAAACCAAGCCATCATGTGGTTTTGTTATTAATGGGTCTGTATCGTATGCTCATGGCCAAGGACACAGTTTGTATCACAATGCAAATATCTGTCATTAAACGCTGACAGTTCATTTTTCCTGCTAGGGAAAGAAAAATGTTTTTGGTTTTGGTGGGCCACGGTGCTTCAACCAGACAGACTTGAAAGGAGATTTGTAGACAAATGTGTGCTGTCATCAGTTTAGCTTGGATAAAATGGCATTGAGAGGGTCCAAACTGAAGCATTGTGCTATTAAGACATAAAATGACTTGAAAATAAACATATAAAGCAATCAATGAATGCTCAAAATTGATATTGAAGCCATTACATCTCAAATTGAGTTATGTAATTTTCTATAGGCTACAGGACAGTTACGAAATAATGTACTTTTTAAGGTCTGCTGAAAAAATATAAATTGTAAAAAATTTAATTAAATTAATTAAATATCAGCAATTTAATTTGTCATATTATTCACTTATATCATTATTTGTTCCTTACCAAATGGTTAAAACTTTTTAAAATATTTTTTAATTTAAATATTTAAAAATGTCTTTCTCTCTTGTAAGTTCGAAACAGTCATAACATTGTGAAATGTGCACTGGAGGCCCATGAGCAGAGGTTGCGTCCACCGTAATGGATGGTCTCATGAGAGCGGCAGCTTTGACGGTTATTGATTTTCCCGTTCTTGAGTATCCATTCATTCTCCACTCACTCTTTCTTTTTTGCAACTCTGATCAGTTAATTTACATTTAAGCCAGTTGCTGCTGGAGGCAATTAACTCTACAGGTTCATTAGAGCTTGCTCTGACTTATTAATTAATCAATCTGTGTGTGTGTGTGTGTGTGTGTGTGTGTGTGTGTGTGTGTGTGTGTGTGTGTGTGTGTGGAGTGGAGTGGAGAATTAGCATGGAATAAAACACACACTCATAAACAGCTTTGTGCTTCCATACAAGTTTAGTAGTGTGGCGCTGATTATGCAATACTAAAGCAATGAGATACAGCAAAGCATTATCAAGAAGGTGTAGAATACCTGGAGAGAGCGATCCATTAGTGTTCCTGTTCAATAGCAGATGCTTAGCTGGTGCTTAGAAACCCACAATTTGAAATTTGCCTTCTTTGCTCATGGCCGTTCAGTTCTGGCAGCTGTTTGGAGCTTGAGCTGTAAATGATGCATCTAGTCAGTCTAGAGCTGCAGAAAAAAATAAAACATGACAACAATGATTGGCTGATGACACCAGAACAGTCACTAATGATACCCTGAAGAAACAGGAAAAAAATATAAATACATTCAGAGCCCTCCAGAAATAATGAAATACTGTTGCTTGCAAAAACTTCTGAATGGCCATCAATGGAGAAAAAAAAAAGCTATCTACCAGCAGGGACAAACTGGTCCACACTAACAAGCCAATCTTTGACCTAATCTCAGTGGTTGTTTTAAAGACAAATAATGAGGAAAGAGAGAATTAGGAGAGATATAACTGTAAATGAGCCCTAAACGCTGCTCTTGGCTCGTTGGCTGGCATTGGCTCACATGCACCGCTGGATTCAAACTTGCTGAGCTATGAACTCTCATCCACACACACTCACACACACACACACACACACACTCACACTCACACTCACACACACACACACACACACACACACACACACACACACACACGTTGGTTTTTGTGGTTTACGGGGACTCTCCATAGGCGTAATGGTTTTTATACTGTACAAACTGTATGTGCTATTGCCCTACACCAACCCTACACCTAAACTTAGCCCTCACAGGAGACTGTGTTTTCAAAAAAACACCATTTAGTATGTTTTTTAAGCCTTTTGAATTACGGGGACATAGGCAGTGTCCTCATAAACCACCTTCAAATTGTAATACCTCTGTCATACCCATGTCATTAAACAAATTTTGTCCCCGTAAACCACAAAAACCAGTACACACACACACACACACACACACACACACACACAGACAGACAGACAGACAGACAGACAGACAGACAGACCTACATTACCATTCAAGAGCTTGGGGTCAAGAAAAGAAAGAAATGATTACTTTTATTCAGCAAGGATGCATTAAATCGATCAAAAGTGACAGAATGCACATTTATAATGTTTCCAAAGATTTCTGTTTCAAATAAAAGCTGTTCTTTTGAACATTCTATTCATCTGTGAATCCTGAAAAATAAAATGTATCACGGTTTCCAAAAAAATACTGGGCAGAAGTATTAATCAGAAATGTTTCTTGAGCAGCAAATCAGCATATTAGAATGATTTCTGAAGGATCATGTGACACTGAAGACTGGAATAATGATACTGAAAATTCAGCTTTGATCACAAGAATAAATTACATTTTAAAATATATTCAGATAGAAAACAGTTCTTTTAAATTGTAATAATATTTCACAATATTACTGTTTTTACTGCATTTTTGATCAAAAAAATGCAGCCTTGGCGAGCAGAAGATACAAAAAATCCTATATAAATGTGGGCAAGCCTAATTAATGAAAAGTAGTATTTCATATATTTGACTGTTTCTTTAAGAAACACACTCTAACAGGTTTGTGTGTTTTGCCAGCCAACTGAATAAAAGCAGCTAAAATACGACTGCTGTGAACACAAAGCAATTCATTATGATTATTTATTAGACTCGTCCCCAATGATTTACGTTTGTGAATTCTTCATTCTTCCAATTTAAATTCTGCTGAAATTAGATGTTACGTATGTCATCATTATGTTCATTGGGTGTAGATGGCATTTGTGGGCGGAGCCTGTGCGCTGCTGAGAGCTTAATGATGCATAAGATTAAACTGAAGCGCTCAGCTGTGGTGCTGTTCTCTCTCTCTCACACACACACACACACACACACATTTGCTTGTTCTTCTGCCTACTCACCTGAACATGTCTCTGTTTTTCCCAAGAAGTCCATGACAACAACATCATGCTTCTAAACAATCTAATAAAGGTCTTAACGTACAGGAGGTTAACCTTTTCCCAGAGCACAGGATGCATCTTTGACCGCCGCATGATGGCTGCCACCACGCGTTCTGTTCATTAGCGGCCTGACGCCCATCACGGCCCCTTTGCTCACAGCCGAACCCCCACGCCAGACTCCTCTGCTCTCAGCACAGCCCTCCCTATTCCCAGCGGACAGATCCCAGGCAAAAAAACTAATTCTGCTTTTAATAATGTGTCAGGAGAAAGCGGGTAGCTCATAAATTATGTGTCTGCGCCGGTGCAGAGCCGGCCACCGGGGGAAAATCAGGCCGGGGAGGAAAAAAATCAAAGCCTAGCTTTGACAAACTTTTGTGGAAGATAAATAATAACTTACACATAGGATTAGGTGTTAAGTCATGGGCGAGGGGAGCCGGAAGAGCTGCTCCTATCAGACCTGTGCAGGGTGAGGAATTTATAGGAGGAATCTGTCATTTGTTTTTGTACTCTTCCACTGTTTTTTTTATTTGCATTTTCTCCCAGATGTGCCGCAAAGCCGTCTGTTCACGACTGCCTGCTACACCTGTGCAGCTGCCTGTGTTTCAGTCACTTGGCCGGCCTCTGTCACTATATTAACTAATAGCTATGATAAAATGCATGTACTATTCTATTTTTTTTTTTACTATATTTCACTACAAAAAAAAACAACAACAAAAAAAATCAATCATAATTGCATCTTATTTTGCTTAGCATGATGATATTTAGATATTTATCTAAAATCATACACATTTGAAATGAGAAAATATATAATACTATATATGTAACAGAATATGTATAATACTATATATTTTCACAGTACATAATGTAAACATTATAATGTCACTTACAAATTAAGTATAAAAAAATGGTGCTAATAAAATCAATTTAAAAATGTTAACAATTTAAGTCACATTTTAAAGGTGCCATAGAATGCATTGATACAATATCTTAAATTGTTCTCTGATATCTACATAGAAGGTATGTGGCTTAGGTAAGGGCAAAAATTCTCCAGAAACGGTTTTACATGTGCATTTACAACCCTAGGATTTCTCCCCAGAATGAAATGGTCTGTTATTACCTTATTTGGAATCATGAATAATAATGTTGAGCTCTGCTCTGATTGGCTGTTTCACAATGCTGCTCAATGTTGAGCTCTGCTCTGATTGGCTGTTTCACAGTGCTGCTCATTTCAGTAGCTCACACAGCAGGAAGGAAACACAGGGAAAATATATATTTCAATACTTTCTCTCGCAGTTATATGTTGGGTAATTATACTGTAAATAAAATGCGGGCATCAGGGAGCTGCTAGTAATATGCTGGGCACTGAAACTGCTTTCAAATGCACGATCGCTTTTTAGTTTCACTTTCACTTTCGAGATTTGCGATCTTTAGTGGCTCGCGTTATTTTATTAGAACGCATTATTTGCTTTCAGTGCCTTTCTAAATAAAGACACCAACCCATCCCTGCACTTCACATCCCCTGCACAGCCTGGAACATTATGCATAACATTTATTTCCATGATCTGCCATGTTTGCTATTATCCTCGCTTGTCACGGTATGTCATTTCCATGTACAGAACTCTTATTATTCAACTATGCCAAGGTAAATACAGCTTTCCATTCTATGGCACCTTTAAAATGTAATCAAATTAAAATGCAATACTTTTACTGATTGATTGATTGATTGATTGACTGGCACAACATATACTGTTGTGTTTACTGTTTAAATTAAAACATGAATGAAAAATTGTGATATTGTATAATAATCCCTAATTTTCTTTTAATAATTTGCATTATCATTATTATTACTTTGAGAAGTATCGTCTGCTATACAATAGTAATGTCACGGTGCACACACGAGGGAGGATACAGGAACACGCAGACAGACTTAAACTCAAATAAACTTTAATGAGACTCAAGGTAGGACAAGGCAGGACAAGGCAGGATCAGAGACAGGATATAACAAGTAGACCAACGAAATCAAACTCAAAAGACAGGAACTAAATACACAGGTAATTAACACATAAATAAACACAGCTGGCTTTGAAACAAGGACAGGAAACAAACCATTGGACACTGAGGCGGGAACACATGGCACCTTTAAAATGTAATCAAATTAAAAGGTGGTCTTCGGGGGCCTTGGCCTCGGTCCCCTCGGCCCGGCCCCTACAGCAACCCCTTTTATTTCCCTGGGGAAGTCAGGGGGTTCAGGACTTTACATATGACATGATTGATTGATTGATTGATTGATTGATGGCCTTGATTGATTGACTGACTGACTGGCACAACAACTGTTGTGTTTACTCCGGTTGAGTCAGCGGCGAAATTAAGTCAGCGGCGATCCGGCGGGCATGAATGAAAATCCATTGTGATAGCGGGCTTGGGATAGCCCCAGCCGGCGGACCGAACAGAGTCGCGACCAGAGGATCGCGGCATCGCGGCGATCCCGCCGAATCCCTATCAGTGGGCTAGAGCGGGATGACGAGCAGCGACTTCTTGCTGCGAGACAGACAGAACACAAGAACAAAAACGAAAAACAAAACGGGGTGAATGGGCGCCGCTTACGGTGAGGTCTGGTCTTCTGTCACGGTGCGCACACGAGGGAGGATACAGGAACACGCAGACGAGGACTTAAACTCAAATAATAGTCTTTAATGAGACATCAAGGTAGGACAAGGCAGGACAAGGCAGGACAAGGCAGGACTCAGAGACAGGATACACCGGGGAAGTAACAAGTAGACCAGACGAAATCAAACTCAAAAGACAGGAACTAAATACACAGTAATTAACACATAATCACATAAACAAGCTGGAACATACTTATCATAATGACATGAAACAAGGACAGGAAACAAACCAAATATGACACATGAGGCGGGAACACATGACACACACGACAGAGGACTGACAAGTAATATATTTCTGTTATAATTTTTTCAAGATAAAACTTTTATTTTGGTGGGTTTCATTTAGTTTTTTTTTTTTCTTTCTTTTTTTTTAGCGGCATTTATGACCTAGTTTGCCTAAAATTTGCAGACTTTTAAATATGTTTTATTCATGGTCCATCTCCATATATTGCACTATAACCTGTAAAAAAAAAAAAAAAAAAACAAGGTTGTATATAAAACAAAAATGATTGGAGTATATTTTAGAAGAAAAACCATTTCAGTTTTTCTACTCAGTGTTACTTGCAGTGTCTTTGTAGCCTAATCATTTGTGAAATTTAGCAATTTCTGAAAATGTTCTACATCACATTTTTACAGTCTAAAAGAAGATGATTCATGGATTAAATATATATATATATATATATATATATATATATATGTCCAAGACACTTAGATTTGTGGCCAATGAATAGATCAGCAGTTGTTTCAGCTACGCACTAGTATGGTAATATTTAAAAAAACATATTAAAGCCTCCAGCACTAATTCCCACATGCCTTTCTATGAGAAAATGATGCCTAAATGAAGATATAAGCCTTGATGGGTCTTATCTGTTATCGTGTGTGTTCATGTGTATAATGGTGAGGCTATAAGAAGTGTGGTCCTGCTCTTTGGCCCGGTGTCAATATCTTCACAAACGATCAACATGTATCATAACTGCGGCCCTCTATCACGCACAGACTAAAGAACAATCTCTATTAGCTGACAGCAGGCGGCTGCCTTGATAAATGTTCCCTGACCAAACGGAAGGAATTGCATGAAATAAAGAGGCATGTTCCAACAAGTCGTGTCAAAATGGTATTGATTCAATCATCTCCAGAAATACACACACTTGGGCAGCGTAGCGTGTAACAGATCTGATATGCTCCGCAGAGGTGGGCGACAGTGATGCAAACTCTGACGCTTGTTTCCACACTTTCCTTCATTGAGCTTTCAGGTGGTGAAACACGTAGTGAGACGCTGACTGATTTTCCCGGCACTTCTCTCTTAGATGTTATTCTTATGATGTGCCAAAGATGCCATTCTATCTGCATCTGAAAGACGTTCCATTATGAAACAGGTGGGTGAGGTGGCGTAAAGCAGCGTATAGCCGTTTGTCCGAGACACAGCACATGGGAGGTAAGTAACAGCAGCGTTCAATCATTCAGACACACTGCTGGAGCCCCTGCAGCTGACCAGAGAAGTGGAAATGTTTACATTAACTGAGCATGCCCAGCGTGCTCCTGCTGCATGTGCAAAAAGCTAATGAGAAGAAAAATACAAGCTCACAAACAACATTAGCGGCTGCAGTGATGTTTGGCATAGATGAAGGGAACACAGGACCTTCCAAAACCTACACTGCAGGGGGGAAAAAATCAGTATAAAATGGAAAAGGTACTGCATATTTTCTGGCAAGAAAATTTTCTGGCAACCCTAAAACATAACACAGTGCAACGCATAATTCAAAATACAGGTAAAACACATGTGAAAAAAATATTCCTTTATATTAACACGTTGTGCCCTATTGTTTTTTTATGCACTAGGCTTTATGTACTTTTATGGAGTGTAGTAAGATACAGTACATAGATAGCATTTCAAGTAATGCACTGAAATATTTTTTTTTACCAAATTAAAGCTTCATTTAGCAAAAAACAGAAATTGAAAATAAAGTTTCTGTAATTAAATGTGGGTAATGGGTACTGTTTATGCTGTTCAAGGTATCGTGTTCTCAGGTGATCAATTCAGCAGGTTCTTTGGCAACTGAGACACCTCTCAATATTTCAGCAAAGCTAATTTTATATATTGGTATTCTAGCATCCTATCCTAGTGTCCACGCTGCTGACATTTTTACTTGCTGTAGCTTATCCACATTATGTGCAGAAAATAGACACCATTAGCACTGATTAAAAGTCACTGTTTCAGTTAATGATTTTGGCTCTCCAAAACTAGCAGACTAAATTTTGTTTGTTTGTTTGTTTTGCTGTTTCAGACTAATATTTTCATTTGTTTCCTTCTTTTGGCCAAATTGCATGTACAATATTCTTCAAGGAGACCAGAATGCATTGCAACAAGCTCAGGAAAAAAAAAAGTGATAAAGCGAAATGTACATTAAAAGTACATATAAATGGAAATACAAATAAACTGGAAAACAGACTACTACAAAATTTAATTGAATTAAAAATGCTATTTTAGCATTAAGGTGCAGTCAGATGAGTGCAAAATTTTGCAAACCAAAAATATCAATTGTCTATTGTCAACAGTGTGTGAATCACAGCTCACACACAATTCAGTTTCAAACCAAGCAGCTTTTTGTTGGTCAACACCACAAATTCATGTGACCGACTTGTAAGTAAGTAAAACCTGCATGGGGAATCTTTTACCCTCATGCAAAATTCCCAATCACACAGATTCCTATTGGAAAAACTGGATATCATCCATGAAATCTGCACAGAGCAACAGTAAACGTGATTTTACCTATTTTAGAATTTGCAGTATGCTAATTGCAGCATATTTGCCTATGTAGAATATTCAAGAATTGTCACTTATGAAGTAACACTTTAGTTAGAATGATGACTAAATAGATAGCAAGGGAGTTCAGCAGGTTTTGGAACAGAGAGAGAGAGAGAGGTAATCCTTGTTTGTTTCTGACCTTGACTCTGTGGTCTAGTAGACGATGAGAGGGTAATACCTCATCATATCCAGGGCAACTTTAGATACAGTGGGGAAAACCTCATAAAACAAAAGTATAGCAGGTTAAATAAACCATCAATAAACCACCCACACAAACAAACACTCATTCAGGGCCACTGTGAGTCTGACCTCCAGTACCAGAGGATTAATTCAGTTTTCAGTCACGCTGGTAACACCAAATGCCCATGCATACATCATGAACACATTGCAGAGATGAAGCTGGCTGGAAACATGATGCAACACAAGAAAAAAGAACACAAGAAAAGAAAAAAAGAACTTCATTCTTTGCTTGTTGTTACTTCAGAAAAATATAGGCTCCAAATTAAAATATTGCTTCATTAAAGCTAGGGAATGCAAAGGTAAACAGGCAATTGCATTTACAATTTGACTGAAATATAATCATCATATGACATCAGTCTTATTTTTGTGCAGCATTGTATATTTCTTCATTTACATTACACAGTATGTGGCTCAACCGTAAGCTCTTTAACATCAACCAGAATTACCCGAATCATTCCATACAACACTCCATGACCAATTTCCTAGTGATTTCTGTTCATATTTTTAGCTCTTTTTTTTTTTTTGCCTATATTCTCATTTTGCAAAAGAAGTGGCCAAAATTTCAGTGTATCCCTCTTGTAAACCAGCTAGTAAGAATTTGCTGCTTATAGTCACATTCTTCCTGGAATTGCCGTTGTTGCATGAGTCCTTGGATTTCTGATTTCCACAGCACATATTAAAGAATCTTCATAAATGTAAAGCTCGGCGAGCCTGACATTCACAGACAGCAGCGATCAGTCAAACGGGCCAAAAGAGACAGAGTTAGTTGGTCACGCAGGAAAAGAATTTGAGGTAAATATATGCCGCTGCTCTCCACAGCAAGGACAAAGACAATGAAGATGGCTGCACCTGCCAAAGACCAACCAACTGAGACATTTAACACACACCAACACCAGCCTGCCTTCAATTGGTTAAAGATGTAAATAGCTGCTCATAATCGGCTAATTGCATTGCAGAGAGGAAGCAATCAACTCAATTTCAAAGTGCTTCATTGGCATGAATGATTCACATTCAGTCATTTTAAAGCATCAGTAATTGTAACAACAGTAAAGGAAAAGTTTGCCAAGATGAACTTTATTCTTGACTTCAGACCGAAAGTGTAAAAGGTTAGAAGGCTGTGGGCCTTGTGCACTTTGAATACAGCTTAGAATCACATAGATAGAACAATAAAATGCTAGATAGAGCAATAGATAGAACAATGAAATGATAGAACTGGACTGGACTGGACTGGAAGAACGGCTAGATAAAGGGATGGACGGACAGATGGATGGACGGACAGACAGACAGATGGACGGATGAATAGATAGATAGATAGATAGATAGATAGATAGATAGATAGATAGATGGACAGATGGACGGACGGACGGACGGACAGATAGATAGATAGATGGATGATAAATGGATGGACAGAGCAATAGGTAGAGTGATAGATGGATGTATGGATGGATAGATAGAGTGATAGATAAATAGATGGATGGATGGATGGGCAGAGCAATAGATAGATGGACGTATAGATAGACCATTGGATGGTTGGAGGGATGAATGGATGGAAAGCCCTATCACCTCTGTAATCCCGCCCCACTATGAGTCACTGAGCGTGTACGGCAATCTAAACCCATTTAACCTTTGCAGATGTCGGACCTGGAGCACACTGCTTAATAAAGCATATCATGTGACAGATTTCCTGCTTGCTCAGCCAAATAGTGCCTATCTGAACTGCCACGTTCTGTCAGATTTGTCACAGATGCAGGTGCAAATTCTGTCTCAGGTCATAGAACAAGGTGTAAAAAACGTCCAAGTGTGCTATGTAGATTCTACCCGAGCAAAAGAGAAGCATGCTAATTTTCTTATCAAACAGAAAATTACACAGGAATGTTTGATAAGGCTTTCAGTCAGACTTGATCTTTGAGTCAATAACAAGTGTTCCCACTCTGAGTAATTAATAGGAACGTCAGGGAAATTTTATTAATTGTATCTTGTATAACATCAATTTAGCTCAGATTGCCTTTCTGACAAGCCATTTTAATTAAAAATATCAAGACTAACATTGAAGAAGTACTGCGGCCGTTTTAGGAAAATATCAGATAATACTGCCATCTGGCACTTAAAGCGTCTCTTGTTTCAGGACTAATTAGAAGCAATGCCGTGAAGTCAGTAACAGACTCAGAATAATGGCAGTCAGTGCGAGAGCTGAAGCGCGGCTGAGATTTTAGGCCTGATGGTTTTCATAATGATTAAAAAATAGACGTGCGCATCTTTGCACACCTGTACATTTGGAATTTCTTTAGCTTTATGATGCATTAATCAATTGCATATGAACTGCAACATGGTCGCAGGTATTCATATAAAAAGTGTAGTTCTGCCACACATGTTGTACATCTGAATAAATGTAATAAGTAGTAAGAAGTACAACCCCAAATCAGAAAAAGTTGGGACAGTATGGAAAACGCAAATAAAAAAAGAAAGTAGTGATTTCTAAATTTACTTTGACTTGTATTTCATTGCAGACAATATGAACACAATATATTTCATGTTTTGTCTGGTCAACTTCATGTCATTTGTAAATATACATCCTTTCCTTCATTCAGACCTGCAACACATTCCAAAAAAAGTTGGGAATAAAGCATTTACCACTTTGTAATGTTGCCATTCCTTTTCACAACATAAAAGACGTTTAGGGACTGAAGACACCAAGTGATGAAGTGTTTCAGGTGTAATTTTGTCCCATTCTTCCTGCACTTAAAGCGTCTCTTGTTTCAGGCCACACATTCTCTATTGGAGAAGGTCGGGACTGCAGCAGGTCAGCAAGTACCCGTACCCTCTTCCTCCGCAGCAGGACTTTGTAATGTGTGCAGAATGTGGTTTTGCATTGTCTTGTTGAAATATGCATGGACGTCCCTGGAAAAGATGTCTTCTGAAGGCAGAATTGTGCTCCAAAATCTCTATGTACTTTTCAGCATTAATGGTGCCATCACAGAAGTGCAAGTTACCTTTGCCAAGGGCACTGACACAACCCCATACCATGAACTTGTTGCTGGCGCGGCTGAGATTTTAGGCCTGATGGTTTTCATAATGATTAAAAAATAGACGTGCGCGTATTGTGGTATCTTTGCTGACACCTGTACATTCGGAGATGGAAGGCTTGCGCCCTTGTCCTTTCTTTAGCTTTATGATGCTGTTGAAGGTGAAATTATCTCTTCCTATCTTTGAGGAAATTGCATTTGTTGGCAAATGATCCTCGGCCCACTTTGCTAAAACATGGTCTTTTGTACCAAATCATAATTACAATCAGGTATTCAATTTATATAAAAAGCTCCTGTCCCAACTTTTTTTGGAATGTGTGCAGGTCTGAATGCAGGAAAGGATGCATATTTACAAATGACATGAAGTTGACCAGACAAAACATGAAATATTTTGTGTTCATATTGTCTGCAATGAAATACAAGTCAAAGTAAATTTAGAAATCACTACTTTCTTTTTTTATTTGCGTTTTCCATACTGTCCCAACTTTTTCTGATTTGGGGTTGTAAATTTTAATAAATTTAGCTAGATGCAAATGCTTACATGCAATATAGAAGCACATACTTTCCCTCCACCAGTAAAATCCATACTTTTAGTGCATAGTGCTGACTATGTCCAAGATAGGATAAACGTTACAAGAGTCTTTATGAAATGATATTAAGTAGTTCAGCAGATACAGTGATCAAGAACAGTGTGTAAACTGTGAGTGTGTGTGTGCTTGTTGACCCCGTTGCTGGCACGTGTCTCCAGTCACTTTCCTCTGTAACTATGAGTCATGCTTTGTTTCACCTGACGTGTAATTATTTTTTCCATTAAACACAGAGTCATATTTCAGTTTGTCGGTAAAATTTCAATCAGGGTGCACTAATGCACACTAGACAGGGAAACTTTAGAACAATAACAAGATGCAAGCGCAAAGAAAATATAACACGTCAATAAGGAGAGAGAACGCATACACGAAAAAAAAAAAAAATCATTTGCAATCTGAGGGTGATGTATACGTTAAAGTGTCAGCAACTGATGAAAAAAAATTAATAGCTTTCTGCCAAGAGAGAAACATTGTTTGATGGATATGCGCTCATTTGCATATTTTCCTTTACACTTGGAATGGCACTTGAGTGATATTTAAATCTTCACCTTGACTACATAATGAGGGGCGGAGCTTTGCTCTACACAAGCTTTTATTATTGACCTGCGTGTCAACATGCTGTGAACATCTACTGTACAGTGACAAGAGCTGTGTATGCAACGGATGTTTGTGTCCAGTGAACTGATCAGAATGACAGTATTGCAGCATCTCCTTCTGAGTAATGAATTATAAAAAAAACTTCTTTCTAAAAGCAAGATCTAGTGTGGGTGAAGATCATGGTGGGTGATGAACCTCATTGTCAAAATGGCTAAAAACTTAAAAAATGAAAAATCTCTCATTTACTCACCTCCTTCTAGAAGTGTGTTTTCCCCCCAGGACTTAAAAAATTATAATAATTATCTCACAATTCTGACCTTTTTTTCTCAAAATTTTTGTTCATATTGCAAGTTATAAACTCAGATTGCAAGTTTATATATCAATTTTTTTCTTTTTTTCTCGGAATTCTGATTTTACATCTCACAATTCTCTGTTTTATTGTTTCAAACAATGGAATAAAAAAAAGAAAATAGGTAATTTTTATTTCACAATTCAGATTTTTTTTTCCCAGAATTGCGAATTTATATCTTGCAGTTGCAAATTCTAATATATATAATATAACTCATAATTGCAAGTTTACATCTCACAATTCTGACTTTTTTCTCTGAATTCTAAGTTTACATCTTGCAATTCTGTTCATATTTCTTCTTGCTTTTTTCTGTCATGGAACAAACAAATAAAATAAAAAGGTACTTGCAATTGTTTTAGCTCACTATTTTTTATCAAAGCGTTGCAATTGCGAGTTTATATCTTTCAATTCTGAGTTTATATCTCACAATTATGAGAGCGTTTGAGAGTTAATTGTGAGAATTAACATCAGAATTGCAAGATATAAACTAGCCTGCTTACATAGCCTTTTATATTTTTTATCCCATGGCGGAAACAAGCTTCCATACTTTCATGTTGTCCTAAACCCGTTTTTCTCTGAACACAGAAGTCGACTTTTCTAAGAATCTATATGATAGCTTTGTGTCAGAAACAGATTGAAATTTAATCGAATAAGAAGCTCCTCAAAATTTAAGAAATGACGATCACTAGTACTGATTGATCTTTAGAACTTATCAAAAACTAATGACTGACTTTCTTGATAGAGTTGGCTGAAGATTGCGAAGTCCTGAAGCCTTGAATATAGAGATCACTCCATTTCTCAGGCCCTGATATGACTGGCTTTTCCCTCACTGTAGTAATGGGCAGTTGAAGGATCTGATGCGTGACATTTCAAGCGTTCAGTCTAGAGGTAAGTGACAGAGAAATGATCACGCCTCGGAGTTAATCTAAAGTCCTGATACCTGCGCAGCTGAGTTCATGTACGCTCTCACTGATGCACTCTGTTATAGAGAGACTGTCACTGATTTCTATCAAGAGCTGTCAGATAATTACATGACCGAGAGAACCTGAGCACTGCTGTGGTCCATCAACCCAGAGGAGATCTTACAAAAAAAATTCCACGCACACCTCAGGTGTCTCAAAGCACAGGCCAGTTTATAAACTGTTATTTCATTTCTGAACTGAAACTGAACTGGTGTCAGTTTATTGCACATTTCAACAAATGTCAAATCAAATCCTCAACAAACAATCATCTCACACAAATGAAGGAATCTACATTTTTAGTTTTATGGTGCTTTTTGGAATTTGACAGCTTCTGGTCAGATACTATATGCTTTCTCAATACGGAAAAGATCAGAGTTTTGAATCATTAAATTATTTATTGGTGAACTATAACTTTAAATAGCAACAATAATTTGCATATCACAGGGCCTAAATGTATTTGTGATATTACTGCAAGAGTTCAACATCACCTTGTATGAAAGACATGAGAATAATAACTTTTTTTTTTTTTTTTCAGGATTCATGATGAACATGTTTAAGTCCAGATGAAAGAATGTTAACAGTACTAATTATTGTAGATTATTGCAAATCTAAAATACAACCACATTTAAATAATACATCAAAAAGTACTAAACATATTGAAACTAAAAAACATAATGATAATAATAATAATAATAATTACATATAAATATAAAAAAATATAAATGCTGCAACGCTGCATAGGCACATAAAATTAATACAACTTAAAATAAAAAAATATATATTAATGAATACTCTAGTAATATATAAACTATGCTAAAATACCACTGCTCAATGCTCTAACAAGCCTGGCTTCTGTGGCTTTCAAAGAAGAGGCACAACCCATCAAAGGCCAACAAATCATGCTGTAATCACCCTTTCTGTCCTGGATCACCCATGCATGCCCAACGTCCCATTCCAGTGAGGCCTAGGTGACCCCACACTGCTGCTGACCCCATCTGCACAGCACCTCCTTCTGTCTTAGCTGCCCTCCCGACGCCCGTGAGTTGCCCTCTACTGCTCAAAAGAAAAAGCACTTACTTTTAGTTTTTTTTTAACTTAAGAACACAGAGAAAAGTTAAACTGAATTAATTTTTAGGTATATAAGTTTTGTACACTTTTTACTACAAACAAACAAATAAAGAAATAAAAGGTGTCTACCTTTACATAAGCGTTCTAAGCTTCACCACAAACTTTGCCACGGCAGCTTAAACAAGCAGAAATCAGTTGTAACAACTATAACATTAACAACAAAAGCCTGGAAAGCTCTATCAATGCATTTATCTTTCTTTGCTTTTATCAGTTCAGTTATATCAAGTTCTTCTGCCAAGACCTTAAGCCCCTGAAGCAAAACTAACAAAGGAAGATAAATTCCTCCATTTTCCTGTCAAGCCATCACTCGCTAAGGTGCCTCGCACAAAAAGAGACGGTAAAGGTGCCACAGCTGTAGTCGGGTCACTCGCAGGGTTGCTGAGGTGATTGAGAATCTGTTTATGTGCTCAAGGCCACACAATACAGAAGAGTACAGTTCCAAACACAAGGTCACAAACACACACAGCTCTCTCAGGCACTACAACAAGGACAACTCTATTGATTATGACATATCAACAATATGTGCTTAGAATGCTTAGAGAGATCATCAAGATGGATGGTGGTGGACTGCTTTGATACAGAGTGAGTTTTTGATAAGTTCACTGCAGAAGTGGAGATACGGTCAGTTGAGCAGTCAGAGATCTAATGGTCTGGTTTCCAGTTGCTCACACTAAAACAAACCTCTTTATCTGGTTCTCATGAGGTTTATTTCCTCCTTGCATGCGAGTTCACTTCATTTGTGATGTTTGGACATCTCATTAGCGGTGGCATTGTAATTGCAGAGATTATAAAACAGGATACGAGCCACTACTGTGCACACAAACGCTGACTCTGCTGTCGCACTGGAATAGCTCAGCCAATAATAAATGAAACCCCTATATGCCGCTATGTTATTCATTTATTTTTTTCTGTGTATTGTGACCCTTACCAAAAAGTAGTATCCTTCAAGTTTATTTTATTAAGTATACTTTAGTAAAGTCCAAGCATATTTGTAAGTATACTATAGTATACTTGTAAGTGTACATTTACATTTACATTTAATCATTTAGCAGACGCTTTTATCCAAAGCGACGTACAAATGAGGAGAACAATAGAAGCAATCAGACCATCGAGAGAGCAACAGTATACAAGTGCCATGACAAGTCTCAGTTAGTCTAGCACAGTACTAGGAATTTTTATTTTTTATTTTTATTAAATAGAATAGGTAAGTGTTAGTATTAGTTAGTCAGGTGCTGGCGAAAAAGATGTGTCTTTAGATGTTTTTTGAAAATGGCTAAAGACTCAGCTATTGGAATTGAGATCGGGAGGTCATTCCACCAGCTGGGCACAGTCCAGGAAAAGGTCCGTGAGAGTGATACTAAGTGTACTATTTCAATACTCCTTGGGACTAAATTGGCCCACTTTCTAGTATATAAAAGTATACTTTAAGTATAACAGTAGCAAAGTTTTTAGCTTGTACTGCAACTATACTAAAAGTGAACTTATAAGTATACTGATAGTTTACTAATTAAATACTTGTCGTAGCATTTTTAGTACACTTTGAAGTATAGTCTCAGTAAACTACTAGTTTAGTAGTTTTATACTGCAAGTATGCTCGTAAGTTTTCTTTAAGTGAACTATACATCATACTTTAAGTATACTACTATGTCCCTATTTAGGAATTAATTTGTATATATTTTGTTATATGAATATCTGAACATACAGAACATCAAAAGATGATCGTGTTAGATTACATGTGGAAGGATCTGTTGGTTCGGTTTCTTCTTCACTTGTGTTTTTTTGGAAATTCTGTACAGAAGATGTGTACTAGCGCCCCCTACCAGATAACAATGAAAACACAGATTCTAGGAGCACAAGTATAGCTCAAATATATTTAGACTTTTTCGAAGTATAAGTCAAGTATACTTAAATGTCATTTTAAGTTTATTTCTGAGAAGTACATAAAGCCCGTTTCTGAGAAGTACATAAAAAGTAGACAAAGTATACTTTCCTATTTTTAGTTTAAAAGAAGTATACTAGCACACTTGAATAAACTTCTTTTTCGTAAGGGGAGGAATATTTCTATAGTGCGTTTAATAGGTTGTAAAGTTAGCAGTTTACTTACATTAAGTTTACAGTATGTCAACTAGTTTATGGAACATTAACATTAACATTGTAATGTTAGCAGATTTTTTCGTGGAGGCTTAATACTGATAAAAACAACATTGTTCGAACCGATAACAAGGCTATGTTTTAATATATATATATATAAATATATTCTGGATAACTAATGACTCACTATAATCTCTCCTATAACCAACAAAACAGTCAATATTGTAAATCAACCGAACAAAACACGCAGTACTGAACGTTATAAACTTTAATACATGGATGGAGAGCCCCATTCCATCTAACATCTCACCTATGTGAAAATGATCTTATAGTCCTGTCGTTCAGTCTCACTTGTTTTGAGATCCGACATTAATTTGTATTTCAAATTAAAATCATTATTTATGTTTTTATTTACCTGTTGTAGCAGGTTTGATGACGCTCTAATGTGATGCTGAAAGCTGATTGGTTTGAATGGTTACCTCTGACAGTGATTGGTTATATATGCAGAAGGACGCAAATTTAATCTTTTTTATTATTATTATCAATACTCAAAAATAATAAACAGACAGTAACAAATAACAACAACGAGAAACCAAATAAACAGAAAAAAAATTAAATAGGCCTACATTACAAACTGGAAACAGTTTTGAGAAACAGTCACTAAAGACAGGAAAAGAACTGCAAACGGATATTGTTTTAAAGCTTTTTTATCATTCTTAGACTATTTAATCAATGTGAGGTATTGCTCAAATTCTTTTACAAATTTAATTTCATTATAATCCTTGTGCAAAACAAAGCTGCGTCATTTGAATATCCAATAAGTCTAGCAATAAGCCCAGCCTTTATCCTGTCGTTGTACTTTATATTCAGTGATTAAAACTCCCGTATGGAGAAACAATAAATAGGTTAACTGATATATATATATATATATATATATATACACACACACACACACACAGAGAGAGAGAGACATTAGGATACCTAGATCTGAAGCAGAAGTATTTGAAATAATTCTGTGTTTTGTCCCTTAAATGCCTATAATGATTCCACAGCCATACTGTTGTGATAAATCAAGTTATTACACATAATGCTCTTGCATAAATAATACTGATTAATTAGCCAGTCAGACCAACTGAGGATGAAGGGTGTAGTATATATCACTGTCAGAAGCCCTGAACAAATCATTTACACTGCTATGATTTTAATTAACTAACTAGAAACCTCTCCACGTCAAGAGGAAATTAAAAGGAATTATGATCTAGGGGTCTAATTGTGCTCTCAGGTTCACAAATCTTATGAGAAACGTTTTGATTTATTAGCATTTATCAGTGTCATCAATATGTTTGAATTATTTTTGATTAAACAAATTCAGCTTGAAGTGTCAGAAGACGCTTTCTGTTATTCTGTGAGAGAATACTATTTTATATTTTATATTCTGTGAGTTTTACTATTTTTTTTTTTTTTTTTTTTTGGGAAACTAGATTAAATAAAAAGTTTTTATTATTATTTTACTATATTTCAGTTAAAATGTATTTTATTTAACAAACTGTCTGTTTGTTTGTTTAGTTAGTGAACTATACTGGACTGTATATTTACTTGAAAGGTGAAGTGTGATCAAGCCACTAGTGGCCATAAATAATTGAAATCTGTTTTTTTTTTGTTTCTTCCTTTTTAAAAAGAGGATGAGAGAGTCCACATATAATATTCTGGATTCTCTTTGCAATTGTGTTTGTTTGGATTATTGGCATTTGTTGAAAGTGCCCTATGAGCTTTAACATTATTAAAAATCGCAATACAATCAACTTGCATGTAAAGTTGTGCTTCCAAACAGTCTTAAAGAACCGGTTTAAGAGAAATGAAAATTAGTCTACCTTTAAAAACTGGAGCAATGATAGAGATTTTCACCTCAACGCCACAGAAGATAAGACATCATCATACCAAAGCCATTAGCTCTCCACATACAGGATAGAATGATCGTCATGATCATATAGAGCTACAGTACGGCATAAAACACAAATAAAGCACCTAGCTCACTGGAAAATGAAAGTCACACTTGAGTTGAGTAGGTTAATTAAACCTCTCTAATGAGGCTACTAAACCTGGATCTAATGTAGCTTCTCAGCAATGCTCGTGGGGAATTGCGGTGCTTGGGTTTAATAGCAGCGGCTATGTTTTGCCCTGCCGAGGCTGTCCGTGGTAATGGAGCCCGTACATGGCACATAAAAGCCATTGTCTTTGTTCTTTATGGACTATCCGTGTCTTCTGCTCAACATTCATCCATTACGCACAAAAGAAGGAGGGCTGTCCTGTGCTGCCTTATAAATCTCAATAACGAACGACACCCAAATGTCCACAGTCTCCAAAAGGTTTAATTACGGTGACTCTTAGAATCCCTCCTCATATTCAACTTGATTACAGTACAATTGATACCCAGGTAATTGATAATGCCTGGGTGAATAATGTTATCAATTTTCTCCCTAAATCCCATTTTGGTAGCCATCTGGGCCACGTAAACAGCTCCCGAGGGAGGAGAGCTATTAGACAATAATTACTCAGAAGTCATTTATTCTTGAGGAGTGTTTAGCGTTTATCTGTTTTACAATTAAAATGGAAAACAGGCCTCTCCGCACACTTATTCTCAATATACGGAGTGTTCCACCTCCTCTGACAGCACTTGAACTCTTGACACACTCTCATTGTCTCTTGATAAGAGGATCTGGGACGGCCCGCGTCCACCATGCTATGTTACTATGCAAACAGCAGGCACCGCCGGCTAATAAAGTAGTGATTATTAAAATGGAGAACATACTAAAGTGACTATTTTGTTGGAAGATTAGGTAATTACCAAACTAGTTGGATGAGTTCACAAGGATATGCACCTTTGCCTTGATTTCTTTAAAACAGCAAAGTCCACACTGAGGTTGGCTGAGCAAGGTAATTAAGAATGTTTATGACTTCTGGGCACTTCTGCGCAAACTGCCCATTTATTCATTCAACCTTACCGTTTGCTGACTAGCAAAAAAAAAATCATAATTTTCTCACTTTGAATATATAGATATTAAGGGAGAGAGCTTATTTAATTATTATGTGCAGGTATAATGACTGATTATTTTCTGATTTATATGGGTTTCATGTCTGCACACCTTTGCATTTAAAGTGGCACAAATCAGGTGTGATCATATGTGAAACTAGATTTTTGCATGTTATGACACGGCTCTTATTCCTTTTGCAGACCAAAGATCATTTGGTGGATAGAGAGTATATATATACTTTTATTATAAAATTGAGCTCTTCATTTTAAACCTGTTACATTTATTTATAAATCAATTTATATAATAAGCAACAGAATAACATTATTAAATTGCCCCTATTATGGATTTTTGAAAATGAGCTTTCATGCAGTGTGTAACACAGCTCTAAGTGAATGAAAACATCCTGCGAAGTTTTAAATCTGAAAGTGCACCGTATATAAAGTTATTGTCTCTCAAAAGAAAGAGTCGACTCTGAATCATTTAAACGAGTCGTTTTTAAAACGAATCCCAAGCCGTTTCATGTTGATGTCAACATGAAACATTAGCATATTGCCCGCCCACTTGTGTTGGTCTGAATGAAAATGCAAATTCATTCTTTGCCACTAGGTGCAGCTTTTGGAGCAAAAGCAGCACTGCGCTCACAAACGCTGCTTTATCAGGTATTACAGGCAAGATGAATTGAAAATGAGACCGATCGACCAATCACCGCAGATTAGCGTCACGCAAAGGAGAGGTTTGGAAAAATGAATCGTTGAGCGAATCGTTTGGGAGTCGTTGAGCAAGTAAGATAAAAATAAATGCATATTATAAGACAATAAAAGTGTTTTTTGACCTTGCATGCATGTCAACCTGTTGTTGGGGACTCCCAAAACCAAAATATGAACCTTACCCATAATAGGGGCACTTTAAATATCTTAAATTATAAAGCACCTCTGAAAAGTAGCAGTTCAATGTAGTTAAATGTTGATTCAGTTTAGTTCAATATCAATGTGAAAGTCATATGTATACTGTATTATTGCATTTACATTTTAGATATTGCAAAACCATTAAAATAATTCTTGTTGATATAAAATAAATATACTTATGTTCCATTCAGAATTGAATTGAGCCTTTGACGTTTTAGACAAACTGCTAAGTTCGGTCACGTGATGCAGCATCTAAGCAGGCCCTGATCTTTCTTCTCTCGTCTGACATGCCTCCACTCACTGCACGAGTCCTCTGCTCAGTTTCACTTCATGATCAAACACACTGCCCCTCTCACGACGGGGTTAACAGCCATCAGGGGGAGTAACACACGGCGCATAATGCCTGACTTAGAAAAGGAAAACACCGCTCAGCCAAAACCGCCTCTGATGGAGAAGACCACCTCGCGTCCCCTCGTCTACAGCAGCATATTTTAATTCCTCACTGTGTTAAAGATTTAATCCTCATTTGCCTGAGGCCCTCTGGGCACGAATCACTGACATTTGGAATAATTGTTGTTGCAGGGTAATCTCACGAGGGGGCACAGAGGCAGAGAGAGGATCTGCGGAAAAGACTATGTCAGCTTTTATTTATTTGCACAGGAATCGCCAGAGGCATCTCCTCCTCATCACAATTATGAAGCTGGCCCTGAGAGAGAAAGAGAGAGACTGCAAAAGAAAGAACTCAAACTTACCACGGTTTGCTAAACAAATGGCCATGTAAGTACAACGGCTCAATGCAACTCTAGCGAATTTTATCCTGCACCTCTAATACCAGGTGTACTTCATTTACGAGGATCCCATCACTTTACTCTGCGCTAAACTTTTAACACTGATCAGAAATGCATGTCCCACAAATGTACATACAATTAGTTTTTCAAATAAGCTGTAATGTACATTTAATTTAATCTTCTCATCACTCACTCTCCCAAAAACCATCACAATACTTCATATACAGTAAATAAAACAGTTTTTCACCATTGTTACACCAGTAGGTGGTGATAAGTTCCTGTCCCTATGAATGATTCATGGAATCATTCATTCAACTGAATTGTTCAAAAACATTGATTCATTCAGAACCGAAAAGTGAGTGATTGAATCATTCACTCAACCGATTTGTTAAAAAAGTTGATTCATTCAGAAACCAAACAAGTGACTGCCTTGAGTCACTGAATCATTTATGATTCTTTAAAAATTCATTGAACAGTTACAGTATTGTGTGTGGTTTTTTTTAGGAGACTATAATATACATGTCTCTTATGCTCACAAAGGCTGCATTTATTTGATAAAAATACCATAAAAACAGTAAAATTGTGAAATATTATTACAATTGAAAATAGCTGTTTTCTATTTGAATATATTTGAAAATGTAATTCTTTCCTGTTACGCAAAGCTGAATTTTCAGCATCATTACTCCAGTCGTCAGTGTCACATGCTCCTTCAGAAATCATTCTAATATGCTGATTTGCTGCTCAAAAAAGTTCTTAATTTGTTATTATTATCAATGTTGAAAACAGGCTTTGCTGCTTAAAGTTTTGTTGGAAACTTTGGTTAGCATAAAAGACTAAGAAAAAAAATCTTAAAAATGATAATAGAGGGTGTAATCAAACGCAGGTTCTGAGCAAGTAATTCACACCAAGTGTGCAACAACTTCCAAAAAGTTTCAGTGTGTATATACCAAAAACAGCCGAGGTATTAGCGATGCCCAGGGCCTCCTCAAGAATGTGTAATCCTCACGGGTCTGTTCCCCTCACCATTGAAGCGCTCTGTCCCATTGTCTGCCGCCCTCAAAGGAAAAGAGGGAGGAAGCTTTGGATTGGGAGCCACACGGTCCGTTCTGCTGGCCCTCCCTCTGAAAACACCCCAAGCTTTTGTCCAAATATTACAATAACACTTTTTTTTGATCTATTGTGCCTTCTGTTGACTGTGCCTACTGACCAAACGGTCTGGACATGGAAAGGAAGTGACCCTCCCAAGCAAATGAAAAAGCAAAAACCCCTTTTCTTCTTGTTTGTAAGTCGCCCCACACTGAGGGGTGCAGGTTTAAATGTTGAATTCAACTTTAGAGGAGGCTTAAATCCAGCCCCCTGAGAAACAATAGATGACACGACGAGAGATGAGAGGAGGAAATAATGCAAGCATCCAGAAGAAAGAAAGAAGACGGTCGGTTTCATGATCATTTTTTCATTCCTCTATCTGCCCCCTAAGCAGATGCTGAAGCAGATGGCGGAAAATGAGCTGAAAGTTTATGAGGAGGAGGTGAGAGATTGCAGGAGGGCAGCTGGGAAGGTGAATCAGAGAAAAACCAAAGAATCAGGGCAGGAAGTCAACAGAGTTCAGAGGAAATGATGTCATCTCCAGCAACACTGTTCACTTTAAGCCTATACATGTAGATTTCTAAAAGAAAACAAAAAGGGCATTTGACATGTTATTTCATTATACAAAAAATAAAATTAAATAATAATAATTAAGCCAATCATTCTTTCTCTTATCATATTATGTTTTATACTTTATTGTGTCCCCAGTGTTTCTTTATTTTTTCTTAATTAACTTGTATTCACATATTTATATCATGCATGTATAACAAGAAAACATAATACCTAAAAAAAATATTTAATACACAAGGCATTTTCAAAAACATAAATAAATTTTAAAAAAAACTTACCATATTCATATATTTTAATATAATTATTTATATATAATTATATATTATATTAATATAATTATATTTTCAGCATTTGCCTGTTGTCATTAAATGATTAAACTGTCTTTTAATTTGGGGGCAATTATAAATAAAATGTGGCAATTTTCCTGCAATATTACTGTCCTCTTCATGACATGTGAAATACAGATTATAATTAATACAGATATTAAAATAAAAATGTGGAGAGAAATGCAGAACTATTGAAATGAGCTGGTGAAATCAAAGGGAGAAATATAAATATATAAAATATACATTAATGCAGGTAATGTGCCAAATATGCCCCAAAAATATTAATAGGCTTGTTCAAACTTAAAAAGGTCTGAGTGTTATTGTGGTGTTAGATAGAAAATATCAATTGCCATTTTATTTAATAACTTTTTTTTTAAACTAGATGCTTTTCTATTATGTATCTATTTATTATGATTATTTTAAACTAACTTTCTTTCTTTAAAACATTTAGATATAACAGAAAATTAGATCTATTATTTTCAATTAGGTTTAAAACCTTATTTTGTCTTTAAAGAACACTTTGATATTTGATATTTTGTTGTCTAATGCAGTGACATTCAACTATTTCACAGACTGGGAATGCTTTAACACAATAAGGTTTAACATGTAAAATGTCTCTCTCAGGGCTGCGGAGACACGGGGATCACATGCAATTGCATTAAAAGATGCGATTCCAGCTGCCTGAGAGATGGATGTGATTCAGGCAGAGCCATCAAACCTCCTCTATCCTCAAACAGCAGAACAGCATCTCTCTCCAGAGGGGCCGCAATCGCTGTTTTTACATTTCACCATCATTTCTGCCCATGAGGAATATGGATGTGAAATGAAATATTCAACCCTATTGTCTGATTTATTTGCTACATTATCCAGCGGTATCACCTCGGCAGTTTAAAGGATCGCTCCTCTCCGTTCAGGACCTGCCCGCTGGGGGTCCGACAGCCTATCTGCTTCCTCCCGCATAAACAGGGCCGGTTTGTCTGAGCACTTCAATATGTTCTACTTGAAGGTTTTCAGCATGCAGAATTTCTAAGTAGAGACCGAGCGGACAAACCTTGGGGGAATAAGGTGGTGGGGTTTGAAATGATAAATTTGCACGCCATCCCTTCTTGAAATGGGTGAACAAAATGTTATTAATTTTCAAACTGATGGTGTAACACTATCCCAGACTGTAAGTAATATTCCTGTCAGGAGAAGGTGTGTCAGTGGCTATTTCTCTAAAGCATGTGTCAGTTCTGGTGTTCAGAATGAAGACACATTTGCAAGACTAACCTTAACTTAACCCATGCACTAACTAACCACAGAGATAAAGGTTATAGCTGTCCCTCCCCGACATTTCTTACTGATCACAACTTTTTCATAAATTCTTATGTTTATCTATATGAAAATAATACAATGACATTGCTGTAGCAATTTTAAAGTTTAAATATTATGTTTTTATAATTATAATAAGAATATATATATATATATACCGTATATATATAAATAAATGTAAAAAAAATATCTAAACGTACAATTTATATAATAAATTAAACTAAATATAATTGTATAATTATTTGTAATTATATGTATTAAAATAAAATACATAGATTGATTATATATATATATATATATTATATATATATATAATACATTTATATTATACTTATATTAATTATAATAAAATGTAATATATAATTGTTATAATTATATCATGAATTAATATACTGTATATTAAAATAAAACTAAATTATTATCATAATAAATATATGATAATAACAAAATACATCAATTATAATAATAAAATAGAAAATAAAGCCAATTAGATACATTATAATACAATAATATTATATTGAAATTTGTTTTAATAAAATATCTGAATAATATAATTCATTTATAATGATAGATATAATTGTGTGTATACCGTATACATTTTTTATTATTAATTACAGTATTAATTAATTAATAATAATAGATATTTCCCAGCCCTGTATCCTTATCAGAGAAAAATAAATAAATAATAAAAAAGTGATTGCATACACCCAAATCCACTGCAGCGGCCACTTTTGTCATCTATTTAGGACTGTGTATCAAACAATAAATGCTTTTATCTCCCTGTTGTTTTCAGAATGCAGTGAGATAATCATGTCATATTTAATATGACCCAGCTTGTAAACTGATACGTGCCGGTGTGTCCTTGCAGGCCAAATAAAACATTGTTTCATCGTTGGTGCTAAATAACAGCTGCAAATTTACGGCAGGCGTCCTGAACTCATCGTAAGCACAGGACGCTTCGTAAAAACACCTCGCCATAAGTTTCAGAGGAGCTGATTTACCTCCCTGACCTTGAAACAGGTGCTCAGAGAGAGAGAGAAACAGAAAATGAGCTCTCTCAGTCTATCAGGAGTTCAGACTCACATACAGCACAATAATATCAGCCAGAACCTCTGGATGTCAGACTAATGCAAAAACACCCAAAACTGCATCATTTACTTTGAACCTGTATGCTGTTGTTCTGCCTGTTCAACACTCGACACTGAATTTTGTACAATCTTTCTGCAGCTTTTCTTCATATAATAATCATAGAATTTCCATAGTCTGTCAAAACAACAGCATAGGTTATACAACTTGTGTGCTATATTTGAAGTTTCCTGGTGTGGTTAAGACACTAAAAATTAAAAAAAAATGTCTTCACTTTTTACTATCTACGTAACTCGTGCGTGATCTGCATTCATTCCATCTCAAACCTTCATCAAGAAAAGATACAAGAATATGAATTTACAGCCAGTGCAAAGCAGAAGTGATGTGCACTCAGAATATTTTAATATGCTATTAAGCTGTAACTTCAATTTCATTTTATGAATATTTTCCTTGGGGGTGGCAGGCATCAGCAGAGAAAGATAGAAATTTAAAAAAGATAAATAGTGCCATTAATCCAGAGTGTTTCACTTTCATTATCCTTGAAAATGAGGAGCTATTTTTCCAATGAAACGCTCCTAATTAGCTCCTTACACTTGATTCGCTAGCTAGAAAATGACCATGTTCAGAAAATTTTAATTTGTAATTAAGTGGCATTCAACATAATGTAATTTATCTTTATATACAGTTGAACTGACAAGCCACAGTCTGGATGTTGGTAAAGCTTTCAGAGGACAAACTAACTAGAGTGTCTTGTCTTCTGTTGCTATAATTCACATGAATATGCAAGATATGTATTCATGAAAGACATGAGACACAACAAGGGGAAAACAAACAACATACAGTGAATAATATATTTCCTCTGGATGTTTTTGGATGAACTGATTAGTGATTACCTACAAGTCTAATATTTCAAAACTGTCCACGTCGCTCATATATCTATCATCTTAATAGTAACATCAAAATCAAAGATTCACTGACTTATGAGCTGCAAAAGCTCATTTAATTGAATCAGACAATCAGGTTGGAGTATAGGTTTATTTTATATTTATTTATTTGTTTATTTGTTTTTGTTTTTATTCATTTATTTATTTATTTTTGGCATCAATTGATCTTCAGATGGGATTTGAGTAAGAAATCTTTTAGAAAACACATTTTCAAGTAATTAACACAAAGTAAATATTTTAGTATTTTTAAAACATACACATAATAAAGAAAAAATAATGATTCTTTATTTGTTATTAAGTATTTTGCATTTTTAATATGTCTTATATCTGTTATAAATCTATTTTATTTTTGTGTTCTGTGTAAAACAGCAAAATGGACAAATATAATCAGGGTCATTACAGTTAACTAAAACTATTTTAGAATGTAGAATATTGATGTACTGTATATGTGTGTGTGTGTGTGTGTGTGTATGTGTGTACATGTTTAAAAATGACAAAATCATCCCCCAAAAATTACTACAACATTAACTAAAATAAAAATATAAAAATAAACACTAATTCAAAATATTCACAATAATATATATATATATATATATATATATATATTATCTTTATGATACTAAAATTAAATCCTTCTAAAACACATGGACAAAATAAGAAATCATCCACTGATGTGAACTGGCATATTTCACCTGTTTAGATGTCATAATCATAATAAAGCGCTGTAGTTTTTCATTGATTCTTCTGCTTGTATCAGTGTGGAATAAAAGCGCAGGTAGGTCACAGAACACAGCGGGCGATCAGTTCTGCCTCAATCATTCATCAGAGCAAATGTGGAGAGAAATGGAGATCATAATGAGCCTGAGTCATTTTCTCCAGCTCCCATTACTGAACTGCATTCAGATATAATTTTCCTCTGAGTCAGAAAACAAAATAACAGACGGCGTGTGTCGTGTTTTACCCTGCCATTCCTCATATTACACTTCACAGGGAATTTAGCGTGAAATGCCTTTATTATTGATATTCACTAAGGACGAGCATTGCTTATACTTCCAGTTAGTGATATGCACACTAAGTATTCAACTTTGGCATGTCATTTTTGTTGCATCGTTTGCACCACAGGCAAGAAAGAAACATTAAATCATGTGTCTTGTTTAGGAGAGGTGTGCTGCTACTTTACTAAGTCATTAGACTTACGGGTTTCACCAGGAAGATCATAAAACAAGCAGAGATTATAGGGATGAGAATATCATTCATAATTGACAGAAAACTTGCACAATTAGTCCATTTTAAATCACTCAGATTGTTGAAGGCCTCACATCCACCTGCACTGCAGGATTACAAGTGATGTTACCGCAAGTCTCCAAATGCATCTCTCTCTCTCTCTCTCTCTCTCTCTCCCTCTCTGCCCTCCCTCATTTTTATGGATGGATAGGACAGGAGTGTGTGTCAGGGATAATGGTTTGCGAGGAGTGAAATAGCAGAGAAAAAGGCTAATCAGCATGTGACCTCAGCTGACGGGTCGTTCATCTTTCCATCCGTCTGAATTATTTCCTCTCAAACTCTCACAAAGGGAAGCAGGACAATTTGTTTGTCTCGCAGTTGCAGTTTTTCTATAATCTGTTTCCTTTCCATTCCATCAAACTCTATTTTTTTTTTTAAAAGATGCAGTTCTTACAAACCAGCAGGGCTGATGACACATGAAACAATGGACATCTGTGAAATATAACACCTAATACAGAATCAATGACCTGAGCTCGGTCTGATACAGTCATTGGAGGACATTTAAAAGGACAGTCAAAATATTGAAGAATCAAACCAAACATTTTTAATTATTTAAACAAAACCATAAAAATAAAACCCGAATCTTTTGGAGACCTGGAATTAGTTTTTTAAATGTTATTTCATATATATTTATCTCATACTATTAATTGTAATTTATCTGAATGATAAACTGAAAAATAAATAATAAAAAAAAAATTGTCCAAATTCAAAAATGGAATGTTGAAGTGATGTTCCAGATGTGATGTCACTAACTAAGTAAGAATTCAAAAATTTTAATATGCGGAATGGAGAATGATTTAAATTTCAGACTGTTTCTTCCATAAAATTTTAGTATAGTTTTAGAAAACTTGCAATATAGTGCAGGCGTCACAGTGCTTTCATAGTCACCATATGATAAAGAATATTGCAAAGATTCATCCCTCTCATTATTCTGAATCTTAAATCAGGCTTTTTGATATTTTAGAGATGATATCAACTGAACAGCGGATGAAATCACACGCACACGTTCACAGAAACATGGAGCATTTGTCAGGACACGGTGATAATGGGGTGGTGTGGGGGGCTTATTCACACTATTCACAGACAATTTGTAAAGCGATGCGTGGAAGCTGGGCCGCAGACACCAGAACAGCTGGGGGTTCTAGAAGATGGATATACGTGAGCTGCGAGCGGTCCATTTCAATCTGAATGAAGACAAAAGAAGCACAGACGCGGCGAGTGTGTGTCCCGTCAAAGCCATTAGGTGACGATTTCAGGCGACCCAGAGCTCTCGGCTGCCATGTAGACTCACACACACACACACACACACACACACACACACACACACACACTCTCTCTCTCACACACACACACACACACACACACACACACACACACACACACACACACACACACACACACACACACACACACACACACTCTCTCACACACACACACACACACACACACACACACACACACACACACTCTCTCTCTCACACACACACACACACACACTCACACACACACACACACACACACACACACACACACACACACACACACACACACACACACACACACACTCTCTCACACACACACACACTCACACACTCACACACACACACACACACACACACACACACTCTCTCTCACACACACACACACACACACACACACACACACACACACACACACACACACACACACACACACACACACACACACACACACACACACACACACACACTCTCTCTCTCTCACACACACACACACACACACACACACTCACAAGGTTAAATGGGAGTTCATAACCCCGGGCTAATTAGCATTTTTATGTAATTTCAAGTAAATGCTCTTTTAGTCAACAACTCTATAATTAATTTACCCTTCAGCCCTGACATGAGTAAACTGACACAGAGACACAAAGTAAACATGTTTAGGTTAAAAACTGATGGAGGGAAAATCTGAAAAACATTAAATTGCATCCTAATTACTCTTATAGAGTTGTGTTTCAATGTATGCATTTATATAAATAGTGTTAATTAAGTAAATAATGAATAATAGTATAAAACAATAGTAAAAACACAATAGAATTAAATGGGAAGTTTGTGTTGGAAAAAACATTCTGTGAATAGTGTGAATAAGCACCCCTATATATTTTCCTATGTGTAATACTTTTTAAAAACTAAAATTTCAAGAAGTCATAAACCATTATTAGCATTATTAGTGTATCAAATTTAGATTTTCAGCATTACTCTTTTTCGGTGCATGCATAAGCAATTTAATACAGAGTGTTCAGGCAAGGAAAACACATGAGTGTTATAAGCAAACGGACATGAATACACACTCACATGAAGCTCGGCGTCGTCTCTGGAGGTCCCTGTTGGACAGTGATGTATTTAAGGCTCTGTGGGGTCAGATGGACTCTGTCCAGCACATCACCTGCAATCAATAGTGTTGGTAAAACAGCTCAGCCTGACACACACACACACACACACACACACACAATCACATAAACATGGACAACACAAGCTAACTCACATAGAATCACATGATCTTGTCCCACTAAAATTTCACACAGTGTTTTTGGTCTATATTTTTTAACACATTTTATTAAATTTAACCAGACTTCTATGTGTGAACTGCTTTTTTTTCTACTATTTTTTCTTTACAATAAATTACAACAATTTCATTCAAACATTGAATAATGCTATAATAATAAAATAAATACTTTTTTTACAATAGAAGTAAATATATGTATATGTATATATATATATATATATATATGTATATATATAATGCATATATAACACTGTATAATGCATATATAAATATGCAATAATATATATATAAAATAATGCATATATATAAAGAGCTGTTTTCTATGTGAATATATTTTAAAATGTAATTTATTTCTGTGATCAAAGCTGAGTTTTCAGCATCAATACTCCAGTCTTCAGTGTCACATGATCCTTCAGAAATCATTCTAATATGCTGATTTGCTGCTCAAGAAACATTTCTGGAAACACTTGGACTGCTTCATGTTTTTGTGGAGACTGTGATACATTTTATTTTTCAGGATTCACAGATGAAAGTTCAAAGAACAGCATTTATTTGAAACAAAACTCTTTTTGTAACATTATAAATGAGTTTATTGTCACTTTTGACACTAAATCTTACTAACCGCAAACTTTTGAACAGCATTGTTTATGCCAGTTCGGCTTCAAATGCAGGTTTTCTATTGGGTGATAATTACAGTAGGCGGAGCTTAAACACATCAATTTTTCTCTTCCTTCAGGCTCCACCGGTGTGCCATTCCTGCCCTGTTTACCTGTTAATAACTCCATGAGTCCCCGGAGCCGCCGGAGCCCACCTGCAGCACCGCCACACAAGACAAGCATGCCACACCCTCACCCAGAGCAATGCCTGCTGGGAGCCGGCAGCAGATGTTTACCTGGCACAGGTGAGACCCTGAGATGAGACGAGAACAGCAAACAAGTGTTAATGCATGTGTACAGCAGTCCACACACACACAGAATCCAGCTGTGCTGAGATGCCTGTCAGACCGAGCACTGAGCCGTAGACAGCGCTCAACAGATTCACCACAAAAACCAGCCAAGCTCCTTCAGAACACAGACACGTTTGTATGGAGGAAAAACATCATCATTCCGTACGTGAGCTCGCTGAGGCCTGAGACTGGCGGTAATGGGCTGTTTATGTGTTTATTTGTTTGTTTGTTTGTGTGAGTTGGGAATGAGGGAGGAATGATGAACGAGAGCTCGTTTCCTCCGCCGGCCTCCGTGTCACAGGATGGATGAGAGCATCACGCCGACGGAGGGCGCACTTAATTACTCGTGATGGACTGATTGTGCCACTGAGTGCCGCCCCGTGGCAGCCATATTGGGTCACGCGCTCCGGGGTTTACAGGTTAGATTCACACCACAGACTTATGGGTAATAAATGTTCAGAGTCTAATTGTAATTGATCTTGGCGGTTTAACTCTGTGATCTCAGAGAAAGAACGCTGCTGTCGCTTAACTTGTGAAAGTATGTTTTGTAAAATGAACGAAATGCTGAAGTCAGAGCAACGGAGACAGCAAGGTTCAGCTCCAAAACTTAGTGAGCTCACTATGTAGGCAGGATTTTGAGGCATTGCATGCACACTGCTGGCATCAAAACTATTGAAAAAGGTAGTCAGCAGAATCATACTGCCTTTAAAGGAAACTTTAAACCTACTTTGAATTAATTAAATACCTGGGGTTATTTATAAAATAGTTTATTCTTATATATATTGTTCAAAAGTTTGGGGTCAGTAAGTTTAAATAATATAATATAATAATAATACTAATAATATATACTTTTATTCAGCAAGGATGCGTTCATTTGATCAAACAGGACACTGTTAAGAAGAAATGTATAGCAACAAATCAATATATATCTAAAGGATCATGTGACACTGAAGACTGGAGAAATGATACAGAAAATTCAGCTTTGCATCACTGGATTAAATTACAATTTAATATATATTCAAATATAAATCACTTATTTTAAATTGTAATAATATCTCACAGTATTAGTATTTTTACTGTATTTTTGATCAAATAAATGCAGCCTTGATGCGCAGAAGAGACTCAAAAACATTACATGATTTTAGGTGTTTCTCCCATGGGTTATTATAGTTAACAAACTAGAACTTAAAAAATAATTTGTAATAAAATAAACATTAACTGAATTAAATCCTTAAAAACTTGTGACAAACTCCTAACAAGTTGCCAAGGAAACATTTCTCATTTAGAAAAAAAAGCTATAAACTACAATAGCATCTAATTGATATTAAAATAATACACCAATAAAGCGGTCTGGCGCATTGGCTCTCATCATCCAGGTGGATGAAAAAACACTGGTGGTGGACGAGGAGATACCCCCCCCTCACAATGTAGAGCGCTTTGAGTGCTTCGAAAAAGCAGAAAAGCGCTATATAAATGTAATGAATTATTATTATTATTATTAAAATAACACTGGTTTCTCCTAAAAATTGACAAAATAAAATTAGACACAAATGAGATATTTTTTTAACATACAGTAAGAGTTGCAATAAAATGACTTGTCAATCAGAGCATAGTGTTGAGATCTCATATGAGACCACTTAGAAAAATCTAAGTTTGAAACTTCAACAGATGTCAATACTAAATATCAAAGAAAGAATGATTATTTTATTTCTTATTATATCTCATAATAAAAATAGTTTGTCTTGCCTATAAAGAACACATGTTGTGTGCAAACATGAGAAGCTGCATGAGAAACAGGGAAAAACACAGTGTTTCAAGAGTCCAATTATTCATTCTCATTGAAAAACACATGTATTTATTTACCTGTCAAAGCATTATCTCTCAGTTAGAGGCGGACACTCTTCTGTTCCCCTTTCAACGAATTAATTACAAATTATTCACACAATAGTGGAATGTTTGTGTCCGGATAAATGATGAGTGTATTAGCATAACTACAGGCTGAAGAGAGCGTGTCTGATGCCACGGGCCACACGGATGAGAGATGATGCCCAAGGGCCGACTTGGACAGACGGGCTGGTTCCCATATTGCACCGGGGTGCGAAAAAGCTGTTTTTTTGTCGCTTCAGAGCAGCGCAGCTGTGAGACACACACACAGAGGCACTATGGACCTGCTTTAGGGCATGCACTGGGAAAACTGGTCTGTCACCATCTTTTAGTCGATTAATCTAACGTCTGATTTGAGATGTGCTAAGAACAGATCTGCTCGTTTGACAAGAACACTTTTTTAGTTCAGATGAGAGACAAGTTTGACCAGTAAAGTGTGAACAGTTTAAGGACTTATACTTTTCCATTTTCCCTTGACAGCAGCAGTGAAAAAGCCAGGCATAACCTCAACACTATTTATATTTAAACACTTCAGGGCACATTTAGGAATTCTTTCTAAATCTGCATATTGTATGAACCACTGACTCTCATGTGCTGGATTTTACCTCCCTAGTGTGCTTAATATCAGACAGATTAACCTGATTATTAGCCTGTGGGACACTTCAGGATGAGCAAAATAAAGCAGAGCATGACTTGAGCTGTAACTGCACTATTTCTTCATTTTTATTTTTAAGAGTTATTTTTAGACTGTCTTTCTGCCTTATCACAAAATAAGCACATGCATAGATATTATATTATATTATATTATATTCCTCGCTACTTTGATTTTGGGTATTAAAGAGATAAAAAGAGAGCGAGAAGGAGGGACCGAGAGACGGAAGATCGTCATCCTGCTGTTTTTTCATCTGTGAAGAATTTCTCATTTCGTTTCCTAATTTATATTTTCATCGTATTGCGTTTTATGACTGGCCTCTAAAAGGCATATTTCTGCGAAATCAGGTTTATGATCTAAAACGTGGGCTGAAGAGCAGTAAAAGTTAAATATTGAACTTTCATTTCTCGGCGTAATTTCTGATGCTTTTCATGGAAGGCAGTAACTTTAAATGGCCTGTGAATGTACTTAGACAACACGTGCTGAACACAGACACTCCTCGTGTCAAAATGATGCACTTCAGACTGATTTTATCGATCAGAAAAAAAAATATATATACATTATAGTATATAATATACATTATTTTATAATCTTGTTATTATTATAATTATTGTTGTTGTTGTTATTTTACATACTTTAAAAACATTTCCTTTAATTTTTTAAGGTTTTCTTTTTTTTTTCTTTCATTGCGTTGTTTCATTATTAATTTCATTTCACAATTTAGGACATGACTGAATGAATGCATTTTTGTCACACTAATATGTTCTGTATATATGCCTATATATAGCTCTGCTGTCTGCGTGCACATTTCTCTGGGAAGCACAGAATATATGTGCGTGTGCGCGCGCGTGTGCGTGTTTCCATTTACTTACTAATATGCCTTTGTTAATAGACAACATATATATAACAGCTAACTGATTCACCTTTTAATTTTGGGCCTAAATGGCAAGATCAATGGAAAACTGTTGTAATGATCTAATTAATTATGTCGAAATTAAAAGCGAGCGCAGAATCAATCTCTTGCGTGAAGCCTCCATCTGTCCCCTCACAACACAAGCTCGGGGCCCAAATCCCTTTATTTTACACTTTCCTGTTGACTTCAGGGGTTCATTATGTTTTTCGATGCCAATCGTTTTAGTGTTTAGTTAGTTAAAGGTTGTAATTTCACTTTAAGTTTAAAAAGGTCTTGTTTAGCCAAAAAAAAAAAAAAATCAGTGGTGTTAATGTGCCCATAACTGTCACTGAAATATTTTATAAATATTTATCAAATAAAAAATATAAAATTAAATTAAACAATCGAATTATTATCATAAATTACAAAGGGAATAAAAATTCGAAAAATCGAATCTAATAAGAATAATATTTTATAAATAATTATTTCGGAATATGAAAATTCCTACACGTTTGACTTCCGTGTGACGTTCATATGCATGTACATATTCAAAATAGTACACAGTGACAGAAATAATCATATCGGACTACTTAAAGCAGCTCTAAAATAGACGAACTCTTCGCCATTCCATAAGACGCATAACCATAACTGATAGCTTTAACAGAGTCGCTCGGAGTCAGACTCACTTCTGCTGATGCTCGCTAATGAAGCGCGCGCTGCTCTGATCGATCAGTGACGTTACCATGAGAACGGGAGGCTGAGAGAACGAGGAAATATCTTCACCTCTGGCAAAATGAGCTTCCTCAATGCTCAGCAGAACGACGAGGGAGAACAGAGGAGAGCCGGAACGAACGGAGAGATCCATCTTCGGGATGAGTGTGTGTGGTTCCCGTCTGTGTTTGGAGAGACTCTGAACAGCGCCGGAGAGAAGATGGATTACTCACTGTCAGATCGCAAGGCCCTAATGAAATTAAGTCCCAAAATGTTTGATTTTTTTTTTTTTTTTTTTTTAAGATTTTACATTTTACTTTGCATCGCTTGCAGGCTCTTTTTTCAGTTGCACGTCCTCAGGTGGGATTAATACCCATAGTGTTAATATTACTGTTACTATAAATATGTAAGAGTGACATTAAACTGTTAAATATATATATATATATATTTTGTTATGTTCTAGTTTATTTATAGTATATCCATTAATGATTATGTGTGATTCAGTTTATTGCTGTTTGAATGCTTTTAATAAATCTGGCTTCCTCGTGTATCTGAAACCCTGACGGACTCAAACACATAACGCCAAGTCCTGCTATGATTTACAGTGTCTGCTCAAATTCAGTGTGAAATTTCTCCAAGGGTGACAAAAACACTAACACTTAATTTTAGAAGTCTACAAAAAAAGAGCAAAAAACGCAGAGAGCACAAGGGCAGGGGGGAAGGCTGGGAGGGGGTCTCACAGAGAGAGAGAGAGAGAGAGAAAAATCTAGCTTTGGGGAAGGTGTGCAACGGAGGGTGAAATTAGAGCCCGCAGTGCTACATATTGTACCAGAAGCTCCTCCAAAAACACCAGGAGAAAGAAAAATCATCCTCTAACCTAACTAGGAGGCAGACTAGCCGACTTGCCCCCTGCGTCCCTCAGAGATCCGTCCAAAACATTTCCACTTTACTACCGCTTTGTGCAGTCTTTATAGTGCCAGCGAGTATTTCATTCTTTGTTTATAAAATATCACCATGAAATAACTAAACATAAAATACATTCTAAAAAAAAATGTCACATTGTTAAATATTGTATGAGGTAATATTGTGTGCATTAATATTTTAAATAAAATTTCACTTAAACCCTTCCAAATCTTGAAATTACATTTTGTAGTTAAATATTTTCAATTATTTAATTTTTAATTATTTTTATTTAATTTAGAATGACTCCCATCAAATCTGCAATTTAGTATTCGTTTATTATATTTGCTTTCTCTTAAAGCAAAGCGATTTTATTGCAGATCTCTAAAGGGGAAGTCGCACGGAAATAAGGCGATTCTCTCTTGTAAATTACAGGTACAAAATCAAAGAGTGAATAAAGGTAAAAGACTTAAAATAAAAATAAAGAAAAACTTCCTGTTTTTTCACCGAGTCAAAAATGGTCCAGTTGTGTCTGAAAGAGGCCATCCCGAACTTTTCTGTGACCAAATTTAAAAGATATTCTGATATTTATTAAGATAAAACATTTGCATTCCTTGAGGGAATAATGTACACATGTATAATATTTACTTTTACCTCACACCTAAAAAAGTCTGAAATGAGACTGTAAATTAAGTAATATGTGTTAGAGATTTAGAACTAATACAGTAACAATACAGTGCTGCCTTGCAATTAAGAGAATACAATACAATAGAACATCATTTCAAAACTTTAATATTTTATTTTTCCTCAAATTCTGTATCGATACAAAAAAAATATTATAATAATATACAGTATTTTTACCAAATCTTTTTTTTTTTTTGTCTCCGGATTTGGAGACGATATAGCGCCACCTACAGTCAGTCTCTGTCAGTCTGACCCGATCCAAAGCTGCTCACCGCAGAGACGAGCGCAGCAAATCAAAACAAGATGGTGTTTAAATCAAACCATAATCACACCATCGACCTCTCCATTAATGACATCAGAGCTGCGCTTTTCCAGCAAGATGCGTATTTGGCATAGTATTTCGGAGGCCACAGCTGTGCGCTTTTATTCTGAGCGTTACTGTGAGATGTTGACTGAATGTGAAGGTTAATTTAATACAAACGCTCATTTTACGCATCTTATTACCTGTACGCTCGTTTGTTATTCGTTACGGAATTGATATGATTCATTAAGGACACGGAAGTAAATACGCAATTCTGATTTGACAGAATCCCTCATAAGTCGTAAACTATTATATCACAAAGAAAAGCAAATGATTTGCTCTCATCCTCGCTCAATTTCCACTAAACTCTCATTCACTCAGAGGCGCCGAGGTTCTCCCTCCCCTTTTGGAGTGACAGGCGGATGGAGCTTCATCTGAGCGAATCACAAAGTGCTGGAATCTACTGCCTTTGTCTGATACACTCATCCATAGTGGCGCAAGGGGGTCCGCGTAAAGGAGGGGGCTGGAGCTTTTTACAAACCAACACGAGCGACCCAAGTCCTTCAGTCCCGGGCCGTGCGCGCGTGCGAACGCATCGTGTTGTTATTGAGGGAAAGCTGGGCACAGGAAACCCGCAGTCTCCAATGGTTCTGCTATCTGTCATCCATGCGCAGAACCCAAACCCAGCAGCCCCGCACCTACTAACCGAGACCACCGGGATATAAGAGATACTAACACGCGGATGGATGGGACGAACGCTGGAAAACGAGTTCTGGGGAAAGCATACGTGTTGAAAACATTTAAGCATTTATTGCTTTGAGAGCACTTTGTTCTGACCTAGAACGCACGGTCATGTCTGACACCTGACAAATCCTGCGTCCATCTGCAACTTTCCGAAGTTCCCCTCTCCTCGGCTGGATTCACCTTACATCTTCTCCGATTCTTTCAAAGACGAGACGGCGACTTCAGCTGATTATCTGTCTTTTCTCTGTCATCCGATGGATATTCACTGTAAGGTAGACCCCTTCTCCGCCATGCACCGTGAGTTACACTGGAGTTTATCTGGAGAATGTCTTTCACATTTGAGCCAATTAAGATCCTCACTGGAACAGGGAATTATTAGGCTTCCGGATAGAAAGATATATATAAAAAATACACTGTTCTTATATTGCATTTAGGGAAAATAAGATAATATATATATCAATATAAAACAGAAACATTAAAGAACTCAGTTAATAATCGAGATAAATGTGCCTGCGTGGTTGGTGGTGGAAATTAAAACATGCGGGTTGTTTTTGCATTTCTATTTACAAAAAAAAGAAAGTGAATGCAATGAATTGAAAAAGACCAAAATATTGATAATATTGGGAAAATTCCGCTTCGATTTAAAGTAGTAAATATTCGTGATTTTTCAAAGCAAAAACTGTACATTTGAAAATATATCATAAGATTGCTAAATGGTTCTGCATCAAGCTTTGGACTTTTAATTGAATTCAAATGGAATATTTTAAGAAAAACAATCAATTGAGAATAACAATATGTAACGTGATCAAACAAAACTGTTTAATAATGTATATCTAGGGAATGAAAACAATAAATGCTCGTGTAATTTAATCGCTCAGCTACGAGTAACAAACCCCAGTATTGTTTCAGCTACCAGGAGAGAGTTCAATGTGCATCACTAGAAAACACAGAGGAAAATAAATGTTCATTTGTCGACCTTATAGAGAATTTGTGAAGAATGCTACTGATAGTCATGTTTACTCAACTGTGTTAGATCTACAATGGATTTAGAGATAAAATATATACAAAATATATATTTATATTTACGAATAGATATATTTATATAGCCTATGCATTTCTTTTTGTATAATAAATATAAATGCATATGCATATTATAATATATTGCAAAGTTTTAAATTATTATAGAAAATAAAATGTAGTAATAATATTATTATAGCCTACTAATAATATTGTAAATGAACTCATATAAAATAATATATGTGTGTGGATGTTTTCGCTGTGTATATGTGTATATCTACAAACGAAAATAAAGCAGGTCGGTTATGCAGAATTATTTTATCATTGCATATATTCATTTGCGTCTGTTTATTCAGTGACTTGATGTGAGTACAGTCAGGGATTCATTAGCACAAAGTGCGTTTGATTGCAATGAACCTTTCTTGCGTTTTGAACTCGTGTGTGGCCGTACAGAACGCGTCTTTTGTTAATTGGACGAATGTGACGGGCGTCACTGACGGGCTGTATGTAATGTTATGTTGTGGGTGTTTGTTGCTGTTGTCTCCTGTATAGGGCACGGGGGAGTGAACCAGCTGGGGGGGATGTTCGTGAACGGAAGGCCTTTACCTGACGTCGTGCGCCAGAGGATCGTGGAGCTCGCGCATCAAGGGGTCCGACCCTGTGACATCTCCAGACAGCTGAGGGTCAGTCACGGCTGCGTCAGCAAGATCCTGGGCAGGTGAGACCCTACAACATGAGATTTACTCAGTGCGAGACGCCCAACTGAAGAACAACGCAGCAGTTGATGTTTGTGTTGTTTTTCTCCTTTTTTAACCTTCACTAATTTATAATCAAATTTTAGAAGTAGCCTATTAACGTAGTCGCCCAATTAATGAGCTCTCAACACACTGGATGAATAATAATTTGAAAAGAATTAGCAACATGCTGCAATAGTTTTAGTTTGCATGACGAACCACCCGACATACTGGCAAAAGAAAATGAATTGAAATCATATCTCTATAGCGCAGAGTTGAGAATCATGCAAGTTGGCGTTTTCCTCTGATTATTACCCAATTTGAAATCAACTAAGCCAAATTAATCACTTGAGCTAAAGATCCATGATTTTAATTATTATCTTCCCAAAAACGGGTTTCCATCTCAGACTATAAAAATCCAAAAGTGCTTGAAATGCCTTTTATTTTCATACAGAAAAAAGATAAATAAATGTATTTTGGTCATACGTGCTTAAACGTCAAGTATTTAACTAATGAGTTGAATGATTTTAAATGATTCATTATTAAAATAAAATGAATTTGCTAGTTCAGGCTATTTCAGCAAGGTCAACAACTAGAAGTAGAAATGCTAACGAGCTTGTTCATTCATTGCCTGTCCATTTTATTAAATAAATAATGGATTTAATAATAAATTGATTTATTAATCCAAAAATGTTTCTAGCATAAATTGATTTGAGCTTAGTTTATTGTAGTTTGGTCATCAATGTATAGAATTCCGTTTCAAATAGATTTTGTTTCTCTCTTCATCTTAGATTAATAAGTGGGTAACTAAAACAGATGGGCTGTTTAATGTCCTGCTGCGCAACATTTTAAATTAGTATTCTAATCATATGATAATTTCCTACTAGTGCTGCTATGGGCCGTGTTAAGTAGCTTAGATAAAACATTTCCATGGCTTTGTTAGCATGCATCTGTTGTTTATTGTCATTAGGTTTGGTCAGGTTATGAAAATCAGATTTACACGTGTTTCTGCAGATATTATGAGACTGGCAGCATAAAGCCTGGAGTCATCGGAGGATCCAAACCTAAAGTGGCCACGCCGAAGGTGGTGGATAAAATAGCGGACTATAAACGCCAGAATCCCACCATGTTCGCCTGGGAGATCCGGGACAGGCTGCTGGCGGACGGCATCTGTGATAACGACAGCGTCCCCAGCGTCTCCTCCATAAACAGGTGAGGAAACCCAGTCATTTATCAATAACTGATGTGCCAATAATCCAGTCTTCTTTTTCTGTCAGTCATTTCTAGTTTCCGCCCAGACGTTTTTAAACACTCTTGTGTAAATCTGCAATAAAGTTGTCTGATAATAGTCTATTTGTGTCTTGTCCCGATAACTGATCTTACCTGAATGTGGTCGAGAAGGTTACTATGGTTATCAGCTCAGGTGAAAGCGCTAACGTTTGTCGACTAACCTTTAATCGTAGCTTTTAAACCTTTAAATTGAATTAAACCGCAAATATTTGAAACGTACCTAAAGCCTATTTAAATGCTAAACTAATTCATTTGACGCCCTTCGACCTATTACAAATGATAAAAAAAATAAAATAAAATAAAATAAAAAACTTAGTAGGCTATAATAAACTTTAATCGAACCGTTCTTTCTATTTTACCCAGTCTGATCACCATTCGTTGAGGGACAAAAATGGAAATTATTTCCTTAAAACATTTATTTAAAATCGCTTATTTTGAAGTAAAAATGCTCTGAAATTCATTAGGCCTATAGTAATTATTATCATATATTTTGGTTAATATTAGGCTGTCCATTGTTGCAGTATAAAGCTCTGTTCTGTGGCTTTGCCGGTGGTCTTGTGGATGAAATTCAATCCCCTGCTTCAAACTACTGCAACAATGACAGACTGAAGCTCTAAAATCTCATCTGACCGAGGGAAACCCGATCAATGAACCTGGTAAAAGAGACACAGAGCTGCTCGATTAGAGTTTAGACCGCTATTTATCTGTTCCTTCTATTTTCCAAAATAATCTATATTAAAAAGAAGACTGGAGTTTTCATATTTCATCATTTTCAGATTCCTAAATTAACAAAATCAAGATTAGAGACTAAATTGCTTATTTGTGTATAAATTAATAGTCTAGAAAATACATCCTTAATGAGTAAATACTGTTGTGAACTGTTGTACTCTTTATAACAGTTCACAAGGTTATATGTTTAACATTTTTATTTTTGTTCCAATTGGAATAATGATCGATATTATACCACCCAGCCTACAATATATGGGAAACCTGCAGTATGCATAATCCATAATCCAATATGATCCTATTTAAATCCTTAAAATGCTGGTTAAGGGTGGTGTGTTAGACTTGTGTGGAAAATCAAACCGGTAAAAAGAAGCAGTGAGGCGCTGAACTTTGGTTAAGATTCACTCTTCCATAAAACCAGACTCTGCATTACATTTTAATGAGTCGATGGTGAAGAATAGAGCGCCTCACACAACAGAAGAGAAGGCTAGAAAAAATTCATTTCATGCCTCATGGTCACCTAAAAAGGGCCATTTGAACGTCTTTTGACATGAACTTGTGAGATAAATGCAAAATGTACGTTAATGTAATTACCCAAGCCTTTAAACGTCTCTAAAATCTAATTGAATTCAGTCTGGCTGTTTTGAAACAGGAAACAGGTCTTTGTTTATGAGGGGAATTAAAATATGAATGCAGGCAAAAGTGACTCCTTCTAAAGACTGTATTAGCATTAGCTTAACTTTAATGAAACAGTTTATTCCACTTTACTTCTGTTTATAGTTAACAGTATGTTGATATACTTATGCATGAAGCAATGTATGGATTATTAAATAAGGATTATTGAATAAGGCTAAAACCAAGCTGAATCTGATAATATAAGATGAAATAATTTGGGAATTCTGATAAAAGTCAGCTTGCAACTTGCAAAGAAGAGTTTGCGGATGCATTAATTTGTGGTGTACAATAAGAGAATCAGTTGTACCAGCAACATCTTGTGCTTTATACATTAAAGCAAAGCATGAAAGAAAAAAGCCCTATAGTCATGTGTGCAAACTGAGACCGGGCCTGTTGACAGTGAGAGGTTGATGTTCAGACTCACAACACTTTTCTTTAACATACATTATTAAGTGTTACAGAGTTTCTGTTGTACTAAAGTGTCTCCACAGCCAACAAGTGACAGCACCGAAACCGCCAGACTTATAAAAACCTCCTCAACGGCGCTCAATATTATTGATTCACATGTAAAGCAATTTTAATATTTCTTCCGAGGATTTTCAGACACAACCCAGACATTAATTCACTCTTCCAAATGACTTATTCGATAACAGAAACATAGATTGTGGATAAAGTCTGCAGATTTATTCTCCCCAGGCCATGCGAGGGGGTCAAACTATGGTTTTAAAGAGAGAAATGAAATATAATATTGATATGTTGTCACTGCACGTTCTTTCCATTCTCTGTTTCAATGCCCCGAGGATACATCCTTAAAGCTGATGTTTATTTCCGCAGATATCAATATTAGCAGCACACTCATTTTAATAGAAATAAATTTGCTCTTTGAATAGTATCCGCGGTCTATTCTAAATATTTTTACAATCAATAATCTTCATGGGGCATGAAATGAAAAATACGTCACACAAAAAAAAGGCATGGTTTTTGCATGCAGCACAAACGTGGCTTCCAGTGCATTTGTTTGTATGTGTCTGCTGAAACAGAAGCAGTGCTACTGGTGATGAATAGATCTAAAGTTTACAAATAAGCGTGACAGCGGGCCTTTTTCCCAAAGTGCCGTTCAGATTAACAGAATCAAATGCTGGCGTAAGCTTGTACACCGCACTGAGCAACTATTGCTTTCCTGTCACATATAATTTATAGCTTTCCATTTGCATCCCGGTACCCATGTGGCTAATTCAGAACTTTTTATCCTAGAGAGTCTAGATCAATAGAACCTCATCCACGTTAGAACCCAGCCTGAGGCTCTCCTCAGGACCGAAACACACACACAGAGGATGATTATCGAGGTGAATTGTTGTGATTTAATGCTTTGTTTGCAAGATCACTCAAGGCAAAAGAGCTCCGAGAGCTTTTCGCTCTATCTCACCTTAAAGGTACAGCGAGTCTGCTTCTCGCTCGGCTAAACGGGATCTGAACGTCTGCGGTTATCCGTTCTGTCTGCTCAGAGATATATAAAGTAAATCTGAGATTATCAGAGAGAGACAGACGGACAAAGCGAGGCACACTACATTGGCTCTGGAGTTCCATGTGAGTGAATGTACTGTATTTACTGTGCAGGATCATTCGGACGAAGGTTCAGCAACCGTTTCACCCCTCACCAGATGGGACGTCTCTTTCCACCCCAGGACACACTATAGGTAAGATCACAGCATTAACTCCAGGGGCCATCTTTGGACCTTTGTGGACAAGGTCATCCCTCCAAATCAAATTAAGGGCCAAAGCTTTCTGCTCAGAGCTGGATATTACCTGCATCTGGAGCAGATGACAGAAGAAAAACCACACTCAGATGCCTTCCTACTATGTCATAGTGGTTTAGTTCAAAAGTACAGATGCACGCTAAACTTTTATCGTCTTTTAATTCGTTGCATGGCCCTGCATCATATTTTCTGAATGAAATCCACTACTTTTTTCTTACTAATTTTGAGGGGCTGAGTCACACTTTTTCAAAATATGATGCATTTCGTAGCATTTTTGCTTTGTAAGTTGCCAAAGTCAGTTGTATTGTCCCATAAACATCAGAAAAACAACCATAAAAAATATTTCTGTCTTCCTCTGAGCCAGATTATAACTATTTGTTTAATTCTTGGCCCATTTTTATATGTATGAATGACTCTGAAAAATTATGTTGTGCCTAATCCATTTTTTTACACTTCTTTGCAGATTGTAAGTCAAAGTTTTCATTTACTACTTTTTTAGTCGACTGCTTTTGTTATTGTAATAAATGCATTCATTTATATAAAAATCTTCATTCTTATTTTGCAAAAAACTGTAGGAGATGGGAAGTTTTATTGACATTTTTGAACTCAGCATCATCAAATTTGGTAATATTAGACATTTTCTGCACATCAGCATAAATACTTAGCAGAGCTATGTTATAAATCATATACAAATCATATCAACGTGTAGGGGAAAATTCTGAGACAACAGTGAAATGTAAACCAGGGAATAAAAAGAGAACATTTGAACACTCAATGACATAAAATAAAGAAGAAATATACACGATTATGCACATTTTAGGTGACTAATCAAACACAGGTAAATTAGTAACATTAATTATGTGACAGACGATCAGATTTTCTTGCTTTCATTGAAGTTTAAGATACTCTCAAATCATGCTGGAGAATGTGATCATCAGCTTTTGTTCATGTAGCTCCAGTCCTGCTGTTATTATGCAAAAGAGAGTTTGTGTTCATTTTGTGTTCATGCTAATAGTATAATTTGTAATAATGCGCATTAATGTAGACAAATCTCAGACTTTTGAAACCCAAAGTATCTTTGGAAAACCGATCAAATGCAAGAGATAAGTGATTCTAAAGTGATGTTATACACATGGGAAGAGTTTCCATCATCTACCTTCTCTCTCGCTCTCTTTCACTCTTTATAGTCCCCAGTACAGCATCTCCTCCAGTCTCCAGTTCCTGCAATGACCCTGTGGGCTCCTACTCAATCAACGGCATTCTGGGAATCCCTCGCTCCAATGGAGAAAAGAGGAAGAGAGATGCTGGTAAATCTGTGCTTTCTCTCTCATTCACATTCTTTTGGAAGACATGCAGAAAAATATTCCTGAAGCCATGCTGGGCTATAACAATAGAATTCCTTTTATTATTATTATTACACGTTTGACTTCATAGTTTTTAATATTTATTTTCATTTTTAATTCAATTAATATTGTTACATTTTATTATTTCTATTTTCATTTATCTGTTCATAAGCAAGCATATGAGGTGTATATTTGGATAAGCAGAAATACCTGGTATATGATAACTCACACTGTCCACTGTGGTTTGTATTATGCATTCACAGTCAGTTTTCTATTTAAATCTACTCTTTATTTTTGGCATATAATATTCAGAGCAGACTGCCCTTGAATGTGTAATGATTGGGTGCAGTATTTATCACGTGTGTGACTCAGAGGGAGGCAGAGAGGGGTTTGATGTGACCCCCACAGGAGCCCCCCGTTATTAATCTGCACTGCAGTGATTAAGAGAGCTTCAGTAATTACATGTCAAGATGATGTAGCCAACTAACAAACTCAGTCAAACAAGAGCGACAGTCTTAAGAGGACATTTAGCTCAAGGACCTCTCTCTCTCTTTCTCTCGGTACATCCGTACATCTGGTCAACTTTGCAGCCAATTCTGGCCAACGATCATCCACTTATTGTATGATTTCAGATTGACATGCAATATATTTATTTCTTTTTTCAAAGATTCAGCAAGGATGCAGTAAATTGATCAGAAGTGACAGGAAAGATGTTTATCATGTTATAAAGGTCTCCACTTCAAATAAATGCTGTTATTTTCAACTTTCTATTCATTAATGCATCATAGTTTCCACAGAAATATGACGCAGCACAACTATTTTCAACACTGATAATAATAATAATAATGTTTCTTGAGCAGCAAATCAGCATATTAGAATGATTTAAAGATCATGAATGATCAAATTATGCTGAAAATTCAGCTTTGCATTACAGGAATAAATTACATTTTAAAATATATTAAAATAGAAAACAGTTATTTTAAATTGTTATAATATTTCACAATATTTCTATTGTTACTGTATTTTTGATCAAATAAATGCAGCCTTGTTGAGCATAAAAGTATTTTTTCAAAAATATTTAAAAGCCTTACAGACTCTGAACTTTTAAAATATTTTGTATATTGTCACAATATAAATGATTATTCATTAATATTTCATATTAATTTATAATAACTAATATTAATAATACATTAGTATATTTTATATTTAAGTATATTTTGAATAAATTATTCAAAATATACTAAAATATACAGTTTTGCTTGTGGATATCCACATAACATTTCTTTACATATCTCAGACAAATCTTTGCATATCTTTCAAAGATTGTATGCCTTTTGGCAAATCCAGTGACTATAGTTTACCTCAAAAGTTGCAATATAGTACAACAATAAGTGAGAGAGAACTAAGAGAAATTATAAATGCACTTACATGTTTTCCTGTCCGCTGACTTTGACGTCACAGCTCACCGTCTTTGCTGGCGAAGGGTTTTGTGTACTGTGTACATTCATATGGTGCCATCAGTCGCCAGAGTTGTCACGATGTCATTTTCTTGTGGCTCTAGAGAGATTATGTATGGCATAAATGTACGTGGCAATAAGTGATTAACTTAACAGCAAAGCAAAGATAGCAGCATGCATGTCATGTGCCAACCATGCAACTGCCATTTACATGCAGAGTTCCACATTCAGCACCACGTGATCCGCTGCGCACATAAAGAGTCGTTCTTGTGATTAGAGCGTTGCGCTCGCAGTCGTTTGTGTTGCATTGGGTTCATCGGTTTTCTTGCTGTCAGACGCTGCAAGGGCGCAGGGGTGACATCAGCGGCGGCAGGACTGATGGGAGACTTCAGATCTGCTTGTGTCTGTGTGTGCGTCTTTAAGATGATTGACTGTTTTGAGGGTTGTTCTCGGGCCCAAATGATCCTCTTGATGTGTGGCCATTTTCTTGATTTAAGCGATGGGGATGAAGAGGTGGAGGAGAGAGAGAGGAGAGGAGAGGAGGAGGGCAGGAGTATGTTATGTATAACTTCACAAACGGTCATGTGATGCGTGCACACACACACACACACACACACACACACACAGCACAGACACCTGGAATCCAGAATAGGTGTACTTTATCTTTGCCAGATGAACCTGCAGCCACACACACACACACACACACACACACTCAGCTAAAGATGCTTTTAAAACAATGTCTTCCCTGCAGCAAAATCTAGTAAATATAGAAAGTAAAATCCCATAATGCCGCATGTTTAAAGTCAACATGCATTGTTGACTAAAACAAAATTTGCCACTTTATAAGTAAAATACACTGTAAACAATTGAGTGAATGACGTTTTGAGTGAATAATTACAAAGAAACAACTAGTAACAGATTGCAAAAAATATATATATTTATAATACATTTTTCTACATATTACACTATGGAAGTAAAATTTACAGTAGAAAGAATTTTCACTCAAAAATTGCTAGTAAATTTAATTAATAATTGCAAAGAAATTAATCTTGAATTAAGTAACTCACTGAATTAAACGCTGAAATAGTATTGTCTAGTAAACTTTCATAATTTAATGAATTTTCCCCTCCTAGTTTTCACATTATGGAAGTAAAATGTACAGTAAAATATACAGTAATTTTGCCTCAGAAATCGCTAGTACATTGCTAGCATACTACAAATAATAACAAAGAACTGGGAAGTAACACTGAATTAACGTGAAATTCTGAAGTAGAAAAACTAAAATAGTAAAACGTACACCAATAGTCTTTGTTTTTATTTACAATTTTGAAAAATTACAAAGAAATGCCACGTAACTCCTTGAATTAAATGTGAAATTTGAAAGTAGAGAGGCTGAAAACATACTCTATGAATCCTTGTTTTATTTACAGTGAATTTTACTACCATAATGTGAGGAATTTATCCTAGTTTTCACATTATGGAACTAACATGTACTGCAAATTTTCAGGATTTACTTTCATCATTCAGAAATTGCTGATAAATTTCACAAATGATTACAAAGAAACAGCAAGTAACACTGAATTAAATGTGAGTTTTTAAAGTATAAAGGCTGAAATAGTAAATGTACTCCCAATAATCTTTGTCTAAATGAAAAATAATTTTTCCCAGTGCATTTTACTTCCATAATGTGATGTATTTTCCCAAATTAATCAGGAAAACAGATGCATGAAAGTCAATTTTGATTTCATCAGTTTCTTAAACCACCACACAATCAAGATGCACTGAAAACGACCGTTTTCTGAGAAAACCACTGCAAGTTTTTTAAACGCAGCACTGTCAGATGCAATGTAACAGATCTTAGTGGTATAAGGAGTGTTTTTTGGGTCCCGGTTGTGGCGGCATGCCAAGAGAGGCAAGAGCTCCCGCGGTTCTTACAGTAGGTTTAGAGTCAGCAGCGGCCTCAGACGCAGGGCCCATTACGAGCCGAGCAGAGAGATAATGCGCTGTGACACGCGTTATGTACACGGCGGAGCTGAGAGAGCAGGCCGCGGGGACACAGGTGTCACACCAGCCATTAATCTGACAGCGCTACTGTATTACTGCAAATTAAAAGTAGCACGATACAGAGAGAGAGAGAGAGAGACAGCTCTGCTATCCGCACGGACCCTGGCTGTCTGAGCCGCGATGCTGCAAGTGACATTTAAGAGAATTTGCAATTCCGCCGAGAAAAGCTATTACAGCACAAATTAACATCTAACATCCACACATCCCAGCACCCCCCTTTACAGCTGTCTCATAAGAGCAGACCATTAAAAAGATGAGAGCAGTTTTACGCCGGCCAACCCAAGACACCACGGAGGAGAGAGCGAGCTGGTGCTGCACAGCTTTAGCTCAGATTGTGAATATGTGTTTTTATTTTCATTACCATTAAACTGATTGTCTTGTGTTTATGCTGGGAAATGCATTTAATCTTTAGTTGTAAAATTCCACTTTGGAATGTTTTTTTGTCACAACATTATGGCTAGGATGTTTATTAAAAGATAAAAGTAATAACCAAAACAACACAATATGGGAGGTTCTTGAAATACAAGCTTATGATTTATCTGCATATTGTTATTTTTTACATACATCTACAGATTATGCTAAACGTGATGGTCACAAAGTAACAAAACAAGAATAGTCCCATTACAATCAACAAATCTGCCTTTACTGCATGCTGATTACAAAAGAGACTTAAAATTCACACACTATCCATCCTAAATAATATGCTAGATTAGAATTAATATGATTTGATTATAAAAAATAAGCATGACCAAAAGATTCCCAGATGGCATAATAACTCCAGAGCATTTTCAAGCTAATTTTGCCAACAACAAACTATGTTTTTTAATTATGGCTAATATTTCATATGGCACTGCAGCCATAGAATATTATAAAGTATACTATATACTATAATCCTTTCCTTTAGCTTTTAAAAATCAAATTACCACAACTTTATTGTAGTAACTTGTTAGCAAGTAAAAACACTGATATTTTAATTTAAACCATGATTACCATGTTAAACATGATCTTGGACACGTTATTGTTTAAATTCACTGTTTTTCCCCTAAGTGTATATTAGTTTTATTTTTCCACATAGGATATTTTCCCCTCACAGATCAGATTTTTTTCTATATATCTTTACTGAATATGTTTATTGCAAGGTAATAAACTAGAAAAGTGCAAATGCAAATGTTCATTATAACTGGAGGGTTGCAATTCACATACTATCCATCCTAGATAGTATGCAAGATTACAATTAATATGCCTCAGTTATAGTATTGGAAACAGTAAGTCAAACATGCACTTATGCTTTTTTAGGCTAGTTTTGCCAACAGTAAACCACTAGAAGTGGAAAAGTTAGTTCTTTTTCAGGTTTTTCATGTAAAAATGAGGACAAAACTTCATTAAGGTGATGAGTTTCACTAGATGCTTAGATGCAAATGCAAACTGTACATGAAAGTGTCTTTATACCTTTGTGCAGTTTTACAACACTCTCAAAATATGGGAAGTACGTACTTTAAGTCTGTCGTACAAGTATTCAAATTGGTACCTGTCCTAATTTACTTTTATGCAATAAACAGTTTAGGTACTGTATTGGTTTGCCACTTGGAAAGTCATGTAAAATCTGGGTCCTGCAGCGGACCCATAAGAGAAGCTGTTGAGCAGTTTCTCTCTCTCTTTCCCATGGGGTCAGGCCCTGTGGGTGTGAATCCTGCGGCGTTATGGAGTTGCTTATCTGCTCTGAGAGAGCGTGCTCCCTCGTTACCTCAGTCTTAATACTGACTCACGTCAAAAGGAATCCGCTCCACTCAGTCGCAGATCAATACCACAGCAGCAGGGCAGCACACATCGCAACTGTGCACCAGCGCCTCAAAGCCGGTGCCATTGAGGCTCCAGGTGAAAGCCATTACATAACCACTAATGAACAGTGTGGGGAAAGTTTCTTTTACAAGTAATGCATTACAATATTGCATTACTCCCTAAAAAAAGTATCTAACGTCAATAAATGGGAGAACAAAGTAACAGGCTGTTACTTGTTTGAAAAAGTAACTATTAAATTAAAAAGTAATACATTACTTTACTAGTTACTTGAAAAAAGTAATCTGATTGATGACAGATACCCGTCGACTGTCTTGATCCACTGCGCACTTTAGTTTGGTAACCTAATAGAAACAGGGCAAAAGTGAGAGAGAGAGTACAATGCAAATGTTAATGAAAAAATATTTAAAACAGATTTTGCTGTAATATAATGATGTTGGTTCCTGGTCACAGTAGGAGTCACATGTGGATTCGGTAGTCGATTTTCTCTAAGCAGCTGAAGCGTTACGTTCATCGCTCCTGTCAAAACAACAGAGGAAGCCAGAGCAGTAATGGGCGCACATGTGCGTGTTGCTCATCCAGTGAGTGGGAAGCTGTTGTCACTGGTGTGAATGACAAATGCAGTTGTATTGATCAGGTTTGTGGCCCAGGCTCCCTAATGGCACCTAATTAATGACTTCATTTGCCCCTGCGCCCGATACAGCAAATACCCACTCCACCTCAAGGACCCCCATGGGAGCTGTCCAAACAGAGCGCCTGCTTGGAAACATGCAGCTTTAACAGGCTGAAGGGGGGAAAACACATGGCTAAGTCAAGCATCACTATTACTATTGCTCAGAGACTTGAGGATGCCATTTTGGCTAGTGAGCAACTGCAAACCGCATATTAGCATGCTAAAAAACACAGAACATTTGATCAACTACCTTGGAAAACACCAAGAGCAACATAGAAACAAAATGCAATACTATGGCAACTACAAAGAGCACACTAGTAACAGTATAGCAACACCCCAACAACCAACTAGCTCACCCAATTAATCATATAGCAATGCATCACCCACTAAATACCCAAGTAATCACATAGCACAGGTGTTCTAGGTGTTCTATGCTATGCTTAGAGCTTAAAAACCATCTAGAACACCTGAGAAATGGCATAACAATGCCCTAGAAAATATTTAGAACACCCTAGCAACACCCTAACAACTGCCTAGCTCACCCAATCAATCATATAGCAATGCATTGCCCACTAAATATGCCAGAAATCACACAGAAACAGGTTAATAACCACCTAGAACACCATAGAAACAACATAATGCCCTAGCAACCATTTAGATCACCCTAGCAACAGCATAACAACCACCTAGCTCACCAAATCAATCATATAGCAATGCATTGCCCACTAAATACCCTAGCAGTCATATAGCAACAGTTTAACAACCACCTAGAACACCCTAAAAATGGTGTGTTTTTAACAATATCCTAGAAACTTTTCAGAACCCCCTAACAACACCCTAACAACCACCTAGCTCACCCAATCAATCGTATAGCAGTGCATTGCCCAATAAATACTCGAGAAACAGGTTAACAACCACCCAGAACACCCTAGTTTTGCAAGCTTCAGAAAATGTAAAAATCTGCTTGTGTAGACACACACACACGCACAGAGAGAGCAATGTCCAGTGTGTGTGTGTGTGTGTGTGTGTGTGTGTGTGTGAAAGAGCCCGCTGTGCAGAAAGAAAAGGTCACCGTGACAAGCGCAGTGGTAATAACCAGCTGAAATGGTGCCATCAGACAGACATGATTGATCAATTGAATTCAGCGGCAGTGAAAAATGTGCGATCAAGAAGAGCATTATAGACACGATGAGCTGGGACAGGATACTCATCAAGACTTCATTCCAGCCTGAGCCTCTTTCACTCCATCTAGCCATCCCTCTCTCTTTCTCTTTCTATCCCCTCGTCTCTCTTCTCACTGATTCTTGAGTACTGGAACAAAATGGGACATAAAACAAAACAAAAAAAAGTTCATGTAGCAAGGATTTTTTTTTTTTTTTAAATGTTCAGTGATAATCACTCGTTTGGGTGCAAACTTCTGTTTTTCTTTGAAAAACAGACTCATTGGACTGCATTAAAATTAGAGAAATTATCTAAAATTAACAAACTTTTCTTTTTTGAAGAATATATAAATATTTTTTTTATCTTTTTTTACATAAAAGTAGATAATAGTTCTGACAAAATATATATACAGATAATAAAATAAATATATACGCTATGATAAGATTTTGAATGTTTTTGAAAGAAGTCTCTTATGCTCACTGCATTTATTTGAGTAAAAATACAGTAAAACAGTAAAATTGTGATATATTATTACAATTTCAAATAACTGTTTTCCATGTGAATATATAGTAAAATGTCATTTATTTCTGTGATCAAAGCTGAATTTTCAGCATCATTACTCCAGTCTTCAGTGTCACATGATCCTTCAGAAATCATTCTAATATGCTGATTTGCTGCTCAAGAAACATTTCTGATTATTATCAATATTTAAAACAGCTAAGCTGCTTAATATTTTTGTGAAAACTGTGATAATGTTTTTCTGGATTCTTTGATTAAAAGAAAAAAAAAAGCATTTATTTGATAATGTATTTACATCATTTTGCTTAATGCCTGAAGAATAAGAGCTTTTCTTTTTCTTAGGTCATCTTTTTCTCTCTCTTTCTCTCTTGGGTCAATCAATAGAAGCAGAGCATGTCATACATCACGGCGCCTGTGGGCCGCGCAGAGAACATAATATGCTGTGAATGTAGAGTGACAGATTTGTAAGGGAGACGCGACTTTCCAGAGAAGGCGGGATGTGAAGATATTTAAAGGAGCTCTAAAGCGTTTTGGCAGGGTTTAAAGGAGAAGAGAGAGAGACAGAGAGAGGAAGGTGTGAGGCAGTCTTTTACTCCGCACAAGGGTAATCAGGTCAGAGGAAAACCAAGAGAAAGTGCTGTTTGTGGAGCGTTGTTTAACCGGTAAAGAGATTGAATAACAGCAGAGGTTTTCTTCAAGTGTGTGTGTGTGTGTCAGGTTCAGAGTAAAGAGGTCTTGGAGAATCAAATCAGTGTTTCACACACCTGGAGAAAACAAGAGAAATGAGCATGCAATGCATTGTGCACATGTAAATACATACAGCTAATATAGGCCTATAAGTAGGATCCTTGAAACTTTTGCATGATACATGTAAAACAATGTTGTTTTCATGAAACTCCCATGACCAAAGATAACCGCTATTAAGATTGTTTATCTGCCTAGAAGTGTAGACCACTTAAACAAGTTTACAGGTCAAATAACATACATTTTTGTACAGAAGCAAAGAAAGTGTTTCAACAAAAATATAAGTTGCGCGTTTCCCACCAGAAGACCTTCCCTGTTGACATGCATTTTAAACGCATTACTATAAACGTGACATTTCTTTGGTTTTAGCAGATGAGGGACATTTTATCAACTATCTTGAGTTTAAACTACTTGAGTAAAACAGTGGAGGCCTCTGCTCTCTGTATGAGGAAAACTCAAATGATCTGAAACATGACCTTCACTCGTTTGGTTCAGAAGATCCTCACTCAGGTTCTAGAATATTCTTACAGCATGTAGTTGTTGTTGAATGCTGGAGCTGGAGTTTAAGGCTGTTTTCTGTGTCTGCAGACGGTTCTCAGGGTTCAGCGCAGAGCAGTGATTCTCAGGGCAGCGTGGAGAGCCTGAGGAAACATCTGCGAGCCGATGCCTTCACCCAGCAGCAGTTAGAGGCCCTGGACCGAGTGTTCGAGAGGCCGGCATTCCCAGACGTCTTTCCCACATCAGAACACATCAAACCGGAGCAGGTGAGTGACGTCACCTTCTGTAGCAGGGAATAGATTGATGTTAGACCTATTTATCCTTACAAACAATACAGTGGCAGTACTATGGTAAATACGATTTTGTTAATGGTTATGCTCAGCAAGCAAAAATACAGTAGGCTAATAACAGTAATATTGTAAATTATATTATCACAATTTCAAGTAACTGTTTTCTATGTAAATATATTTTAAAATGTAATTTATTTCTATGATTAGAAGCTGTATTTCTGGAGCATCTTTACTCCAGTCTTCTGTGTCACATGATCCTTCAGAAATCATTCATGCTGATTTTGGGCTAGGTTGTTGTCAGTTATTATTGGTGCTCAATTATTAATAATGTTTTTTATTAATATCAATATTTAAAAAATGCGGTTTAATATTTTTGTGGAAACTGTGCTACATTTTTTTTCAGGATTCTTTGATAAATAGAAAGTTCAAAACATTTAACTAACATAACAAATGTCTTTACCATCACCATAATTAATTTAATGAAATCATTCTTCTTGAATAAAATATTAATTTCTCTTTTTGTAAAAAAAAAAAATATATATATATATATATATATATAAAACATAATATATATATTTTTTAAACATAATTTATATATTAATTTTTATATATATATATATATATATATATATATATATATATATATATATATATATATATATCATGTGTGTGTGTATATATATATATATATATATATATACAATTTATTTCCATCAGTAAATCATTACATTATTACTAGCAATATATTATGTTATACTAGCAATATGAATGATTACCTGAAAGAATAACATGTTATTATCATGGTAAATGTCCTATAAAAAATACCATGGTACTATGTCTAAGGTGTTAACTTTGTCTGAAAACCCACTAAAAATAGTTTGACATGATTTCTAAGTTAACTACAGTATTTATGGTGTGCTTCCAATGCTTTTTCTTTTATGTCTGTGTGTGTATAAATAAACGTGTTGTTTATCAGTAAGTGCTGGTGTTGCAGTGATGCATTGAGGATCAAAGAGCAGAACTCCCTCCATTTATTGATTTTCTGATGGAAATAAAAATACATTCTCAGGAAAAACAACACGAGATGAGCTACCGCCCACTCAGCAGCACATGAGAAATGATGTCATTTCCTGTACGGCTCCTTCATAGCTGTTTACAAAATCTAAATGTGGCCAAACACTCACAAAGCAACAATGTTAGCAATTAATAACACATGCACACACAAACAGCAGCATATGAAAGCCTTTATGTACAATTTCGTATTAAAAGTGTTGGATTTATTATAATGGATAACCTTTATTTACTTTCATTAGACTACTAAACAACAAGTGACGATTAATTTCTCTCCCCAAAAGAGCGAGTTGGAGCCATAAAGCAAAGGGAACGGCCTAATTGAGTTCATTTTAATTTGGGTGCGATCGGGAGACATTACTCCGGCGATTAATCAGGCCGACAGCACTCACCTCCAGAAGAAGGCCTAATTTGCAGCTAATTACAAAACTGATTTTCACTGCAAGATCAATATCGAAATGAATTGGAAATGACTCGCAATCACAAAGGCCGTCAAAGAGGGTATTAAAAAGGAGGGAAAAAAGACGAAGGAAACACAGAAAGCCTTTGAAGGAAAAAATGGGCGAACGGAACGCTCTAGAAAAATCAGTTTTAATTTAAAGCAATATTAATCAGACTATTTTCTCCCTTCATAGAGCACTTTTCTTTTTTTCTCCGTCGCTATCCCTAAACCAGACCACCGTTCTATTTTTGTCTCTCTCTCCCTCTATGTCGGGCTATTATTTAATGGCTCTGTTCCAAACCTAGTGAGCTGCCTTGCTGTCTACTGCCTACTTAGGTAGCTGCCTTCTAAGGATTCATGATTACTGCAATGAAATCCTATAAGTGACCAATCTGAAACCCTCTACATGTCTGCAGCTAAGGCTGCAACTAATAAAGAAATAGAACAATTCATCTGAAATGCATGTTTTATTATAGACCATTGAGATATTATTATTATTTTGTATTTATTTTAGTTAAAATTTTACTAATTTTGTTGTTTTATTATTTTTTATGTATTTTTTTAATATGTCTGTATAATTTTATTATGATATATTTCATTTTAATTTTAGATTAGATTTTTTTCGATTTAGATTTTTAAATTTTAATGACAGTAGGAAATGAAAATGAGAAATGTTGCTTCAATGAAGTTGCATATTCTGTTACATTTTTAAATAGGTAACATTACAAAAGCAAAGGTAATTTTCGAATCATGTTTATATTTACTTTCATTTATATTGTATGTGCCATACAACTAGCGCTCCTCATATGAAGCTGTCAAATTTAAAAATTTAAATTTGTTAAAACTATTTTTTTTTTTACTTTTTTTTTTTTTTTAATTGTTATAAATATTTTTTTGGTACTGAATAAATTGTTTATGTATGTGAGCTCAGTGAGATAAAAATATATAAAGCTAAATATATATGAGCTCATACCAATTCACTGAGCTTTTCACTGTAGCCCATCTTCAAATTTGGCCAAAAGAACACATCTTACCTTTTTTAGCAGCTTTTGATTTCCAGAGCGTGCCTATGATGCCTAAAACACGTCCTACATAGGCAGCTGACTAGGTATTGGAGCAGAGCCAGTGGTTTGGTTGTGTTTAGAGGCATTAAAAAGCCATTCTGGAGATGCTGAATGAGATAGGCTCTCCTCCCACACTTCTGCCAGCCATGTGCTCATCCTTTTCACTCTTCCCTCCATCTGCATGAGAAAAGCTTGTTCTGCTCCATGGCCTCTGCCGAAAAGAGCGGAACATCAGGCAGGGCCGCCGCAAACAGTTGTAGCCCACAATTAGAGTTTATCTGTGATAGAGACAGACATGGCTGGGGTCAGGGGCCTCCCCGTGACACACACACACACACACACACACTTACTCTGGACAGACATTCTCAACATGCAGACGCCGGAAGTCTCATCTCATTAAATAACAAAAGAGTTAAAAAAAGAAAAAAAAATCCCCCCATCTGCTGACACGGTCTGAGGAGCATGTCTGTAATGGAAGGGGGTTGTGAAAATCATAAATCTTATCAATGTCATTTCCGAAGCGGGGCCTTGCAACTATAAGTGATTCAGCAAAGGCTAAAACAGCACTTCAGAAATTATCTTATTTATAGAATGAGGTGAACTAATAAAAGCCTCAATTTAAATTCATAACAACATGTCATCATTTTACTTTCTAGAAAACTAGAAGGTGTTTTGCCAATGGGAACACAACCGCCTCAAATGATGGCTTGTTGTAGCAAAGTGATTTTGTTTTATAAGACAAAGAGGATGCTAACAAATATTTCAGGGTGTTGTGAAGGGTTGCAAGGATTATCATTAACAAAAACTATTAAAAACATAACTTTAGCTGGAATAAATCAAATATAAATATTAGATTAAAAAAATATCTAAATAAAAATTAAAAACTGATGATTGAAATAAGTTTGAGAAAAAGCACTAAAATTACTAACTGAAAATAATGATAAAATTAAATAAAATACAAATACAAAATAATAATAATAAATAAAATCTAATAAAAAATGATAAAAGCACAACAACAACAACAAAATGAAAAATTTAAATTAAATAAAAATGAGAAATGTTGCCTTGGCAAATGACTGAAATAAACTGGAGCACTAGCTGGAGGAAAAAAAAAACCCAAAAAACCTAAAAGTTAAGTGAGACTAATAATTAACTTAAAATAAATAAATATATAAATAAAATTAATAAAAAAACAAATTACTAAAAATTAAGTGAAAATGAAAACTGAACATATAAAAATACATTTAAATTAAAATATAAAATTAAATGCTAATTCTAAATATTAATAGTATATAAATAATACTTAAATTACAGATACTGAGACCAAGTACCAAGTACTGAGAACAACCGTAAGTCTTTGATATTCTTGTCTGTAGATTTGGTTCAAGTATCTCTCTCAGTGTAAATCTGTGGGATTTTTTATATATATTTATATATGGTCAGAAAATGAACAATAGACTTAAAGTATGAGAAAATAGTAATAGCAATAACATATGTAGATAAATAAAAAACTAAAACTAAAAATGCAAGAAAGAAGAAAAAAGCATGAAGCATAACATAAGTGAGTTTTAGTTTGATTTGAAAGAGGAAAGCACAATAAATGACAGAGGAACTGAAGTCTGTCTGGTATATACAGTGTTGAGCGATGCTGACGTGATCTTGATGTTGCTCTGGTCTGCAGGCGAGTGAATACAGCCTCCCTGCATTAAACACAGGCCTGGATGAAGTCAAACCCGGTTTATCCTCCGGCACGACCTCTGACCTGGGTGCCAGCATGTCACAGAGCTACCCTGTAGGTAAGATCACATGATCTGTCCCATCATGACCATTCACCCCCTCACATTCAACTCAAATAGCTAATTAGTTATGAAGAATACAAATTCTCACACTGTGGCCTTGTGCAGTTATAATAATCAGTGTTAGTTCTGGCAGGTCACATTAGTCAAGCTCTCATCAGCTGACTCTCAGCGGATCCACGTCTACCTATAGGGATGAGACACCTATCACAGCACTCATATATAAGGTCCTTCAGTATTATCACCAGCTTTCACGTTGCTCAATAGCTTATTACCCTCCTCCATCCATCCCCAGCTGCTCCTCTCGTCAGTCAGGATTCAACCTTCTGATTCTCCTTTGAATCAGACTCATTTCTAAAATGTTACCTTAAATGATTGAACTTTTATGATATCTGCAATACATTTCTGTTGGTTCTGTTCTGTTTACTCTGGGAGGTTATCACTGCTCTCTCTGCTCTTATCCGTGCTAGACTGCATGGATGCGCCGGGAGTTCTTGTCCAGAACAGAACCATACCACCAATCCAAACTGGATGCTAATTGTCAATCATCTTTGACGACAGTGGTCCTGACTGATATACTTTTTTAAATCTTGAAAATAAAGCTGGACGCAAAGTCAGTCGTGTTTTATCTATATGTATGAATTAGATGTGCAGTTTTAAAACTCTCATGTGTAGAGATATTGGTCTTATAACGAACATAATGAAACCAGCTTCAGACTAACGAGCTGTTGCACAGAGGACGTTTGTTCCTTAACTGCTCTATCACAGCGCTGAGCTTCAAAAAGATATCAAATATTAACATTTACATAAACAAATTCATCATTTGCTCATGGCAGACAGGGAACGTGGGGTATTTGTTTCTCTGTCTCTCTCTCTCTCTCGCTCGCTCTTGTTAATAATAAATGATGGGATGGTTAATTAAAACGTAGTGTGCTTGTTGTGCCAGTTATTAATGTGAAATGTGTGAAGTTTACTGACAGTTTTACGATCGTCTTCAGGTCAAAGATAAATATACACCGCTTTTATTAAAATTCACATAATTACGCGAAAGCCATTACAGCCATCGCTGTGTGTTTGGCTGGTGACAGAGAGAGAGAGAGAGAGAGAATGTGGGTTTGTAGTTGGCAGACTGATTATCTGTTCATGGTAGTTTCACGTCACAACAGATTTGTGTGTTGTTTATATTAATCAGGTATGCATGTAATAATCAGGTTAATGTGTCATCATTTACTCCTTCATGAGCCCCAAACTCAATCCACTTTCATTCTTTTGTGGAACACAAAAGGAGATGTTATGAAGAATATATGTGACCCTGGAGCACAAAACCAGTCTTAAGTCACTGGGGTATATTTGTAGCAATAGCCAAAAATACACTGTATTGGTCAAAATTATCGATTTTTCTTTTATGCCAAAAATCATTAGGATATTAAGTAAAGATCATGTTCCATGAAGATATTTTGTAAATTTCCTACCATAAATATATTAAAACTTAATTTTTGATTAGTAATATGCATTACTAAGAACTTCATTTGGACAACTTTAAAGGCAATTATCTCAATATTTAGATTGTTTTGCCCTCTCAGATTCTAGATTTTCAAATAGTTGTATCTCGGCCAAATATTGTCCAATCCTAACAAACCATACATCAATGGAAAGCTTATTTATTCAGAAATTGACGCTTATGACTGGTTTTGTGGTCCAGGGTCACATATGAATGAATGCTGTCAAGTAAAAAAAAAACAAAAGACAAAGCCACCTTAAAAAAATAGTCCATATGACATGCAATGCATAAGTTTTGTATATGGGATTTAGAACAACCTCAGGATGAGTACAAAAAACTAAAAAAACATGCATGATAAACTTACCAAATAGAAATTCTGAATCAAAACAAAAATATTTAAATGATTTCCATTGGTTAGGCTGAGATCCAGTGTTTAGATGAATGGTTTTCTTAACGGAAAAGAAACACAGATTACACTCATCCTCCATGTTTTCCAACCCCAATTAAAATGCCCACAGTTATTGATCTTGTTGATTTTATGCAAGGGAATTTGCATAATCTATTAAAAATGAATGATTCATGAAGCAGCCGGTGCCAGAGGAGATGAGGGTTCTTGGTGAACTGTGAATACCTCACAGATACACATCTTTTATGTTCTCGGCTTGTCCTATTAAAAATCCTTACTTCCTGCAAAAATAATAAAATCAAATAAAATAATAATAATAATAATAATAATTATAAAGATAAAACAACATTTTACATTTATAGGCCTTGCAATTATTAAATTTATAGTAAAATATATTGTAAAATTTAGTAAAATATTTAGTAAAATATATTATTGTCCACTTCAAAAGTTTTAACACTAGATCTGGTTTACTGCTTCCGCTGAACTTTGTCCAGTTATATGGAAAATGCTGCTGGGAAATGCAATGAATTTGTCTGCTTAAAATAAGCAATAGTTTCTCTCTCTCTCTCTCTCTCTCTCTCTCTCCTGACAAACTGGCTATCCGTGTCCGCACCTGAGGGCACCACGCTCCTAGTCACACAAATTAATGCTTATTCCATCTTCACAAAAAGCAAACTAACCTTTGAGCACACATTTGATAACAAATGACTTTCACCGTGCATCCAGGGAATTAGGGCAATTTGGCTCTCCAAACATCCTTTGCTTAGTTGTAATTAATTAGGGTGCCGTGTTTTTTGGCTGGTGATAAATTGCTGCATCCTGAATGTAGAAAATAGAGGTCAAACGTTTCCCGTAGCCTCGTTGTTGGAACATTAAAGTGTCCCTGTCATGGCAAATTTAATACAGCGATGTTAAAGCAAGTGTTTGCACTCAACCCTTTCGACTTTTTCCAGATAATACCCTTTTTCCAGATAATAAAGGTCACCCTGATTTTCAGCAAAGCGGTTTAGAAAATTCAATAGGCGTTATGTGTTTCTTGCCTGTTGACAGATTACTATTAGTCTAGCCATGTAATTTCTCAGTATTTCGTAAGTCAGAAGCATACTCAAGTATTCAAACAAGTGGTTTTGGAAGAGAAAATTAACTATAGAAGAAAATATTTCCTTTAATTTGTTGCATCTTGTGGCAATTTTGAGAATGCAATGCATACTTACAGTATGTTACATTAAAAATCAACATAGGCTCATTGGAAATATGTGCCTCTACCTACATACTGCAAAACTCAAAAAACTTACTTATACATACGAAACACTGCAGTTTCCAGTTGAAATGAACACTAGAGGCAGTAAAACTCCCACAACTTGTATTCCTTTTCACACAAAGTATGATTTGCTGGTCCACAGTTTCGATTAATAAAGCCTAATTTTCGCACAATTACTTGAGGAATATTATGTTATGAATTCAATTTTTTTTATCATGCTGCGAGATTTGAAAACTGATGCATTTGAAGGTTAGCGTCACATATACAGCTTCATATGCATGCGTTTTCTAATTCAGTAGGTTTGCTTGGTAGCTCACCCGATTCGGTGTTGCACTTGAGAGATGAAGAGCTTCATCTCAAATCCGCATAAGGAAGTTAAAATAGCACAGCTGCATCAACAAATGTATTTTTCTATCACTTTTGCATTTGTTAACGCTATCGGGTAGGTTTAGGATTGGGTTTGGTGTAGGGCATATTTCCAACACAATACAGCATTAACTTTTAGCGACACTCTAAACAGGAGATTAATTTTTTCTCTGAAGGAAGCATTATTATGGATTATTGACTCATATTTTAGCTGAAGCAACGGTTTGAAGTTAAAAAAATCTTGATGGATTTGTTTCTTACAAACACGCAGCTTTTGTCTTCTTGAGATGTTAACTGATGGACTGGAGTGGTGTGGATTACTTGTGGATTATTGTGATGTTTTTATCAGTTGTTTGGAGTCTCATTCTGACGGCACCCATTCACTGGTGAGCAAGAGATGTAACGCTTTTTACTTTTTACTTTAATTTCTCCAAATTTAATGAAGAAACAAACTCATCTACATCTTGGATGGTGTGAGGGTGAGGACAATCTCCAACCATTTTCATTTTTTGGTGAACTATTATTTTAATGATTTGTAATATCCATTTTGTTTAAATAAAGATTTATTTTTGTCAGATTTTTGTCTTGTTCAAGTGCATTTTTAGCTGCTGTTTAGCCTTTGCACTGTGCTGCATGTTTTTTCTGCTCATTGGCAAACCTTCCTGGTCCACACAGGATTACACTCGCTGAGCTTTGATGGACACTGTCCTGCTCATTAGAATTGAACCGGTGGCCAAGTTTCCCCCAGCGTCCCCAGTAAACCCTCCACATCTCCCCCAGCTCCCCTTTCCCGAACAAAAACATTAGTCTGTGAGGGGTGTCAGGCTTCAGCGCTCGGCTGGGTCGAGGCTTCACGGCGTTGGGTAGGACAGCCAAGCGTCAGCCCCAATTACTGCTCTGAATGTGGAGCTTCTTAGTGCTAAGAAGAGACAGTGGCTGTTTAGCGGAGGCCGGTATGGGCCGGTCGGTTTGACCCTGCTTACATCTGTCCTCTGTTCTGACCCCAAAAGGACAAGAATAAATCCTTTGATACACAGTGTTTCTGCAAATGTAGCTGCTGTGTTTCTGTCTCAGACCAAAAACAGATTCTGTACTATTTAAATGACTAAAATCATTATTTCAACAACAACGCTCTTAAAAATAAAGGAACCAGAATGAGTTTGTTTTGCATTGATGCCATTTTAGGTTCCTTGAACCTTTCAGTAAACAATTCTTAAAAAGAACAATTCTTTTTTTCTTACATTTTAATAATCTAAAGAGCCTTTTCCCATTATAAAGGACCATTTGTCCAATGGAACTGTTCCATGGATGTTCTTTATTTGTAAGAGTGAAGTTCAAAATTAATTTGGAATCTATTGAGAACCAGCTGAATGAATTATTGTTTATGGCTGGAACAGAAAGTGAGTGTTGGTGTGATTTATGTGTGCAGGTCGGGATATGGCCAACACAACTTTACCCGGATATCCACCTCACGTCCCACCCACCGGACAGGGCAGCTACCCGACGTCCACACTGGCTGGAATGGTTCCTGGTGAGTATCTCGAGACAGAAAAAAGTGTTTGCTATTTCAATGAAATTTAAAATGACAGTTTTTTTATAAGTACTGCAGCTGCTCAAGACATTATTTTCTACCAAAATAAAATCATTTTATTTTAAAGGCACAGTATAAAAACAATGCACTGGAGTTTATATTTATCATCAAAAAAATTAGTCATTAAGATTATTTTTTATAAATACCTAAAAACAGTAAATTCCTTCAGTAAACACTTTCCAATCTGCCATTTATCTGACAAAGAGAGAGAACCCATCCCAAACTGATAGTATTTTATTTATTCTCTTACTAATTAATACTTTTATTCAGCAAGGACACATTAAATTGATCAAATGTGACAGTAAAGACATTTATAATGTTACAAAAGATTTCGGTAACACATAGGGTCTCTTAACTAGTTGCTTATTAGCATGCATATTACTAGAATATTAGCCATTTATTAGTAGTAATTAACTAAGCACATGTTAATGCCTTATTCTACATCCCTAATCCTACCCAATACCTAAACTTAACAACTACCTTACTAATGATTAATAAGCAGCAAATTAGGAATTTATTGAGGGAAAAGTCGTAGTTAATAGTGAATACATGTTCCCTATTCTAAAGTGTTACCAAGATTTCTATTTTGCTCTTTTTAACTTTCTAATCACAGTTTCCACATTTTTTTTTTAAAGAATGTTTCTTGATGTTTCCTGAGCAGCAAATCAGCATATTAGAATGATTTCTGAAGATCATGTGACACTGAAGACAGGAGTAATGATGCTGAAAATGCAGCTTTGATCACAGGAATCAATTACATTTTAACATATATTCAAATAGAAAACACTTTTTTTTATTGTAATAATATTTCACAATATTACTATTTTTTACTGTATTTTTTGATTAAATAAATGCAGCCTTGATGGGCAGAAAAGGTGCCTTTCAAAAATGTTTAAAAAAAACTTACAAATGCCAAACTTTTGTATAGTGTAGCTGTCTAAGCACATTAAACTGGAATACAATACAAAGTATTTTAACATAAAAAAATTACACATTTCACCCAAAAAACAAACAAACAAACCAAAAAAATAATAATAATTCATCATTTACTCACCTTCCATTTGTTTTAAATCTGTATGAGTTTCTTTCTTCTGCTGAACACAAAGGAAGATATTCTGAAGAATATTGGTAATCAAACAGTTGCTGGTAGCCATTGACTTCCATAGTATTTTTATAGACTATAGAAGTCAATGGCTAACTTCTCTACACTGATGAAAGCTTAAATAATAAAATATTAGATTGGCTTACATTTATGAAGTGACCAGACACTGATACCAATCTGACTCAATAAAAGAAGTCCCGTAGTGTTTACAGCAGCCTGCAGACATTCACAGAAGCAGCATTTCACCGGTGTGTGAATGCAGGAAGCCTTTAACTATAGACCATCAAACCACAATTGACTAAAGAATTAACCGGTCCAACAGATTTCCAGACGAAATGCATTTTGTGATAACTGAGCTCAAACTAATTCGTAAAATGTGGTTCGATGTTGCATTATTTTTAGCCGCTCCAGGTAATAAGAGCAGCAGAAGCAGCTCTCTGCAGACGTGCTGCTTCACAGAGAGATTTACTGACAGCCCTCAATGCAGCCGGCGCATATAAAAACACCTCTTTATTATCCCATAAAAGAGAAACAGCATTGGACCAACATTGTTCAGCACGACGCTCAGACTTTCTTCCTGCACAATCAAATTACACAATAGACTAGAGAAAGAAACGTTGTAGAAGGAAGCAGCACAGTAGTGCAGTCAGTCAGCAGGACACAATGGGTTTTAGAAATCAGACTTTACAAATCTATATTTTGACATTTTTCAAAAAAGTTTGAAATTTTAATCAAATTTTCAGCAACTGTAATGTAAAATGGATGGTGCATTATTTTAACATGCATGTCTGTGTCCCATGTCAGGGAGTGAATTTTCAGGGAATCCCTACAGCCATCCACAGTACACGACCTACAATGAAGCCTGGAGATTCAGCAACCCAGCAATACTGAGTGAGTGTCACCAACCGTCTGCCTCTCACAGAAATGTGCCATGGTGAACATAGTTTCTGTCAAAATATTACAGGAATAGTATTTGTTACAAACAAACAAACAATAAATAAATAAATAATAGAAAGTTGAAAATTGTAGTCACTTTAACTGGTTAACTGTCTGTTGAGAGACAGAGATTAATTAACAGTCCCTTAAGATTTAAAAGAAATTAATGCTAGATAATAATCCATTAATAGATTTTTTTCTGATTTTAGTGGTCCAAAATGACAGAATCTGCAGCTTTTCTCATTTGTGACTTTTTGTAGTATTATGCATGGAATCTTTACCAATAATCATTATGTAATTAATGTAAATGCAGTAACAATTAGTTGTGAATGTTTTAGTGCACAAGCTAAATATTGTAAGCATCCAAATATTAGCTGAAATCACATGATATATATTTGTGTTTTCTGTAAACAACATGATAAAACTATTGCAATTGTGTTCAAATATTCTCCCAGTCATTTGCATAATCAGTTCAACTTAAATGGCTTGTAATTCATCTTGGGTGAAGTTTATTATATGTAACAATTTCCAAAATTGGTATTATTGTAATTGGTGGAATTTGCATTAGTTATTGTGAAAGCAAAATCCTGGAAGGACTGCCATTCAATAACAATATCATTCAATATGATACTTAAAACAAATATGCATTTAATATATTAATATGCAGCCATTGTCGTGGTATATTGAAATGGTACATTCCTTTCTTATTAACTTTCAGGTTCCCCCTATTATTATAGTGCATCCCGAGGCTCCGCCCCCCCAACTGCTGCCACTGCCTATGACCGCCACTAGTTACCACGGAAACCAAATTAGGTGGCACGCTCATGGACTCGGACTTCATATTCTGCCAGTGTGAGCAGTGCAGCTGATTGGACATCATGCGGTCACATGATGAAGAACAGGCCAATCAGGAACGAAAACATCTCAACGACAATTCAGCCATTCGCACGAGTCCCAACGATCTCGACGAGGGAAAACCGATAAACAAACAATAAATGTATATCTCAAAGACTGAGGGTAAATATGATTTTTAAAACAGAATTAACATCTGCTTTTTTAAATACTTTTATATTTTGTCCTCTCATTTATATTATTCATCGGTATTCATACTTTAAGTGCTTCTAGCATATATATGTATTGGTTTGTTTGGATAGACACTGAAATGAATCACATCAACGGTTGGATTTTTTGTTTTAATGAAAATTGTTAATATGTAAAAGCATTTACATTTCAGATTGTACTTTTCAACGTCTATCCAAATGTACAAAAATGTCTAGACTTTATTTATGAATACCTACAATATAAATGAACCCATCTGGACAATGAAAACCGTTCCAACGCATGGTTGTAGATTCTCTGGACTGCACAAAAAAACGAGCAGTAAACCTCAAAACTTGACACTCCACTCATCGCACAATAAACTATTACTCAACACAGTATATACTCAGACTCAGCATGGAAATACAAAGCAAACAGGCCTTCTCCACGCTCTCAACGCCAGCAGAAGATCTCTAGCACACTTCTGTGAGAAACAATCAGATACCAACAAGAAAGAGATGAAACCAGACAAGACACAGAGAAACGGTCAACCCTGGTCCTACCGAGACCAGATTTGATTAGAAGTAGAAGATACATTTTTGTATGTTATTTTGTTTTATAATGACAAAAGCATCATGAAGAACTCTACAGTATGCATGTATTATTTTCATTCATTGTGCAGTTTTATGTGTTTATCATAGATCAAATTATGTCAAATTCTCAGGGGGGAATTCACTATGAATGTATGATAGATTTAGCACTTGATTTGTGCAAAACACTGCAAACACTATTTCAGCCAGATGCATAAACATGAGTCATTATGTCAAGACCGTTACTACGGATTCAAATTTTTCAAATTCAAAAATTTTTTATGTAATTGACTTAAATAAAAGTTCTGACCAGTCTTGCAGGAAAACAAATAGATGACTAACTTTTAAGACTAGTCTAAGCGGTTTATGCAACTGACCACTGGTCAGCAATAAGACCCAGGTTTCTGTGCTGAAATACAGATGCAGAAGCGGTTTAGTGAATTCACCCCTCAGTGTTATTGTTTGCACTATGGGTTGTGCTCTTTATGAGATGTCTTGAGTGAATAAACAGTGAACTTACTCTTCGGTCAGATTGGATGCTCAGTGTTTTGCTCTGAATTTTTGAAGCATTTGAGAACAACAAACATGTACTACTGATCAGATGAAGCACTTAAACCTACAAATGTGTTTACAGACTATTTAGCAGCTGTACAATTAATCAACAGATGGGTTGGTCACTGGTTATCGGCTTTATGATTTACTTTTCAGAACTATGCTTTGGGAACGTCAAGCTGTTTCATTAATGCAAAAAATACCTTTTGTTTGATGCTTTACAACAAGTGCAATTCTGCAAATCATTTTTCATAATCACGTACTGTATGCTCCAGTTTGAGTTCATGTTCTGACAAACAACTTTAATTTTCATCAAATATGTTACAGTTGAGAGAATGTACTTGTATCACATTTGCCAAAGACTTTTGTTGATGTATATTTTTATTTACAGTCTGCTGTTGCATTGTACAAACAGTATTATAGTGAAAACATTTTCGATATATGTACAAATCCTATGCAGAGCAAAGAAAAGCTGTTGTATGCATAAACTATAAAACTACTGACATGTTTTTTGTTCATTATTTATGTTATTTTGTGAAATAATCATTTTTAAAATAATTTTGTGTGAAATGTCATTTCTGTACTGTAAATACATTCTGATCAAATCTGCTCTGTCTCTCTGGTTTCATCTGTAGAGAACTCAAATCACACACACACACACACACACACACACACACACACACACACACACACACACACACACACACACACACACACACACACACACACACACACACAGGTTGAACAAACAGGAATACTCTAACATAATACATCTAATAGCTTCTAAATCAAAGCAAAACATTGTCTTATTTTTATTTTTTTTAACACTTTACTTTCTGGACTTAGCAAACTTTACTGCCACTATAGTATAGAGTCTGCAGATATTCAGAACAATTACTGACAAACTGAAATGACTTATGAAATGACTTTAAAAATATCTCACAAAGAAACACGTCAATTGGCTGGATTTAACTCTTCTTGTAATGTTATGTATATAAGGAATTTCTTTAATGTATGTATTTAAATTATTATTAAAATCAAAACTTACATAGAAATAAAAATGTGGATTGATTGTATCCTTACTATATGAATATAAAGTTGGTTCATGATGGAGCCCAATACTACAATCATTGTTTAAAAGAGATTTATTTATTTATTTACTTACTTATTTTCACAGAAACTCTGTGCAATCTCATTAGTACCGCAAAACAATATTTAAAAATGGCAAATTAAATATTTAATATGTCAGGATTCAAATATTTGAATCTCTATAGCAGTCTGATAAAAATAGCTTAGTAACATTTTATGCAAAATAGTTATATATAGGTAAAATTGCAGGAATTGTACGAGATTTACCAGTAATTTCTTGCTCTATCTATCTAACATATCATCTATCTATCTAAATCCATCTAATCTATCTATCTATCTCTATCTATCTATCTCTATCTATCTATCTATCTATCTATCTATCTAACCATCTATCTAACATCAAACCATCTATCTATCTAACATCAAACCAATCTATCTAACCATCCATCCATCTATCTATCTATCTATCTAACCATCTATCTATCTATCTATCTATCTATCTATCTATCTATCTATCCATCTATCTAACATCCATCTATCTATCATAATCTATCATCTATCCAATCTATCTATCTATCATCTATCTAACCATCCATCTAACCATCCATCTATCCATCCATCCATCCATCCATCCATCCATCCATCCATCTATCTATCTATCTATCTATCTATCTAACCATCTGTCTACCTAACCATCTGTCTGTCTATCTATCTATCTATCTATCTATCTATCTATCTATCTATCTATCTATCTATCTATCTATCATAACCATCTATCTACCTAACTATCTATCCATCTATCTAACATCTAACCATCTATCTATATATCCAAAAATATACATTTAATTCTAACAGTAGGTTTCTAAAAAAAGTTACTGTGCAAATGCAGCATATATTAGCTAAAAACACACTATAAATTGACATTATTTGTTACAGCATGAACAATGACAGTATCAATATCACTGTCCTCAAGCTTGATGTTGATGACTATGAGAAGGTACAAATAAAGAACAGGCCGTGTGTTAGTCTGTAAATAAAATGTAGCATTAATTCACTTTCAGATTCTTTCAGAAGCATTTCTGAGGCTTTCGTGAGAACGATCCCCTCGAGTCTTTAGAAGCACCTCGTTGCTTAATGGACTGAATTCTATTTTGTTTATTCACAAATAAGTAATTAGGGAATTTAAAGCTAAATAGATGAACTTATTTAAGGGCGTCAGAGATCACAATGTGGCTGGGAAGAGCACCAGAGAATGTTTTCTTTATGATTTGGATCACCGAGCATATAAAATGTATAACCTCTCCAGGCCCTGAAAAGCTGAAATAATATTTTTGAGAAATGGGGATGAATTCAATTAGCAGAGACCTCACAAAAAGAGGGAGGCATCTAAGCAGGAATTCTCACACAGGATGCAATGCGTTTCTTTGGGAATGAGTTTTTCCCATCTCTTAATCCTGCAGGCTTATGGAGAATTGTTTGGCGCTTCGTTATTGATTATGAATAAAGGAGAAAAGACCAAATTGACTGAGGTGAGTTCATTCTGCTCGAACAAAATCACTAGCCCTAGGAGAGACTTTTTATTTGTCTATGAACAAAATCTGACTGTTAAACTACTTTTTTCTATGGTGAAGGTCCTCATAGAAAAGAAAAGAAAAGAAAAGCCTTTTATTGTTTCTTCTAACATGGGAAATGTTTTTCAATGTTGATTTTAATGCAGGTTTGTCGTATATAGATACATACGTACATATATTAAAAATATTGTTATAAATTTGCTTAAATTAATAAAACAGAATTATTCACCATGGTAATTATAGTTTCAGCCAAAATACCACACCACAATTATTTTTATTATTTTAAAATCATTATAAATTAATATAATCATATAAAATATATATAAATAAAATTAATTTATATAAATTAGTATTAATTATAAACAATGGTAATCATACCTTTGGCTAAAATACAAACTATATTTATTGTTACTATTTTAAAATCATAAGAAATGAATATGGCATCTCTTTCAAACAGTGTATTTTTTATGTTTTACTTTACTTTAACCGTGATATTTGGTGTGTTTACCCTGGTAAATGTGTGCAGGGGTTTAGCTGAAGTTCATCTTTTGAGCTGGTGTTTATCTCTCCGCTCCCTCGTGTAGCATCTCACATCAGCCTCTAACTGTCGTATATGTTTGTCATTCAGGCCTTGTTAGGAGAAGAAAAACCCACTGTTGACTCCTTCCCTCCCCGAGCGGAGAATTCCCTGTGGTAACATTATTCCATTTAGATGGAAACTTTTTGTCACTCCAGTCTAAATTGGCATTTCTGGCTCTTTCACTGAAACCAGTAAACTGTGAACCTGGATGCAGCTGTCAATCAAACAGAGCGTTAGTTCAGCGTGCCAGATGACGGCATTCAGAGAGGGGAGAGAGAACAGACAGAGAGAGAGCTGCCAGCTGATTGGCTCTCATCAGGACGGCAAAAAAAAGCACCTGCCACTGTCAGAGCTTTTCAAATGCTGCACACACACATAACATCATATAGACAGTTTGAAGCATGCAGACCCAAACATTTTTGACAACTAGTCTTGATTTTACTGATAAAGTGTGTCATCATTAACTTACAGGGTTTATAAACTCACAGTTTAATGATCTGAGCACCTGCTGCATGAACACAAGCCTCCATTCACTGACCGTTAATGAGCGGATCTGTTAGCGCTGTGGTCAGTACTTACAAGCATGTGACCGCTGTTCAGCAGTGTGATCAGAGCGCTGGACGCTACAGTAGAGTTACAACGACAACACTGTCAGACGCTGGTATCACAAAAAACAAATCAAGTTGCATTCATTTTGCCTTCAACATTTAAGTGCATGGCTGACATGAAATATTTAGTGTAATGAAAAAATACATAGCCTATAAAATATTAAGTCTAAAACATTTTCTTCATAATTCTAAAAATGTTTTCATTTTTTTAATATATAGCATTTTTTTATTATTATTTTACTTTTTTTTTATTCACTCATTTGTATTGTAAATATTTAATTTGGCACAAAATCTCTATTTTTGTAAATTAAAGGGTAATTCCAACTTGTTTCCCAACTAAAATCAGCCCTGGAGGTTGATAATGAACACGTTTATATAGCTACAGTATATTAAGAATATGCATTTATTTGAATAAATAAATAAAATATAGTTTCTTAATAATTTCTAAATTAATAAATACTTTCTTATTTCTTTCAAATTAAACAAATTTTCAATAGCTACAAATGAGAAAAAAAACGCAATAAGAAACTGTTTGAAGTTACAGTAATATATCCTTATAAGAAAACAAACAAAAAACACAATTTTAATCATCCCATGCAGACTAGAAAAGTTCCCATAACTGAAGAATCTCCCACCAATATTAAGATGAATTTAATCTTGATTATATGTACTCAATTACATTACTAACCAATATTGTTTACAAAATGTAATATACAAACTCATAATAAATGTATGTAGATTTTTATTACATTTCTGGTGTCATTCTGATGAATTAACAAGCCATGCGTGATTCAAACATGGTCATTTTAGCAGCATTAGTTTCCCATCAGATCATAAACATGTCGCAGTTTCACAACCCACTGCACACCGAACGCCAGATAACAACGTCTATCCACAGCTTGTTTAAAATAAACCACCGTTACGACATAATTGCAGATTTCGTTATCACTTCGTCCTCATGCGCTCGTTTTCATTGCGAGACGAAAACAAAGAAAATCAGACGTGTTTCATGTCTTCAGCATAACCGCACAGCGAAGCTGTCACTTTAATACTGAGAATCTAATTGGATTTGGCAATAAATAATGGGTCTCTTAAGGAAGCATCATGGCCAGTCGTGGCCCCGTGTGGCGCCGGGTGTTAGCAGGCCGTCCCAGGAGATTTTTGACTGAGGAGATGCAAGGTCTTCCAGGAGATAATAGGTGAACATTTAGTGATCAGACCTTCTGAAGCAACACATAAATAGATGCAAAACGTATGAAAGGTGTTTCAAATGGAGCAAATGAACATGAGAAATATCACATGTGAAAGCTGTTCACACTCAGTACAGCAAACGAGAAGGAGAGTGTGAGAGAGAGTGAATTAAACGACTCCAGCACTGCCAACATGCTGCCCGGTCCATCCAGAGCCAAGCGTTTCTCCCTCACCACTCAATAATTAGCCCTAATGGCTATTGTGTGATACATGATGCAATTAAAAGCTAATGTGATGCACGTATGTGATTACCGCGGGCAGAATGACAGGCAGTCAGGGGTCCTGAGTGTCCAAACACGTGCAGATCTCTCCGGAGCGCAAACTCTCGTGTGTCACACTAAAGACTTCTGAATGTGTGGAGCCATAACACTGAAATTGAAGAAATTATCCTGTCATTTACTTTACACCATGTTGTCCAAAGCCAACTTTTTTTTTCTTTCTATGAAACACTAAAATGTAACTTAAAAAGGACAAAAAAGCAATAATGAAGCATCCATTTATGACTTTACGAAATATACATTGGATATGTTTGTTATTATTACATAGTGTTTCATAATATACTGTACGATATACTGAAGTGCAAATAGTATCTACCACTATTTGAAGCAAATAAATAAATACATACATTCATTAATTGATGAGCATCTAACACTATTTACACTTTTATTTGAAAAAAAACCTCTAATTACACTAAAACTACAGCTACTTTCATTCATTTTCCATAAGACTTGTGCATTATATTGTATGTATTGTAAATGTGTTTAATTTGGCAGAATTTCTATATTTTTCTAAATTCAAATGCATTGTTATCTACGTTGTTACCAATGAAATTGCACCTTAAGTTTGTTTGTTTATTCATTTATTAAATAATAAAAATAGAACTTAGAAAAACTAATTAAAAAACACACAATAGGAAAATGTACACACATTGTATATACATACATGCTATTTATTTATTTATTCATTCAATCAAACTCAAAAAGTTCCCTGATAGAAGAATCTCCCACCAATATTGGGATAAATTGAATTTTGGATTTTTTTACTCTATTAAATGACCTACAAAGATGGTTTACAAAAATGAATACGTAAGTGAAACCTATTACTCTGCTGTAGCTCTCAAATCTCATTCTCCATATCACATATTTGCTTAAAACTTCTGCTGTCAATGATGTGAAACCTGCTATAATGCATCAATGCACTGTTTTTCAATTTGTCCAGATTTCAATCCTTTTTCAGAGGGAATGAAGGGGGAAACAGCCACTTCTACTTTTTGCACTTTTCTGAAACTCAACAGTGTCTCTCATCATTCATTTTCTTTGTATGGATAGTGTGGCTAACTTGCCTGAAAAAACCCCAGCTATACAGGTTACAACATTATGAGGGTAAGTATATAATGACAGAATTTCTATTTTGTGTGAATTATTCCTTTAACAGCAGGAGAACCTCTCAGTTCCCACTCTTTCTCCTGTATATCTCTCCTCTCCTCCCCCTCTCTGTCAGAGTAAACTCATGATGAATTACCCTGTCAACCGAATTCATTCAGGGACCAATTAATCCAGCAGAAATAAACTAGAGCCATCAGACACAGAAAAACCCCGAGCAGAGAACCAGGAGCTGTGCTCTTAAAGAAAGAAAAGAGGGTGAAAAGAAAGAGAGAACAAAACTAGCAAGGGTTCCTCTTTCAGGAGAGAAACTGAAGAAAATAAAAAGCAAAAAGTGAGTGGTCTCCAGGGACGGCGATGGAAGTTAGCCTGACAGGAGTTGGTCATTTAATGCTTTAGTGCACCGGAGACACGTCCTGTCATAGCGGACAGTAACACGGGAGTCCCCTGGCACTGCCTTTATTAATTAAACCGAGCAGAGCAGGGGCGTCCCGCAGACAAACGCCAACTCTGTCACTTTCAGACCCATAAACACTTCCTGCTGGAAATACTGCTAACACTTTACTTGAAGCCTTTATGTATAATGCATTATACTGTATAGGCATTCATTATTTGCATTGTAATGCATTTGATATTTACATAAATAACTGAAGCCAAAGTTAAAATGCATTATATTCGCAGATTCATTGTTACATTTGAAATTGTTTGTCATGTGTTTTAATGTATTATACTTTCTAAAGATGTAACAATGAATAGATAATGTATGTATTATATCTTTATAATTATAATTATTAATGATATTATACAATGCTTTTAAGGTACTTCACAAGGCATAATTAAGGAATAGTTCATCCAAAAATAAAAAATGCTGAAAAATGCCCTCAGGACAGGTCATTCAAGATGTAGATGAGTTTGTTTTTTCATCAGATTTGAAGAAATATAACATTCCATCACCTGCTCAGCAATGGATGCTCAGCAGTGAATGGGTGCCGTCAGAATGAGTCCAAACAGCTGATAAAAACATCACAATAATCCACAAGTAATCCACACCACTCCAGTCCATCAGTTAACATCTTGAGAAGACAAAAGCTGAAACAAATCCATCATTAAGATGTTTTTAATTAACACTTCTGGCCAAAATAGTCTATAATCTATAATAATGCTTCATCCAGTGAAAACGTCCATATCCTGCTGTCTCTCACATCAAAATCCACCCACATATTTGTTTAGAGCTGTTTTGGACTGTTTTGGCTTGTAAATGCTTGATCTGTGCAGATTTTTCTCCTGATTCAGATGAGGTGACTTCTCTGGAGAAAGCAATATTATGGACAAATGACTCATATTTTAGCCAGAAGCAATGGTTTTAAGTTAAAATGTCTTAATGATAGATTTGTTTCTTATAAACATGCCGCTTTTGTCTTCTCAAGATGTTAATTGATGGACTGGAGTGGTGTGGATTACTTGTGGATTATTGTGATGTTTTTATCAGCTGTTTGGACTCTCATTCTGATGGCACCCATTCACTGCAGAGGATACATTGATGAGCAAGTGATGTAGTGCTAAACTTCCTTAAATCTGTTCCAATGACCAATTAAACTCATCTTGGATAGCCTGAGAGTAAGTATACATTTTCAGCTAATTTTCATTTTTGGGTGAACTATTCCTTTAATGCATTAAAACTTATTTTATAATGCACTATATAGTATTAAGGCTTCAAGTGTTGCAGAAATACTTACTTTGAAATGTCTTAAGAATTACATGCTACCATTGAGGTGAGATGACCTCAGACAGGGTCACGATCAGGGTGTGATAACCCGGACCATGTAGCATGAGCTTCCGTCCTCCATATGGCTGATGCCAGAGAGCAGGAAACTCAATAGGTTGTTGTCCAACACTGCTACCTGAAGTCAGTTCTCCTCTATTGTGCCGAGGCTGATCAGGCAGTGAATATTTCATGGCTCTTTTTTTCTGCTCCTGCAGATTAAGGGGAGATCGGACAGCTGGAAGGCAGCTGAGTGTGACAGGTGTCCTTTACCTGGAGCAGGAGGGTGGAGACGGCGCACCTGATTACAGATGCCTCCATCTCTTTATGGGTTCTATCGCTGAGAGGAAGAACATTTTACACTGAACAATGTCATCTGGGAGGCTATTAGAGTAAGGAATATTCTGTTTGTTAAATAACTTCATTTTTAATGTCTGGCATAAAAAAAATATGCATGTGATTTGCATTTATAGTAAATGTACCAAACTTAGTGCACAAGCTGTATAAATGCACAGAGGATGCTGAATATGCATCTAACACATTTGGAAAGTATAGCCATACCCAGTAAAGTCAACATAAAATTTAAACTGACCCCATTTAATTTATTAATATGCATTTCTGGTCTTGTTGTGAAGGATTCATCAGTGCACATCACTCGGAAAGAAAAATATGTTTGAGTTGACAATATTTCATGATAAATATAATAACTTACTTTGCCTCTGAAATGACTTTACTTCATTTATACAAATTTATTGCCAAATAACTACTTGAATGTTATTTTAGCATCCTCATATTCAAGTCCATTTATTGCATCTAACAACCACTTTTCAAAATGCAATCAATTCCTAATGGATCAAATTAAGTCCCATCCTATACATTTGCTTAAATTAGATTTCCACAACCATTCACAACTTTGCTTTCAGCAATTAAATTAATATTCAGCAAGGATGCTATAATTTGATCAAAAGTGTCAGTAAAGATGTTAAAATTTTGCAAAAGATTTCCATTTCAAATAAATGCTGTTCTTTTGAAACTTTCTAAAGAATCCTGAAAAAAAAGTACCATGGTTTCCACAAAAATATGAAGCAGCACAACTGTTTTCAAAATAACAATAATATAATGTTTCTTGAGCAGCAAATCGGCATATTAGAATGATTTCTGAAGAATCACGTGACGCTGAAGCCTGGAGTAATGATGCTGAAAATTCAGCTTTGCATCACAGAAATAAATTATATTTTACAATAGAAAACAGTTATTTTAAATTGTCATAATATTTATTAATATTGCTGATTTTACAGTCATTTTAAAATAATAAATTCAGCCTTGGTGAGCATTAAAAAATCCTTAAAAATCTTATTTACCCTGCACAAAGTTTATTTAAGTTAGTATCAGACCTGTGTGACAGAATTGCTCACCAACTATCTTTTCAAAGTTATATCTAATCAACTCATGTCTTGACCTGAAAAGAGTAAAAAGACCTCCTGAAAGAACAATTTCACTTCATATAACCAGGAAGAGGAAGTAACAGCCTAGTGTAATGCATTCATTTATTCGGCAGACACTTTTATCCAAAATGATTTACAGTGCATTCAGAATATATGTTTTGCCAGTACGTGTTCCCTAGGAATCAAACCCACAACCTTGATGTTGCAAACTTCATGCTCTAGCATGGAAAGCTCTTCCAGACTATTTGAACACTGATATTCCCTACAGTACTTTAACTGTTACAAACTGCAAAGCCTCTGAGCAGAGGAAGACAAGGAGAGAGCGTTTAAAGGTTGCTATGCTGCTGAATATAATTAATTAAACGAGTCTAATTAGGAATGTGAGAGCAGGTGCAGACTGTGGGTTGACAGCGCAGACAGCGACTGACGATAGAAAAAAAAAACTCAGCGTATAAAGGTACAGCGTGACAAAACAACTTTCTGCAGTTTGTCATGTGAAACCCCAGAGGAATACAGCGTGACAGAGAGAAAAGACCTCGGCAGCACGCGGGTCAGACGCAGACGGTTCTTCAACGCCTTAAATACACGTTTGCACTAGTGAGGTGCTGCTCAAATCATTACGCACACATATGCTGAACATCGTGATGGCTGCTAGAGCTCGACTGATAGCATGATGCAACACTTTCTCAAGAGGTTTGCGTTTCAACATCCAACCTGCTGCTAGAGACTGTGATGCTTTGTCAAAATGACTTTCAAGTTTCCGGTGCAGATGAAGTCTAATGAAAAAATTAGGATGTTAAAAAAAATAACTTAAAATGCATTTGCAAAGTAAGAGAATTATAACCAAAAAAAAAAGTTTACAAATTTGTGGATCATGGAAATAATACAATGTTTTTACCTTTTTGACAGTGGAGAATGTAAATTAACCTTGTCATGTCATAAAACGCCAATTTCTCTGATATTTTAAATAATGAAAAAATGACGATGTGAACTTAAAATGCATTTGCAAAGTTGTATGTTTTGGTCAAACCATTTTCAACAAAGAAAGAACATGAATTAACCTTGTCATGTGATTAAATGTCAATATCTCTGATATTATTTGAGACGTACTAACCTTGACACACAGTCATGAAAGTCTAGAGACTCTACACTGATCTTCTCTCTGACATCACATTTTTTTATTATGGATTTTTTGGTCAACAAATGACAACAAATATGAAAAAAAAAGACAACAAATAGACTTCCTGCGTGTTCCCTCACATCACTGACCAAACTCAAATCACCAACTCTCAGTGAAAGAGATCTTGTCATTGAAAATACTGTCAGTGTTAATACTTCTCAAAGTTAACACGCAATCAAAACTCACTTTCTCAGAAAACATTGCTAAAATGTGCTCAATTCATTAGTGCACATTAATCTAAAGAGAAAATGTATGAAGTACCAAACAGAATACATAATATTACCAAATATACAAGTTGCCATTTCATGTTGATTGTAAGAAGTTTGTTTCTCTAACAGCACGAGTCTCTCTGCTGCAGTAGAGCAGTAAAAACGAGAGCTGGAGACAGAGAGTGTTTGTGTTTGTGTGTGTGTGTTCAGAGACAGTCCAGTTTAAGTGCACCTAAGAGAGAGGCCACGCTCCATTTTATCACCATTTGCTCCCTAACAGAGTACAAATGTGGCATGTGATGACAATAATGAGGCCTGATATCTGAGAATGAGAGTGGCTTGAGCAGAATAGCAAAGCAGAATGTCTGTGTGTGAGAGAGAGAGAGGTAGTTCTGCAGCGGGAACAGACTTTTAGTAAGAAAGCAGAAGATCTTGTCCACATCTTATTATATATATGGATAACAAAAATGTGCTAAAAATCACCAAGACTTATGACTTAGCCACTAGCAACTACCCAGTACAACCTAGCAACTTCATAGCAACACCCTGACAACCGCCCAGAACACCCTAGCAACTACATAGCAACACCCCAACAACCACCTAGAAAACCCTAGCAACTACATAGCAACACTCTGAAAACCACCCAGAACACCCTAGCAACTAAATAACACTCTGATATGCAAACAGAACACCCCAGTAACATAGCAACACCCTGACAACCACCCAGAACACACTAGCAACTACATAGTAACACTCCAAAAACCACTCAGAACACCCTAGCAACTCCCTGACAACTACATAGATCAATATAGCAAAAAATATCGACTCCCTAACAACCACCCTAGCAACTCCCTGCCAACCATCTAAAACACCCTACCAACTACATAGCAACAACCTGGCAACCTCCCAGAATGCCCTAGAAACTACATAGCAACACCCAGATATGCACACAGAACACGCTAGTAGCATAGCAACACCTTGATAACCACCCAGAATACCCTAGCAACGACACAGCAACACTCTGAAAACCACCCTAGCAACTCCCTGACAACTACGTAAAACAATGTAGCAAAAACATAGCGACTCCATGACAACCACCCCTAACACCTACTCTATCACCCTGACAACCACCCAGAACACACTACCAACTACATAGCAACAACCTGGCAACCACACAAAACACCATAGCAACCACCTAGCAACTCTTTGGCAACTACCCAAAACAACAGTATTGTTGTAGTGACTTTTGATTAATATACTAAAGTGTGTTTCCATGCAAACTCTGCAAAACAAATGCGATTAGACTATAGTCACACTGATAAAGCATGTTAGTCTGTCAGTCGTGGTTGGTATATCACACTGAGGGTGTTTTTTTCTTTTAATTATAAAGGGACGTTTGACTCCGTGAATTATCGTTAGCCTGTCTAAACGGCCGCAGTCAGAGGCTTTCACTGAGGTAAACGGCACAATTAGCAGCGTGCCGAGCGAGAGGAGGATTCAATTTGACATCCATCTGTCTTGATCCATCTCTTCTGATCACGTGAAATGCTGAACCAGAGGCTTTAACATTCAATTACTCTCCTCAGGTTAATCCTGAGTAAAGTGTCAATGTTTTAATCATGAATTAGCAAACTATGGTGAAAACAGCTGCTTCCAGGTGCTGGCAGGGCTCTTTCCTGAATATAACTGACTGATTTTCTGACTGATCAATGAATCTACATGGCTATAGATTATTTATAGATAATTTTTTATTTACTCAGAAAATCTATTTTCGTGGCAAACCCAGATAACAGAAAGTGAAATAATAACAATAACATTCCAATAAATAAATAAAATTATACCTAATCATTTAACAATAATTCTTACAACAATACACAGTAAATGTTGCAATTATAGAAGCTCTTTCAGTTAGATAGAAAATCTGCATTTTCTCAGAGGACGCCTTTTATAATATGTCCATTATTGAAATTTCTGGATGAAACCGCTGCCTTATATCTTAAAAGGCTACAGAACTCAAATATATAAAATTAAAAATTAAAAACTGAACTAGATATCAGCACTTACTCCAGGGATATTCCTTTTCTAACACATTTAACACCAATCAATTTTGCCATCAAAATAGCTTTTAATAGGATTTTAAGCAAAATTTAAACACTAAACCAATTATGAAGCACTACATTCATGAAACACACAAAAAAATATCAATCCATTATTTTGGTCAACAAAAATCTACCATGGGTGAGGGTGAAATTCACGTCCTGTGCACAAAATGTAGAGACAAACAGAAAACCAGAGCATGGCTTCTGCTTAAGACTGAGTGAGCCGTGTGTGTTTGACCTCCACAGGTGCAACAGAGTCATAAACACAGCTGGTGTGATTCAGATTTAACCTCACACACTCCTCACACAACCTTTCTAACCTCCTAAACCGAGCAACCCCTCAACACACACACACACACACCAGCCAGACCACCATTAGCCTGTGGGGACAATATCAATGTGCTCTAATGCTTTACAGCTCAGACCTGATCCACTACCGAATTAAAATGCCAGTTATTGTTATAGTTCAATTTTCTGCTCTTGTTAATCTTGAATAGACTGTATTAAGCCAGAGAGCATTTACATGCTGCATTACAGGATCTTGAGAGCTGAAACTGAGACAGATGCAGCTTGCAGCAGTTTGCTAATGACAGCCTCAAAACAGAAACATTCATCCTGCTCTGGTGCTGTTTTCACTTTCACTTCATTTTGACAAGTCTTGATTATCTTTAGGTATTATCATGTTTACGTGGAAATAATTTATCAATATTATATGGGTTGTGTTTGAAAAAAAGAAAAGAAATTTGCACACTTGCTTTTGTATAGAGGGCACAAAAAGCTAAAACTTTTTTTATGTATACACTTTATAAAAACTATATTTTAGCACACTAAAAGTATATTTTGTCTTATTGCATTTATTTTTATTTTTTCACTTGTTTAGAGCATATACATGTTAAAATTACACTTATGTGAAAGATACATTTCCTGAAAACATATCTTAATTTCTTATGTTGTGCAGTTGTTATTGTTAACTAAAAAAAAATCATATTAAAAATAGTTAATGTTACAAAATAAATATGCTGAAATAAAAAGAAAAACTGATGAAAAACTTAACTTACAAAAACCTAAAACTAACTAAGTTTAAGTACTAAAATGAATAAAACTAAACTTAAAATATTAATAAATACTACAACAGTATATAACTAATACTAAAGTAACACTATACTGATTTGATTTGTAAAATAAATGATTAATTTATAAATTATTATTATTATTATTTTAATTTATAAAGTATTAATTGATAAATGATAAAACAACATAAAATTACTAAAAACCTCAAGTAAAATTAAAATGAAAACAAAGGAAACTTAAAATATTAATAAACACTATAATAAAATAACACTGATCTTGTGTTGCTTCCCAAACAAATATGAAGCTATTTAGATATTTATACTGGGAAACAAACCAAACAAAGTCAAAACTCATTAAGCCATTCTAAAATGTTATTTTAGATTATTTCAAAATAAATCAAATAATAATTCAAATTTAAGTAATACATCAAAAAAGTATGCAAGACTGTTGTCACGTGACCTCAGTGAAACACACTGCATTGTGGGATAGAGTCTTTCTCTGTTGCAGACAAATATGTAATCAGTATTCTGCTATTCTATAGGCATAGAGAGGATTGTGTCAAATATGAATCTTTTGGGTCATTTCCCGAATCATTTGCATGCCTCAGAACGCCCCGCGACTATGATTTACGCTCATTGTCAGGGGTTTTCTGCACAGCGCTGCATTTTCTCCATATTGATGATCAGTGCGTGTGACTCTGCCTGATGCTGCTCCTGATTATGCAGGACTCTCGCCGCTGTTAATCAGCACGGACAGAGGTTACAACAGCTCAATACGAGAGATGCTCCAGCTTTGATCCGAACAGCCATGCAGAACATTCGGCCAAAGCGTCAGAAAGTGTGCTGTCAGGCCTTTTGGATTTAAATTAAACCCTGTTAACCCAGAGAGGAAGGAGAAGGAAGACGAAGAGCAGAAGTCAGGGATGTGCCATTTTCTCTGACGTTCAGAGTGGACGACCATTAACAATTTGTGTGCACAGCAGAAAGAAATAAGTGCCTGCTGACAGATGGATCAATCCTGCGTTTCAGGTGGAGAATTCTTAACTACAGAAGTTAGAGCTCAGCAACGAGTCATATTAGGGATGCATAAACTACCAGAACTTTAGTTTAGATCGGTAGTAAAGCAGAAGTTCACCCAAAAACATTGTATACTCGCCCTCATGTTGCTTCAAACTTATTCGATTTTCTTTCTTCTGTGAAAGGCTCAAATGTGGTGCTTTTAGCATCATTGATCTCATTAATACATCTTTGTGTTATACACGTCACAACAGAATTATCATTTTTGGGTGAACTATTGTTGGCTTATGTGAGGGAAAAACAATTAGGAACTAGATTTTAACAGTTTTGATATTCTGGTCTCTACACTGCAAAAAAAAAAAATAATAAAAAAAAAAAAATGTATTATAAATGTAAATATACACTGTATATATAAAAGTTAACAATTAAAAAAATTAAATTACAAAAACAAGAAAATTACTAAAACTTTAACTATTATTAAAATTAAAACAGAAAATAAATAAAAAATATTCATAGTATATCAATGATCTTACAACACTGGAGTGTAGATATGGTTTTAATAAAATTTTATGGGAATTTACTTCTATTTTAGTCAAAATTCTTGAATCAGATAACTCAGAAAAGTAACAACCATGATTTGAAACTATCATTCATTTCTGTAGCACAAACTGTGTAGGACGAGTAGTTCGATACTCAAGTTTAGGAATTTGTCCAACAACCTAAAGTTGTTTGTTAAAATTTTCCTAAATATGTCAAAACAACTGTTTATTAAATATCTCATTATACACCGAAGACACCTATATTGTGCTATATTCTTAAAAAAAAAAAACACATTATCATGTATCTAAAGACTTAATCGTCTCAGACTGGGCGGACTCATTCTAAAATTTCCCAATGGATTTCAGAGAGTGAAACAAATCTACAATCACGACCCGCTGTATCTAATGCCTTAATGAAGAAACACGCCTTTAATTAACAAACCTCTTACAATCCTGATTAGGTTCTAAGGGGTTCTTTTAGGCTTCGTCCTCTTAAGTCCAGAAAGTGCTAATTGATAAGAAATGAATCCCAGAGCTCTGAGATGTTGTGAGGGTCACAGGAGACGGATGATGTTCTGTCTATTACATCCAGACGAGCACAGCTTTCAAACACACCTCAGGGCACAATGATTTCCTGATCACAATCAAAACGCTCTCCGTTCATTAATTTACATGAGCAATATTTGCCAATTTGGAAGAGTTTTCCAGGCCTGTATCGCTGCTTTGACAATGAGATGAAGTTGGAGATACGTTTTGGTTTACTATGTTTACTGTGTTCCAGCAGAGAAAGCCAGTCATACAGGTTTGAAACAACATGAGGGTTAGTAATTAAAGACAGACGTTTCATTTTTGGATGAACTAAACTACTCCTTTAAAGAAAGAGATGAGACTGTGATCCTGCAATTAAAGACCTGTGAGAGTTTCTCTGAGAAACATTCAGCTGAGGCCCATGGGACAATTAACTGAGATTTAATGAAGTCCCTTTTGTTTTCCATCAGATCTTCTTGCTCCTTTAGTTGACTTGCACTTGTCTTTTCGCTCTCTTTTGCTTCGAGCAGAAAGCAGTTAGTTAATAGGCCCTGTGTGATCAGATTGGTCTATTAGGGGAATAATTTGAAAAAGGACTGAGAGAAAGAGACAATAGAGTCGGTCTACAGGCTATTTAGGGTCAAATTTGAGCTTCATGTGACCACCAGTGTAGATCTTTAGCTTGATAATCATTTCTGATTACATATCATATCTGCAGAATCACTGACTTTATCAAAAAAAAGAGAGAGAGAGATGAGTGTAATGCTCCTGAAAGATTAGCTAATGACACTGATTTTTAAATACTAAAATTTAGACCTACAATATACGGCACAACAGTGATGATCCACATGTTTAGCAGCCTTAATAGTATTAAGTATTAAAAAAATATATATTTTTCCTACATTTTTTAATAAAATCAACCAGCTCAGAGATGAATCACAGCATCACAAAACCTGTTTTGAAGCAAAAATATGAGTTGTATTTTAATTAAAATAAATAATAATAATAATAATAAATTTAAAGGAAAAACAAAGACTGTGCTAATGTCTTTTATGATAAAATTAACTTTTGATTCCATGAAGTGCATTGTAAATGACAAAAATGAGCCATATACTAGGCCTAATACATTTAATATTTTGCATTACAAATATATATTAATACAAAGTTTAATGCAAAATATAAAAAATATACACTATTGTTTAAAAGTCTGGAGTCAGTAAGTTTTTACTAAACAAATCAGAATATATAATTGATGTCTGAAGGAGCATGTGACACAGAAGACTGGCTTAATGATGTTGAAAATTCAGCTTTGCATCACAGGAATAAATTACAATTTAAAATATATTAAAATAGAAACCAGCTATTTTAAGTTGTAATACTTTTTCACAATTTTTACTGTATTTTTGATCAAATAAATGCAGCGTTAAAAATATTACAATAATCTTACTGACCCCAACCTTGTATATGGTAGTTTAAACTTTTTATTTGTTAATTGCTGAGTGAAAGTCTGTCCAAAAAAACAAACAAAAAAAACAACAACAACAACAAGACACCTGAATCTAGATAAAGTTCTAAGTGGGAAGATATTGTGGATATTTTTTTCTGTAGGCTATATGGTCAAACTACCATTCAACGTGCACCATTTGTGAGGAAATCTAATACAGCGCTTTATAATAGTTTGCTTTGCTTTCTCACATAGTGGCAGAGCTGCAGAATAGATGATCGAGGTTCCCACAGTTGGCAAACAGCAGAGATTTGCTCCACTCCGTTCAGCCGCACACAGGGAAGCGCCATTACCCGCCATATACGCCCTCCCTGCGCGAGAAATGAGCAATTGACCCCGGCTGCTACTCTCAAACTGGCGCTGTATCAGAACCTGAGGGAACGTGTTGTCATCTGAATGAGATAAGTTTATTTTCTTCCGTCCGGCATTTGTTCCGATATGAAGAGAGGAGGAGCAGCGGGGAACCTGTCACAGACACACGCTGCGAAAAACAAGAAACGGCCGTGAAACGTTTGGCCATCACCCAAATCTCTGCCTCCACCTTCTGCGCGGGCTCCCAGCCTCGGAGAGAAACAGGAGGCGCCAATATTGTGGAACAAATTTCTGCTAATGTGAACCTGCTGGTGGGGACTCAAGGGAGGAAGGTGGACTCACATGACTATTCGAATGCACTTCACTGCTTTTATCGCTGACTGTGTGACGGTGTGTTGTTTCTGAGGCCTCAGACGGACAGAGTTTCTGGCCAATCACAGCAGTCAAACCCCTGCTGTCCGTGCCACATGTCTGATACACCTGGCCAAGAAAAGTGTCACACTGCCCTTCTTCTGCGCTTTACTTTGCCCTTGAGGTTTGAAAACAAAACCCCACAAGTGTCTGTCCATAAACACTAATATTAATACATTTATCTTGAATCTGGGATTTGCAGAAGAGCTTGTCATCATTGAGGTCTACTCACTCTCATGTCATCCAAACCTGCATGACTTTCTGTCTTCAGTGGAGCACAAAAGGAGACGCTAGGCATGCTGTTAAACTCCAAAAAGCATCATGTAAGTGTCATAAAAGTAGTTTGTGCAACTTCTGCTGTATTTTCTAAATCAATACAGCAGAATTCTTTAAACTTCCAAGCTAACAAGGAACGTTCAAAGAACGTTTATTTCACATTGCATGTTTTTTAAGTGTGACTACTTGTTTCAGAATGTCCAAATTCAAAGATAACATTCCCATAATGTTTGCATGTTCCTTTAATGTTCTTATAACCAAAAAAGAAAAGAAAAAAACTGACCGTTCAGAGAACATTCAGAAATAAAGTTTTCATAAGTTGTTATATTTTTCATAAAATGTTCTTTAGAACACATTTTTGTTAGCTGGGTTTACACAGCATCTTAATAACCCAATGCTTATTGGAAAAAATGCATTGCAATTGTTAAAAATCTAGCACATAGAACTATTACAAAACTGTCTGAGGCACCTTTTATTAATGAATATGTTAGTTAAACATGCTAACAGCTTTTCAGTGAATCTCATACAGCCAGTCAAAACATGTCCAAATCATGTTTAATTGCAAAATCAAAATAAAACCAATAGGGAATTATATTTTACTTAAATAAATAAAATAATATTTTTTTCTGTATTTATTTAGAATTATACCATTATTTTGATAATTAAGCTCATTACTACACTGTGAAAATATAATATGATAATATCATAGCAGTAGTTGTGGTATATCTAATGCAAATAAAGTGCATTCATTTAAAAATAATAATAATATTAGTTGTTTTTTTTTGGGGGGGGGGTTAATTGTTAAGAAAATAATAATTAAAAAAAGGGTGATTTTTTTAGGTGAATTGTGACCAGGGCTTGTTTTTCTGAAATTCACCCTTTTAGCTTATTATGAAGAATTGTCAGGCAAAGAAAGACTCTTCCCAGTCTACAGTGGCATAGCAGCGCTGAAGAGTCCAAACGCTCTCCTTTTAGCAGTAAAACCCTTATGAAACACTCCGGACCCGCAGTAAAAAGCAGACCTGTTAGCAGTAAAAGAGCCCATGGACCCTCGTGCGCTATTGTTACACGAGCAGGAAGGCGCATTATCAATCTGAAGTGTATGTGTGTGTGTTGTGTGTGTTTGTTTTGGGGGGAATGGAGTTGGCGAATGTCAATGATTTCCATAGCAACAGTGGGGTCCCCAGCTGTCATGTCTGGGCAGAGATATGTGTCATGAGCCTGGGGACCACTTAACCTAAACGGGAGTTTAACTCCGGGAGTTCAGGGTCTGTCTGCGCAGATATCTGCTTAAAATGCAAAGATGGGGACCCAAGGGGCCCCGCAGTACCAGGGCCCGTGTCATCTACGAAACACGGCGATGCACACTTGCTCTTTAGATATAATTAAGCCTCGACGGCAGGGAAGTGAACTGGAGAGGAGAGGGAAAACACGGAATTAGAAGAGCCACCAGAATATGAAGGAACAACATCCAATCACAAGTCTAAAATGGGATTTCTTTAAAATCATAGCTGTTACACATAGACAGCAATGAGATGAAGAGCAAGTTCAGACTTTTAATACCAAGAGACCAATCAAATCTTATAAAACTGATGAATTGTAGGAGAAAAATCTGAGATGAAGTAGAGCCATAAATAAAACATGAGATTTATGAGCTTTTAAAAAGCAACTTCTGCTATAAAATTTGCTTGGTTGCTTCTAAAATCAAAAAGAAAATTATAATCACTAAAGTTTTGCTTATTCATTGCTCATGAGACTTTCATTTATGCATTAACTTAATATCAGTTAATAATAATTACTTAAAACACATGAAAAGACACTTCACATAAAGCTTAACAAATCAGGGAATTATGTCACAAAACTTGTCAAGATCATATTTAATGAAAATAAAAATAAAAAAGTTATATTTCACTTTCAGAACACAGAATCATTTTAGCCCAGTTTTGAAATATTTGTATTATTATACAATATAAAGCTATCAAATAAATTGTAAATATTTTACAAAATACAATAATATTATATTTGAAAAAATACAATAATTTTATTAATATACAATAATAATAATAATAATATATATTATTATTATTAACATGTATAATATAAAGCTATAAAATGAATGTGGACAGCAGCTCAGGTCATAGGAAAAATTTAATTCATATTTATACTGAGATCAGAGATTCCATGATTGTAGAAATCTGAGCACAGTTTGAGACCTTCTTGAAATCTCTTCTGAAACTCTACAGAAGAAACGTGAGATTACCGATTCCTTTTTTTAGGAGAATAATCTCAATTTATACAAATTTACAAAAGCAAAAATCTTTTTTTCCTCTCTATTTAATCTCACTGGTGTCTAGGAGGAACTATTGAGATATTAAAGAGATCTCATTCACCATTTTTCTTTCCGATGCTTACTATTTTTGATTGATGCTCATATCAATATCCTCTATGTTCCTCATCTCCGCTGCTCTCAGATAAATCATTATAAACTTGTGAAAGTGATGTTCAGTTATGCATTATTAATCTGCCTTCATTCTAATTACCAGATCGATAATTTCTCGGATAAGTAGAGCGTTTGGTCGGGTCAGCGGAGGTCCGACTCTTTGAATGAACAGAGTGTATTTTTCCTTGACACATTGCCAGCGACAGCTCCGACATAAAGCCCCTGTTGTCTCTGAAAGGGAAAACGCTGCATTGTCCTGGACGGTCCCCTTCTGGACGGGAAGGGCTGGCTAATCAAATGCCTATTTTCCTCTGCAGCTGGTTTTCAGGAGGTAAAAAGGAGCTGACCTCCACCTCTCCTCCATCCGTATGCTCCATCCCTCTCCCCCCCCAGGGACCCTTCAGCCGGCTTTAGGGGCAAAATGAGGTGTAAGTCTATTAAAAGGGTGTTTGTGCCCCAGTCAATGTCCCAGTGGGAGTCCCTGCTTTCTCATTCAGGTGCAGCTAATTTCCCTTATTCTGCTCATGGCCTGACATACGGTCGCCACGCAGAGACAAGGCATTAATAAACGATTATAGAGATTAGACAGCCAAAGGATGAAGGCCTAGGCCACACTTCAAAAGAGTGCTAAAATCTGCATGCAGCTCACTGCTAAACACCCTACCAAACACCCAACACACCCACACCCTAGCAGTATGCTAAAAACATCCAAGATATCCCTTAGCAACACAATAGCAACCAAGCAACAACATAATGTGATAAAAACATTCAGAACATTGCAGCAACCACTTAGCAACATCATAGCAACATGCTAAAGAACATTCAGAACACATTTGAAACCACTGAACAATGCCCTGACAACCTCTCAAAACACCCAAGCAACAGCATACATGTTAAAAACTCAAAATACCATAGCAACCAAAATCCACCTGCAGCCTCCCAGAACACCCAAGCAACAACACAGCAACACATTAAAACACTCGAAATACCATAGAAACACTAATCCCTTGGCAACAACTTGAAAAGTCAAACAACAACATGGCAACACATTAAAACACCAAAATACCATAGCAACACTAATCCCCTGGCAACCAACTTGAACGCCCAATAAACAACAAAGCAACACATTAAAACACCAAAATACCATAGCAACACTAACCCCCTAGCAACAACAAAGAACACACAAGCAACAACATGGCAACACATTAAAACACTCAAAATACCATAGCAACACTAATTCCCTGACAACAACAAAGAACACACAAGCAACAACATGACAACACATTAAACACAATCAAAATACCATAGCAACAATAATGCCCTGGCAACCACCTAGAATGCCCAAGCAACACCATAGCAACATATTAAAACACTCAAAATACTGTAGCAACACTAATCCCCTGGCAAGCAAAGAGAACACCCAAGCAAGTTAAGGTAATATTGATCATACTTTCCACTTATGCAATTTACTGTGATTATCAGACCAACAAATGAAAGCTAAGCCACATGACAATACAACTAAAACATATCATTTTAAAATAAAAACAATGAAAACTTGAACGATTTCTACAACACACTCTTTGACCAATAATAATTTCAGAGTTCCAATTCGGTGTGTTCCTGCTTGATTTTAAAAGTGGTTCTTTGCAAACCCCTAAAAATGCATCTTACTCATTCCTATCCATTAAACACTGGTGTGCAAGCAGTCAAAAATGGAGCTGAAAGCATGGTCAAATTAACCAAAATATTCGAAAAACACATGCAAATGAGAGTCAGCTTGCTTAATGCAAGTTAAGCAAGCAGTAGTGGTGTGTTAATGCACACACCACTGCTCCGGGTGTGTGTTCACGGTGTGTGTGTGTTCACTGCTCTGTGTGTGCACTTAGGATGGGATAAATGCAGAGCACAAATTCCGAGTATGGGTCACCATACTTGGTCGTATGTCACTTTCACTTTCACTTTTCACTTTAATAGAAAGACCTAAAGTAACCAAAGTCCTAAAGCAACCAAAGTTTATTTTCTCAAGAACACAACAAAACTCCCATAATATCTAGATAACTTTAAGTACAACATGTTATACAACAAGTTATTCACGCTCTCTCTCTCACATGAACATGAATGTTAGGCAGAAGGGCAAACCTACAATTCAGCAGAGCACATGAAACGTGAGGCTTCAAACACATCGATAATATCATTCCATCACTGGTGAAAGGAAGCGGGGGGGGAAAAAAAAGCACATTTATCAAGGCGAAAAAGTGTAAATGGAGGCGGTCCTCATTCAGCCTTCGCCCTGAAATGGGATCCTGCTTTATCAAAATGAAACGGCTGCCAAGATTGGCAAAGTAACAATTGCATTCACGGACTCTCTTCTTCACGAAAAGAGCTAATTAAGGGCTGGCAATTTTAGCGTCGCACATTCAGACTCTTTAATTGAAAAGAAAATAAATACGACCAGGAAGGAGAACGTAAGCGACTGTGGAAGGAAGGGTGAATTCAGTTACGGAGGCAGATGGCAACAAATAGCTAAGAATTATAAAGTCAATGGCTGCTCCCAGCATTGTACGCACTGATGACTTAAGGGCCGACTCCGTATGGTATCAAAAAGCCGATTGAACCTTTTTGAATTTGAGCTCCAATCTGGCAGAAGTTCAACTTTAATTGAAAAGTTTTCTGTAATTCTGGTTTTCAAAGACGGGCGAAGAAAGAATCGCGAAGCCGGTTATGGGCCTCCTTTCTAATGAACGGCAGAATGTTTTCGCCCCATCTTTTTTGGCTCAGTCTCGACTGTGTAATTGTTTGATAATTCATCTCGGAGATCTAATTTACCCCCTGTTGGGTGGGCTGTATGTTGCTCTGTGTTTTCCGCTGACTCTGATATGAACTAGCAGAGAGATGGCTGGGCTCCGTAGGTGGGCGTCTATTTAAACACGTAACAGTTTGCATTTCATCTACGTTAACCCTTTAGGCAATCACCATTTATATGCTAAACTTACAGAGAGTTAGAGGCAGCACTTTGACAAAGTTTGGAAAACACGGCTTGTCTTTGCACAACGGCTCATTTTAAAAAGAAAATTGTCACTTTTTACGACTTTTCATGTTGATGCAACCCTGGGGGGGGGAATAATAAAGGTTCTTTATAGGGATTGATTGTTCTATGAAGAACCTTTAATATCCATAGAACCTTTGAACAAAAGATTCTTTATTGTGGGGGAAAAAAAGTTCTTTCAATTATTAAAATGTTCTACACAAAAAGGAGAAAATCTTTCTTTTAAGAACTGTTCACTGAAAGGTTCTTTAGTACTGTGGCCTAGAGCCCTGCACGGGACTAAAATTTAGGCCCTAGCCCAGCCCTGGCCCGAGATGCTCAGGCCCTAGCCCGGCCCGTGTCCGACAGCTTATCAGAATTCTCAGCCCAAGTAGTCCGACCCGAGCCCGTCTTTTTTTTTTCTCCTTCTCCCAAAGCAGCTTATACTATTGTTTCAGCTATTAAAATACTTCAGTTTTGTATGAAATGGCAAAGTGATTGTATTCCGTTTCGTTATTTTATTAAGTTAATTTAGAAAAACGTTTGGAGCATTTTTTTATTCGTTAAATGTAAGTTAAAAAAAAATTAAAAAAATATTAATGACCAAGCGGCCAGCGGCAGACAGTGAGTTGATCATAGCCTATGTTTGATCAATTTAGCCTTCTCAAATCATCACGACTTGTCTAAAATTAAATCTATAGTTATAAAACAGCTCCACAATGTTAGTTTAAACGCTTAACCTAGATAAATGTGCACTGATGCATATCCAGTCGTTTGTGCGGAGAGTGGAACCTGAAGCGTGCTTTACAGGACATGGACACGCCAGAGCGATCACTTGCATTGGAAACATTTCAAAATACGCGTAATTTTTGCGTTGCTTAGGCGATGTGTAATATTTATAATATAATCAGTATTTCATACAGTCGCCATGTGTGCTCTGCGCGTAGGCCTATATGGGCACAAATAAAGGAGAGAAGCTAAATGAGCCCGAGTCCGACCCGAGCCCGATCTGTTAAAAAAAAAAAAAAAAATGGCCCAAGCCTGGCCCGAATGGACTCAGCGTGTCGGGCCCCGTCGGATCCCAACGGGCTTGCAGACCTCTACTGTGGACCAGTAGAAACAAGCTACAACGCAATGGAAACAAGACACAACACAACGGAAACATGCTGCAACACAACAAAATTAGCACAACACAACGGAAACAAGCTGCAACACGATGGAAACGAGTCGTAACACAACAGAAACAAGCTGCAACACAAAAAAATTAGCACAACATAATGGAAACAAGTCACAACACAACAAAATTAGCACAATACAATGAAATTAGCACAACACAATGGAAACAAGCCACAATACAGCGGAAACAAGTCACAACACAACGGAAACAAGTCACAACACAACGGAAACAAGCCGCAACACAACGGAAACAAGTCAAAACACAACAAAATTAGCACAACACATTGAAATTAGCACAACAAAATGGAAACAAGTCACAAAGGGAACAAGTCACAACACAACGGGAACAAGTCGCAACACAACAAAATTAGCACAACACAATGAAATTAGCACAACAAAATGGAAACAAGCCACAATACAGCAGAAACAAGTCGCAACACAATGGAAACATGTTGCAACACAACAGAAACAAGCAGCAACACAACAAAACTAGCACAACAATCAAATTAGCACAACAAAATGGAAACAAGTCACAACGGAAACAAGTCACAACACAACAAAATTAGCACAACACAATGGAAACAAGCCACAATACAGCAGAAACAAGTCGCAACACAATGGAAACATGTTGCAACACAACAGAAACAAGCAGCAACACAAAATTAGCACAACACAATGGAAACAAGTCGCAACACAACAAAATTAGTCCTATGCAAAATAATTCCGGATCAGAAATAATTATCTGAAAAAATTCCGGATCGGAACAAACTCCGTTAAAACAAAATTAAAAACACATGAGATGATTATTTCCTTCAATAAAATTTCATCAGATGACATGGCATTTTTACCACTGATTAATTGTATGTTTGGTTTTAGGATTCAGTGTTGCCATTTCACGTTCTAAATTGTCTCTTTTGACTGGAGAACCCTGCTGTTCGTTTTCTTTTACCTGTCAATCAAACTATCAGAAATAGGCCACACCCACTTTCCCCGTTTCGTCTGAACCACAGGAGGCCTATTAAAGTGAACTGAAGGCTAGATCATACACTCAAATCACATTCAGCGCTGCTGTTAACACAATTTACTACAATTGCCTCTGTTGTTATGTTGGTCTTTCTCTGATTTAACGGATAAATTTGGTGTCCACACACAACAAGTACACAGATTGAGGGCATTTCCTTAGCTGGTTCAGTTTGTTGATGACTTCAGTCAAAACCCAGAATCAACACTGCACGCTGACATTTCTAAGCAAAGATTAGTGTAACTAGACTTTTACATTTCATGTATGTTTTTATCATCTACCAGGCAAAATTTAACATTAATTTTGATGCAAACCCTAAATATCTGTGCACAAATTTAAACAGCGAGCAACTAACACAGAGGGATCAAAGCAACCGTTTCCTCCTGTAGCCGCTGGCAGATGGGTAAAATCACTCAGCCAAAGTAACAGCTGCCATTTCCTGTAAAGTACTGATTGCTTCAGTAGTTGAGTTTTCAGCAGTCGGCCATAATGAGAGCATCTCACCAGCTATATGATCACATACACTTGTCAAAATAGCACTGTGCTATCAGGAATTTACATTATAGGACAATATAGAGAACATTTCAACAGCTTGTGTCTGAATGAAAAAGTGTAATATAATTTCAACAGCTCCTAAAACAGGCCATGCTGTAGATTCGAGGAAATTCAGTAAATGCATGAAAAACATGAAGGAAAGAATCCATACAAGTCAGATTACATGCAAGCTCTTTACTATTATGTTATTTTGTCCTCCACAAAACATATAAAAAATGTTTTTTTTTTTTTAAATCCCTGCATATTTGAGATATGGTAAAAGTGAATGTAAATGAAATTAATATTTTCTAGCTTGGGGTACCAACTTCGACCAGTATCGGCACCGTCTGAAACTTTCCATGCAAAGACGGGGTTTTGGAGACTTCTGCGGGGGGATTCTTAGAAATACAAAACTGCACATAAATAAATGACCACTTTAAGGTAAAAGACACTACAGGAAAAGAAAAACAGAGGCACTGGTACATTTCTGGCTCTTTTTTTGGACTATTTGCTTCCATAACGTGTCTTATGTTGCGAAATACATGTGTTTATTTTTATTGCACTTTTATTGCTATTTGCATCAATAGAGTACCTTTAAAGTCTTCACTTCAGCAGCACTTGCATACATTAAACTTTGTTCCAACTTATATTCTGAAGGTTTTTACAGAAGGGTTCGTTCACTCGACCTGGTTTATATAACATTTTACTCTGAAAAACATGGCTGTTGACAGTATTTTCTGATTTATGGAGTAATAAAATTAGAAATCCAAAATCCCCTCTGGAAAAACAAAACAAAAAATTTTAACCTTAAAATAATAATTTTGAACCTGGTTTATCCAACTTTCAGATTTATGTTCTGTAAATGTATTTAAATTAGTGCATATGTGGTTACATAATGCATCATTTTCATATTTAAACATAACATTTCAGAAAACTTGTCTTCGATCAACATAATCAAAAGGAGGAAGTACAGTCATATATATATATATATATATATATATATATTACCCTTTAAACCTGTGGTGTCTTGCTTTTTTTTTTTCTTACAGTTCTGAATTTTTCATTAAATTATAGTATAATATTCTAACAAATACAGTAAATCAGGTCTGAACTCATTAAAACTGCAGCTTGTAGTTCCTCATTCTCAGCACTAGGCCTGTGACACACACTCTATCAAAGTGCTTGTGTAGCGTCCTCTCAGGAGGCTTTTCTGTGAGCATCAGGCTGCGTCTGATGTGACGCTGTATTCACTAGATGTTCCTCTCAGACAGACATTATGCAGCATGTGTGGAGGAACCGGGCAGATTTTCCCATGAGTCTCTTTCACACAGCTCTTCCCATTACAGCCGAGAGGATGAATTCTGAACTCAGTGGAAATGTAACGGGAAGATTCAGTTAATGGAAGTGCTGTGCTGGGAATAGACTCACATTCACACACACAGAAATGTGTTTAGCTTTACTAACCTGATAATGTGTAAAGTCAGTTTTGAGTGTAAAGCCTTTTAAAGGAGCCACATCATGAAGAATTGGAAAATGTCAACCAATGGACAACCTGTCACAATGTAAGAGTGGAAAATGGTCATAAAAACATAGACTTTATAAGTTGGACCACACAAAAATAATGCTACATAGTGTACTGTGTGAACAAAAGCGGTGATTTTACCAAGGTCAAAAGGTCAAAGCATGATGTGTCATAGGAAACACACTGCCCTGAGCACCTTATTGATTTAATTAAACAATGCCAAATGCAATATGATAAAAGACACTTGTGTTAAAAAAAAAGAACTTAAATATATTAAAATATTAAACCAATTTTCCAGCAAGTGATACTGTATAAAGATTTGGGGTCAGTAAGATTTTAAATGTTATTAAAATGAGGTTTCGTTTGCTCATCAAGGATGCATTTATTTGATCAAAAACGCAGTAAAAAACAACATTGTGAAATATTATTACAATTTAAAATAATTGTTTTCCGTGTGAATATCTGTTAAACTGTAATTTATTTCTGTGATCAAAGCTGTATTTTCAGCATCATTACTCCAGTCTTCAGTGTCACATGATCTTCAGAAATCATTCTAATATGCTGATTTGCTGCTCAAGAAACATTTCTGATTATTATCAATGTTGAAAACAGCTGCACTGCTTCATATTTTTGTGGAAACTGTGATACATTTATTTTTTTCAGGATTGTTTGATTAATTTAAAGTTCAAAAGAACAGCATTTATTTGAAATATATTTTTTTTGTAACATTATAAATGTCTTTACAGGCACTTTTGATCAATTTAATGTGTGCTTGCTGAATAAAATTATGAATTTATTTAAAAACAAATCTTACTGACCACTAACTTTTGAATAGTAGTTCATTACCTGTAAGCAATGCATAATTCCAAGGTGGCTCATTCGATAAGAATTTATAGATGAACTATCTGTAATATATTTGACTTTAAAATCATCAAAACTATAAATTGATTGGTTTGTTCTGCTATTTAAGTGTATTTAGCAATATTGTGCAATCAATAAAATACACTGTCAGTGAGAAAAAAAAGAACAGACATCAATCTATTTGGAAAGAGATACAATTCTAACGCCCCCTTGATGAGCATGAAATGGCTCCACCTGAAGATGAACTGTGGCTGGAACAAAAGCGTGTGAGCCCCAGAGGGGCGTCCCGTTCAGGCAGCTGTGTGACAGTAAACCTGATGTGTTACTGATCAGCATATGTGTGCCGTTTCTACAGAGTGAAAGAGGTCTGGGGCTCAACCTGAGGTTATTGATCCTTCACCAGTTCATTTCAACTTAATTGTGCTTGAAATGAGGTGTGCACACACACACACACACACACACACACACACACACACACACACACACACACACACACGTCTACCTGCATAAGAATCCTTGATGGATGGATGGATTGATTTGTTTGGAATTTTCAACTGTTTTTTTTTACTGTTCATTCAGTAATTCAGTACAAACACACAGAAATGTGTGGAGCAATTACAGAAATACTCACATGGAAATTAATGCAGTTATGCTAAAAAACAAACCAACAACCATGCAGAAGCCTGAGTTAAAGGAACAGTTCACACAAAAGGGAAAATATTACTTACCCCATGACATGTCATTTTATTGTATTTTATTTCCTTATTAGATGTTTGGCATTATGTCTGAGCTTCAGTTTTCCATATAAACACTCCAAAAAGTACCATAGAAGTGGAACGTGTGGAACTGTTACAGTGAATAATTATTCTATATGGAAACTGTATATTTTATGCTTTTCCTCAAAGCTTCGTATATGGCTTCAACCTTGAAAATATAATTTACAAGTAATAAATATAATGGTGTAAATCACTATTTTCATTTATATGTATGAAAAATAGAAGCTTGGACATTCTGTCAACCATCTAATTTTGTGTTCACCAGAAGAAATACAGTGTTGGAATAACAAGATGGTAAGTAAATGATAGCCTTGTTACTAAATATCAAATTTAATCAAATACTTAAAATAACTATTATTTTTACATTATTAAAAATTAATAAAAATGACAAATGCACACAAAATTATTAAAACTAAAATTAAAACAACAGGCCTAAATAAAAAAAAATATTACAAAAAGCTAATTCAAAATATGAATAAATACTATAATAGTATATAAATAACACTAAACATATCACTGGTAATGATGGCCAAATGATCATATTTTATTTCAATATTCCTGTATAACGAGATGTGGGCAGAGTCTGATCTCACAATGATCCATGTTTCTCATCTAATCAAGTAACTGCATATTCACAATCATCTCAGCACGAAACATGCTGCTTTAGCAGCTCAAACATACAAGCACACCAAACTGCAAAGCAAAACTTCCCTCATTCTTTTACATTAACAGATCATAATTCATTAATTATATCTTGATTGATTACGTACACAATCGCACACAAATATCTACCAGGAACATGACAGGATGTTTAACAGAGAGTGAATAAAGCCATTTCCCAGTGAAGCATCAACATGAGGACATCAGCTTTTCATGTTCACTTTCATATATCCACCCTTTCCTTTGAAATGTTGATTTGATCAACCAAGATGAAACAGTTAGTGTGACACTGACCAACTAAAAACATAGAATACATAATATAAATCCAAAACACTTACTGAAGTTTGTGCTGTTTGCACGTTCCCTCCAAAATGATGTCACTTCCTGGTTTATGATGTCACAAAGGAACTTTAAAGGAAAGTAAAAAAAAAAAAAAAAAAAAAAACATTGACAAAAGTAAAATTGAGGACACATGAAAACCCTAAAAAAATTATCACAAATTAGCAAAAATTTTGGCAAAATTTCCCCTTTTGTGTTTCAAAGTAGAATGAAAGTCATATGGATTTGGAACAAACTTCAGAATCATTTCTTTTCAAAGATCTAACAGCAGATTAGTGCTGATGTGAATAAATACAGTTTCTTTTGATCAGAAAAATGATTATTTAAGATGTTACTCTATGAATATGATGTATGGCCCTTCTAACCAAACATACCAATTGTTACATGCCAGGGGCCACATGTACTGCAATAACAAACATAAATAAGTCAAATGGTGTAATAGGGAAATGTTAACACACACGTACACACGGGAGGGGAAAGATTTAATTTGCATGGCAGATTAGGGCCCTTGTGGTGAGTCAGGGCCGCAGGCCGTCCTCTGAACTAATAGGATCTAGTCTCCTAAAATCTGTTAAAACTATTGAGTAAAACCAAATACAATCTCACAACGTTTGACTGGAACCCACTGTGTCTCTGGAGAGAGAAACACACACATCGTAATGCCTGAGGCACACACACACACACACGCTACTAGACGAATGTGAGAAAAGAGGATGGAAAGACAGAGAAAGAGGGATGACACACAAGACTGATTAACTACAGACAAAGGTCACATTTCAATATTTTGAACATTTGTCACATTTCTGATCCAGTTTGACAGGACAAAGTCAAACTCATGCATATTTACCAGACTAGCGATTGTGTGCTGTATTGTTATTGGTTTATTTTAGCGATTGCATGCATAAAATACTATGTTCATATCTATGTCAAATAAAATATACTTTGATCCCAAAATGTATTTAGACATTTAAGAACTTACAAATATGTCGTTGCATTGGGCTTGTGATGTTTTCTGTAATGTTCACATAACCAATAAGAAAAAGCATTTTTAAACTTTAACAAAATGGAAAAATTAAAATAATGACTTTTTTCAAACAGGTTTCTAAAGCCAGCCCCTCCCCCATTTCCATTGGTCAGATAAACAGATAGCCCCACCCCAAACACGCCTCATTGGTTGATCCTAACAACATTTAAACACACTCATAGTTGTTTTTGCACATTAAAAAAGAATAATAAAATTCATTTTAACAAAGAAAAAATTACAAACTTCACATTTAAATAGAATGTATCTACTAACAAGTGAAAAATATAATTTATTGTTTAACTACATACATACATAATATCATATGAATTGTTTTCTTAATTTTTAATCTTTGCAGTGACCAGTAATTTAACACACACACACACACACACACACACACACACACACACACACATCTCTCGGGCTCTTCCAGTAGATGACTGGGATTTAATTTGTAAAAACACCTTCCTCTGAAACTCCACAGCGGGAAGTAATTAGCGAGTTTTCTTTAGCTAGCTGCTAATGCTGCAGGATCTCTGTGGGGCCTCCTTTTCAAAAGCTACCAAACAATCCCTTTCAGAGGATTTACCATTTATGTAACTCTCCAATTATCAAAGTTTTCTGACCAGCCTGTGTTTATATGACTCATAAAGATCTGGCACAGAGAAAAGAATAACACCAGCCTCCCCTCATAACACACACACACACACACACACACACACACAACTGCTTTATGCACCACTGCGTTGTTTTTGTTGTAGTAGAGAAAGCTAAAAATGTTAGGAAAGGCCAAACTAACAAAGCTTCAAAAACAGAGAAGCAGAGACAGAAAGAAAAGGAGAGAATCGTAGAAAATCTTTCAATTAAACACTTTAAAAACTGAATTTTAAGTTTATTCATGAATCTTGAATTTCTCCCCTCCAACATATAACTATATATACAGTTATGGTCGATCACTGTTATATATATATGGACTGCTACATTTCTAATTTTGTGTTTCACAGAAAAAGAATATGTATGTGGAATGACATGAGGGTAATTCATTTTTATTTTTGAGTGAATAAAAATTAATAACTAAATTAATAAAATTATTAATTATTAAAAACTAAATTAAAATTAATAAAATTGAACTGTTTCTCTTGTGATAATAGGCCTGTGTTTGTGTAAAAAGCCTGTATATGGTAAAATAGTGTGTGTGTGTGTGTGTGTGTGTGTGTGTGTGTGTGTGTGTGTGTGTGTGTGTGTGTGTGTGTGTGTGTGTGTGTAACACCTGATCCACCTGCTATGACTTTCGAACGCCAGACATTCAGCAGATCCCCACAGAGACACGAGTGTGTGTGTGTGTGTGTGTGTGTGTGTGTGTGTGTGTGTGTGTGTGTGTGTGTGTGTGTCTACTTGTTTCTGGGTGGTCTAAGATCTCAACTTCTTTGTGTCCTGTAGACTTCAGAGTCTCTAAAGCTGAATATAAGGGGTTCTCCATTACCTGTGAGATATATGAGGAACAAATCTCCCTCCATCTCTCTTGCTTCCTATTTTCATCTCTCTCTCTCTTTTAAATTTAGTTTAGTTTAGTTTATTTGTTGCAGGGCCAATGCACATTAATGAACATGACTGTAAAACACTAAAGTCTTCACAAATGATGCTTAAAACTCTGTTGGGATTCATTTTTGTAAGCAACATTTAAATTGCAAAGTTTTCATTAGATTTTATCAGATATTTTTGTACGCTATGGATATTGTTGGATCTGTGACCAATTTCTTAGCATACAATAAATGCATAAATGTAAACATATAAAACAAATCTACATTTCAACTAAATCAAAAAATTATTGGAGTACAGTGTACAAGAAATTACTATTTTTAATCTTCCCACTTCAAAATTTCATGTTTAATTCATGTTACCCACCATTTTTTGTAATTTGTTTGTAAAATGTACTAGCAATGCCTAAATTATTTCAAAGTAAACACTACACTTGTTTTCAGTTGACATTAAATTAAATAAATGTTGTACAGTATTTTTCTTTTTAAATTGAATGTTAATTGTTTTTTAACAGAAAATTCAATTTACTGCAAATCACAACTATTAAAATACTTAAAAATGTATTGAAAGGTTAAAATGTAATGTATGCATCAGAATAAATAAATAAATACACCTACATTCTAAATGTAACAGGAACACAAAATTAGTAAATACATTCTATATTATATATATAAGCATAATATTCTTATAAATAAATAAACACATTTATTTATTGAAATAGTATTACATTTAACGTTATTAAATATGAAATATTAATAATTATAAAATATTATTACATATTACCATAAATGAACCAGGGGCTGTGTGAAATGTCCAGGCTTGTGTTTTGTCGGGTGATCTGTACTCATCCTGGGGAAAGCATGTCCTCACCTGGCCAGTGTGTGAACTGCATCCTCCTCATATGAGGATCACATTCATGTGTGCTTCTTGTTCTGTTTATATGTGCACACAAAACAGATAAAAGTGTTAAAGGAAGTTTGTCGTGTCTCAGATCACTGGGATGTTTTACACAGGAACCCAAAGGCCTCAGCTGCATGGAGCCGAATGGAGCCATATGGCAGCGTCCCGGGACAGATCAAATCAGCTGGTGTCGCCGTGTGTGTGTGTGTGTGTGTGTGTGTGTGTGTGTTGTGCGCTCAGACCCTCCTCCAGCCCGAGTCTTTCATATAAAGGATGAATGGGCCCTCTTTTCTGAAGGGCCGCTTCCTGAGAGCCGTTTAGTGTTTTTAATGACTCCTCTGAGTGACACAAACAGGGCGAGTGTTAAAGCTCCTCTCGCTCGCTGTTGGAGAGTAAACCTGTTTGCTTGACTCCTCTCAGCTTGTCGTTGGGATTTTCAGCAGGAAGTTTCACTGCTAATCCGCTGTGAGTGGATTCGCTTTGTGTGCTCAAGACAACTAAATATTTAAAGCTGGAGTCACAAAACCCATTCAGAATGAAAAAAACCCTAAACTGACAACAGAAGCCAAAGACCACAGCGAGAGAGAAATATGTGCTTTTAACCAGCCTCATAGCTGGGATTCCTCACACAGCATGATGTCTTCTGTTTTCACCAACACAATGATCCCTGTCAGACTCGTTTAAGAGCCAGGTAGATCTTTTATCAGACACCTGTCTGCCTGCACACACACATTTAAATAAGACACAAGTTATAAAGGACTTACTTTTGTACTTTGAAACACATGCACCTGTGCAGCAAATCATGACATAATGAGTTTTAATGAAACTGTTCACAAATCAGAGCATCTGATGACATAAAAAAAAATATATATATATATATATATTTATATATTGTTTTATTAAATTGGTTTATTTAAACAAATTGGGTAACACTTTACAATAAGGTCCTTTCAGTGTATAAATACAGCTGTGTGAGCGCATGTCCTATAAATAATAATATTAACATATAGGGCCTACCTTTGATTTTTTTTCTTAGTAAATGTTGACATTAAGATTAACTAAGATTAATAAACGCTTTAGAATTATGTTTTCATTAGTTCATGTTGACTAATGTTAGCAAACTGATTCTTATTTGAACCTCTCGTTGTTTAGAAGAGCTGAGTGACTGGAAAGAGTCCTGATTCCGTTCTGTTCTTCATCAGTTCTGCAGGTTAATGAAGTCTGGCGTGTTCAGCTCAACAAACAATAAAAAGATTTTTAAGGTAAGCTAAGTCATTTTTGTCTATATTTTGCTCGACAGGGTCTTTATACTAACTTTATACTAATACAAAATCTAGTGAAATGCTGCAGTTCATCTTTGTGTTTTTGACAGTGATATAATTTATAATATAATATTGTATATGGTGAAAATATATATTTTCAAGGCATACTGTATTTGTGCCAGATGAACACTGCTTTAATTGTAAAATAAGATAAAATAAAATAATTAAAATAAAATAATAAATAATTTTAATCTCTGCATGTATATTTTTATATAGCAATACTGTCTTTTGTTTTCTGTTTTGTCTATAGACCGGAGACTCTTGTACACATTACTTGTACATATAATAAAAAATGACTTTAACATAAATACATACATACATACATATATACATACATAAAAAGTAGCTTCTCCAATGCTGATTTTTCCACCAAGTTTTCCAACCATAAATAAATACAGAAATATAATTCCAGAAAAAACATCATCAACATACGAGTAAAATTCAGTGAACCTTAAATAACAAGAAATGTACAGTATCACTGTATTGCTGTGAGAATACGCATACACACACATCGTGAATGTTTGACTCAATCACACACACACTGCTGAGGACAGATGCTTTGGCAGTTGTTGACAGAATTCAGTCGTGTCTGTGTGATTACTGGACTATCACGCTGTACACGCATCACTGTGTATGAATTAATGAGAGAGACTGCCGCCAGAGAGACGGTGTGTGTGTGTGTGTGTGTGTGTGTGTGTGTGTCACGTCAGTCATATGTGCACAATTTACCCATATACAAAGTTATTTATATTAAACCACACAGCTCAGATTATTGTGGGATATTTCGTTTCAGATGAGGTGAACTGGGCAGATTGTGAAGGCAGTGAGTGAAGCATGTAGGTGTGTTGGTTAAACTGCTGGCCTTAATTAAACCAGCATTAATCTGTCATTAACCTGAAGATCAGAATCATTAGCCTTCATAGTTCACATGCACACAAACACACATACAAAATCACAATAACCCAGTGCTACTTTAACACCACTGTCATAGTTTTTACTAATATTTTGCAGTAGTTTTTATTTTAATATAAAAATATATAATTTATATAGTTTTCATTTTAGTTAAAATTGTAGTAATTTTGTTGTCTATTTTTGTCAGTTTTTTACATTTCTACATAGTTTTTATTATTATTATTATTATTGTTATTATTTCAGGTTTAGTTTTAGTACATCAAGTTACACTAAATGAAAGTGAGAAATGTTGCTTTGGCAAAAAGTTTACACACACACACACACACACATATATATATATATATACAGTATATATATATATATGTGAAGAGTTTATTTGCAAAAACAGATAACTCTGTTTTTTTATTATGCTTTAATATAACATAATTATGTTTTAATATAACATAATGTTTTTTTTATTATGTTATCATATTTTTATTGTGTTTTATTGTTAGTTAGCTGTTTTTTGTTGTTGTTATTTTTAACCTATTCAAAATAACCCAACTGCAGTTTAATTGAGATTAATTGCAATGCACAATGAAAAAACATGATTTCTGAGAATTGTTAAAAACGGAGTTAACTGTTTTTGCAAATGAACTCTTCACACACACACACACACACACACACATATATATATATATATATATATATATATATATATACAGTGCCGTGAAAAGGTTTTTGCCCCCTTCCTGTTTTTTTTTTTTTTTTTGCATATTTGTCACACTTAAAAGATTCAGATCATCAAAGAAATTTGAATATACACAAAGAAAATGCAAGTAAATACAAAATGCAGTTTTTAAATGATGGGAAAAAAGCTGTCCAAACCTACCTGGCCCTACATGAAAAAATGAATTGCCCCTCCAGTTAAATCATGAAAGAACTGTGATTAACCACATTATTTTAGAAAGCTGAGTTAAATTTCACTAGACAAACCCAAGCCTGATTACTGCCAGACCTGTTGAATCAAGAAATCACTGAAATAGAACCTGTCTGACAAAGTGAAGCATGCTTAAAGAGAAACACATCATGCCGTGATCTAAAGAAATTCAAGAACAGATGAGAAACAAAACAGTTGACATGTATCAGTCTGGAAAGGGTTATAAAGCCATTTCTAAGGCTTTGGGACTCCAGTGAACCATGGTCAGAGCCATTATCCACAAATGGAGAAAACTTGGAACAGTGGTGAACCTTCCCAGGAGTGGCTGGCCTACCAAAATTACTTGAAGAGCACAACGAAGACTCATCCAGAAGGTCATAAAAGAACCCAGAACAACATCTAAAGAACTGCAGGCCTCACTTGCCTCAATTAAGGTCAGTGTTCATGATTCAACAATAAGAAAGGCTTGTGTGAGACACAAAGGCTCGTCTCACATTTGCCAAAAAATATCTTGATTATCCCCAAGACTTTTGGGCAAATATTCTGTGGACTGATGAGACAAAGGTTGAACTTTTTGGAAGGTGTGTGTCCCGTTACATCTGGCATAAAACCATCATACCAACGGTCAAACATGGTGGTGGTAGTGTGATGGTCTGGGGCTGCTTTGCAGCTTCAGGACCTGGATGACTTGCCATAATTGATGGAACCATGAATAATACACTCTATCAGAAAATCCTGAAGGAGAATGTCCGGCCATCAGTTTGTGACCTCAAGCTCAAGCACACTTGGGTTATGCAGCAGGACAATGATCCCAAACTCACCAGCAAGTTCACCTCTGAACGGCTCAAGAAAAACAAAATGAAGGTTTTGGAGTGGCCAAGTCAAAGTCTGGACTTAAATCTGATTGAGATGCTGTGGCATGACCTTAAACAGTCCATTCATGCTCAAACCCTCCAATGTGGCTGAATTAAAACAATTCTGCAAAGAAGAGTGGGCCAAAATTCCTCCACAGCGCTGTAACAGACTCATTGCCAGTTATCACACACGCTTGATTGCAGTTGTTGCTGCAGATTGGATACACATAAATAATATATCCAGATTGGATATATTATTTCAAAACTGCATTTTGTATTTACTCGGGTTATCTTTGTGTAATATTAAAATTTGTTTGATGATCTGAATCTTTTAAGTGACAAATATGCAAAAAAATAAATAAATAAAAAAACAGGAAGGGGCAAAAACCTTTTCACAGCACTGTATATATATATATATATATATATATATATATTAAAATTGGTCAAAAAATATACTCAAATATGTTTCAAAATATATTTATGTAAATATATTTTCTACCCATATATTTTTGGCCTTTTGTACAGTATTGTCTTACTACTGAAATAGATTTTCAAATACATTTTGGTATATAAAATTTAAACAAAATATTTTTAATTTCAAAAATATATTTCATTGAGCTTCACTGCTTACAACATATATTTAGCATGCGTTTAAAACATAGTTTGACCAGATGGGTAGTCATATGAGTAGTTTTAGTTAACTATAATAACCCTGAATAGCCCTGAATATATTGAGAAAACTTTAAATATTAGCATATTGCATTAAAATACAATATAAAACCTATAAAGTCCAAAAGTTTTTGATAGGCTCTTTATGAGCAATTTCTCACTGTGATGATTTATTCCTTATCATGTGACAACATTCCTTGCTATTAATATGTTTTTAAGAAATTGACGATATTGGTGGAAATATTCAGTAGTTTTTTGTAGACAAAGATTTGAAGCATGTGTCTACTCTACACAGAAGCCTAAACAGACAATATTTGACTTGTATTTTACTGGAGTCGAAAGTGTGACAAGTCTCCTGTATTCTTTTATTTTAGAAAAAAAGAAAACATGAGAAATCCCAGTGGAGCCTGCTGCTGACCTTTGACCTTTGCTTGTTGGAGGACACAAGTTCACATCAGAGCAGAATGAGACTAAAAAATAAAAGTTGAGTGAACTTGTGCTCGGATCACCAAAAAAAAAAATGCATCTGTTGGTAGATACTGGACACTGAAGCGAATCTATATTTGACTTATTACTGTGCAGGACAAACATTATTAAATAGAGATACTAAAGGGATCTCAGCTGTGATGTTTCCTGTGGGTGTTTGCATTCTCTTATTTACTTGTCTTTACTTCTCATTGACTGATTTATTTATCAATCACACTTCATGTTCCCTTAAATGCACTGAATGTGATTTTTCAGAGGCTGTGCTGGAATCACATGTGCTCTGACTGCTCTCATTGATTCCACTAGGAAAACACTCGGTTTTAAGTGTGTCTGATGCCTGAGGGCTCTTGTTCACACACTTCTAAATGTCAAAATGTTTTGTGCTACTGAACTGCTCTCAAGTGCCATTTACCCAGCAGCCCCAAAAGAGAGAGAGAGAGAGAGAGAGAGAGAGAGAGAGAGAGAGAGAGAGAGAGAGAGAGAGAGAGAGAGAGAGAGAGAGAGAGAGAGAGAGAGAGAGAGAGAGAGAGAGAGAGAGAGAGAGAGAGAGAGAGAGAGAGAGAGAGAGAGAGAGAGAGAGAGAGAGAGAGAGAGAGAGAGAGAGAGAGAGAGAGAGAGAGAGAGAGAGATGTCGTGTGAACAACACTAACCTACTTCACAGGAGAAAAGAAAAAAACAACAACTTTGGAATAGTTTATGAACTGAAGAATATATATATATATATATTATTATTATTATTATTATTATTTATTTATTTTTACCTAAATTTAGTTTAATTTATTTAGTGTTTATTTATTTAATGATTGATAAAAATGTAAAAAATATTTAAAATATTTATATTTTACTGTTTGAAAATTTCTTTGTCTGATTTAATTATTAGGAGCCTGGTGGAAAATAATTAACTAGCCTGCCTTAGAGAAAATAACTTGATCAGAAAGATTAATTAGTTCAACATAATAATAAATAAATAATTTCACTCATAAATAAGTATGCATTGTAATTACTCTGTGTTGCATTTTTTTTGGTCAAGTTACCCTGATTGCATTAATATTTAATTATAAAGTCTAGTAGGATTAGGTCAGATGTGTTTTTGCAAAATAAGATATTGATTTTGATTATACTAACATACCAAGAACACAAAGGTCTGAAATGCATCTTGCATTCTGAATGTTTGCATCAAAAAACAGAAAGAAAAATCATAAAGTCATGTGACAGTAGTAGATGTAATTTTGCAAATGAAACTATGTATTTTCTCTTTTCTGTCTATTCTGATGATTTTGCTGAAAGATTAAACACACGGATGAATCTCACAAAACCTGTCAAAAACATATATGATATATTTTATGACAAAATCATAAGGAAAGGAATTATTTCTAAAAAATGAAACATGTTTTGTTTTGTGACATTATTTTCATGAAAGTTAATATTTTTTACCCTCAGTTCTCATTAGCATCATGCAAAAAAAATCATATTATGTGCTAAAAATTATATTTTTATATTTATATTTAATATATATATAATAAAAAATATATTATTAAAATATTATTATTACATATTAATGCATATTATAACATTACATATTATTAAAATGTGCATGCATTACTGTATATTATTTTATATATTTAATATTATTTAAATGAAAAAAGAACATTGTAATACATAAAATAAATAAAAGCAAGAAATTAAACCAAAATTTATAAAATTATAAAATGCATTACAGCAGCAACAACAACAACAAAAAAGGGTAACACTTTATTTTAAGATGTCCTTGTTACACATGTTACATGTAGCCTACTTACTATTATAATAACAATAAAATGTGCATAATTACATGCAAGTAACCCTAATCCTAACCCTAACCATATAGTAAGTACATGTAGTTAATTGATATTTCACAGTATGTATAATTACACTGTAACACAGACACCTTAAAATAAAGTGTAACTAAAAAAATGTATTGTCACGAAAATAAAAGTGCAAAAATTGCTTTTTTTATTTTTCTCCTAAAATAGGCTTTAGTTTCTTTGTGAAAAATATAATGGTTATAGTTTTTTTTCTGGGTGAATTATAACCTGACCATGTTTTTGTGAGAAGTTTTAGTAAAAGGTGGTTTAGGAAAGTTTCTTTTGTGTGTTTTAAAGTCTGTAAACTGATCCCAGACCTGCATGAATCTCTGCTTAAACAGACCTGCACTGAACACATCATTACACACTTCAGACAGACAAACGAATGTCACTTTAATTAGACAGCGCTTGTGTCCCAGCGTCAAACACTCGCTCAAAACCTCTTTATACCAGAAAAACAAAGAGACACAGAGAAAGAGAGAGCGAGAGAGAAGGTCACATGAGGCAAAGTGGACTGCTGTGAGCGCTGTAGATTAAAGAAACCACTGATTTAATGAGAAGGACACTTGCTTGAGTTCCTCTTCATCTTCAGGGCCACAAAGCGCAGGATCGTGTCCAAAAAGAGAAAAGAAAACACATTTTGGGGTGAAAACTAAACATTTAAAAAGCCCATGTGCTCATTCATGCATATACTGTAGAATCCTAGATTATTTCTTGCTTGGTTAATCCATATCCGGTGGCCTCGTACACAAAGGCCGACTAATGTTGTCATTAGTTCTGCTTCTCTGGTGGCCAAAAGCTGAATCTGAGCGGCATCCGCTCCTCCCCCCGGACCGCAGCGGGTCTGAGCGAGTGCTGTCTGAAGATAAAAACACATCATCTGAGCTGAAGACGCTTAGAGGCAGTTAATTAGAAATATGAAAATGGAACAAGCACCTGTGACATTGATCAGTGTGACGGGAGATTTGCTCCTGCACAGTCCTGTGAGCTGCTCAGATTGGATTGGAAACGTTCACCACAACCAGAAGCAAAGCTGGATTCTGTTTGAAGAGCTCTTTGAAGATTTGGATTAAAAACAGGTGAATATGTGTGTTTTTTCATGGAAAAAAAAAGCTATAAAATAAATGATGAAAGTAGTTAAACACATCTAAAGCTAGAAAAGCAGGTGCAGTACGTACTTTCTGTCTTGTAAATTGTCATTTCATGTTTACGCCGTCTATCTACTCTGATCTGATACTTTTTAGTGAATCAGAAACCTACAGCACAATCAGCATAATCCAGTTCACAAACAAATGACTCTTATGAACTGATTCTTTAAAGAATTACATATCAAAAGACTCACAAACTCAGTTACCAGATTAAATCCTTCCACCTATATCCATCCATCCATTCATCTTTCCATCAATCCATCCATCCATCATCCATCTATCTAGCCTATATAGCCATCCATCCATCCATCCATCCACCCATCTTTCCACCCATCTATCCATCCATTCATCTACATATCCATCCATCCATTCATATATCAATCCAAACATCCAAACATCCAACCATCCAAACATCCATCTATATATCCATCTATTCATCCATCTATTCATTCATTCATCCATCCATCATTCATTCATCATCATTCCATCCATCCATCCATCCATCCGTTCGTTCAGTCATTCATTCATTCATTCATCCTTCAATCCATCCACCCACCCACCCATTCATTCATTCATTCATCCATCATCCATCCATCCATCCATCCATCCATCCATCCATCCACCATCAATCCATCCATCCATCCATCCGACCATTAATTCATTCATTCATCCATCTATCCATCCAATCCGTCCGTCTATCTATCCATCCATCCAGATGGGGTCTTTCTCATTTCAGACTCTATTGCTGTATGCAGATGGAAAATCACAGAGAGATTTGAACTGACAGAAGACAAATGACCACATGACCTGGACATGACAGAGAGAGAGAGAGAGAGAGAGAGAGAGAGAGGATGGTGAGGGAAGATACTCTGGACTCCCTAAAATCATTTATTTAATTATATTAAATCATTTTTCTCATTATTTTACAAAAACCAATGTGGATGAATTAGATTTCCATCTTGAGTTCATATATTGAGATCTCTGACTTTAGATGCTGACTTTGGTATCTTGGCCAATCTGAGCAAAGTTTGAGACTTTATTAACCTTGTGAAGCTTGACATATGAAAAAAAAAAATCTAATTTCAGATATATGGAACAGTTTATTGAACTTTTAGACAAAATATTAAAAAAAAAAATCTTTAAAAAAAAAGATAGCATTTTTTTTTGTTGTTGTTTTTTTTTTTTTTTTTTAGTATCATATTTGATACATATGGATTTTATGGCTCATTTGGTATGATTTCATGAGAAAATGGAGGAAAAAAAACACCAAATTTTTATTCAGAGGCCTATTTTTTATGCAATTTGGTGCAGATGCTATTTATATGATGAAATTCTGATGCTTGTAATGTAAATCAATGAGCTCTTTATAACAGTAGAGCAGATAGTTACATAAAATTATATAAATATCAATGGTCACTCTATATCTCCAGTAATGTCTTAGTAAGATGGTATTTAAATGATCCAAACATACAATGCAATGCAATTCAATGAAGACCGAGAGATGAACAAATAAACATTCCTCAAATACCTGATGATCATATTTCATTAAGACTTACATTTGAACATGAATTTATGGATAATCAAGTAAAACTAAGCTGCTTCAGTCCAGTAAGTAAATATTTCACAGCAAATAGACACGTGAAGCACGAGCTGAAACTGGACATTTGTACAATTAAAGTTGTACAGGTTTTAAAAATGTGTATATCAAATATGATACAGTATAGGCTATATAGGGTTAAAATATCATTTTCTCCTGAAAATTAACAGGCGAAAAAATTTGCAAATTAAAAGAAAGTGTTAAGATATTAAAGAAATCTTTTTTTGTGATTTTTCTTCCATGTGAGTATTTATGCGTTTCAGGAATCATTTTGCACTCCTAATAAATATGAAATCCAGCTGATTTTGTCAAAGTTTCTTTGACAATGAATGTAAAAAACAAGGCTCACTGAAATTATAAAAACATTAAACACTACAGTATGTAAGCTGTGCTTAACAGATGAAATGAAAACAAATTAGTCTACACAAACACAGACTGATTAATTTGCACCAAATAAATAATTATATTATTAAATACACCCAGTCGAGAGCTGACGGCCCACATGCACACCAGATGTTTCTTCTCATCTGACAGGAATCGCTCTGTGCTTTCCTTCCCAACAGTCACACACTTGAGTGAAACTCCAAAACAATCCACGAAATTAAACCATTAAATATGACATGGAATAATCACAAATATGGGCGTTTCTTTGGGGTCTGTGGACCTTTACAAAATGAAAAGTGTCATTGCTTCCACATCTCAAATTATGCATTGCGTTTGATGGCATTATGTGGTGAAAACTATATATATATATATATATATATATATATATTATTATTTTTATTTTATTTTATTTTTTATTCGCAAATAAAAAAGATTTTTGGAGTATGTTTTTCTCCTTGAAAATTCCATGTTTATTTCAATGTATTGCTTGGCATTTCTTTATTATTTGTGAAATTTACTAGCAATTTCTGAGTGAAAATTGTTTCTACAGCTAATTTTTTTCAGTGTGTAAATATTATTTTGCTAAGAACATTTTTGTAAGTACACTGTAAAAATGATATGATCAATAAGTCAGGGCAACACTTTAACACATCAAAATAATTTAACCATTTCTCTTTTTTTCTTTTCTTTTTTCAATTATATGAGATTCAACTGAGTTAAAAAAAGGTTAAAATGTTGACATGAACAGCCAATTTGATTAAGTTTTAAAACAAAAAATAAGGCAGCAACTGAACTTAATTTTCAAGATGAAGTAGGTGGAAATTGATTACAGTGTATTATATGTACAATTAAATATTATTTCCACATCTTTTTGCTTAATTTGACAAAAAAAAAAAAAAAAAAAACGGCTTAAGTGCCAAAAATATTCTACTGTATATTCTGTATAAATTAATACATAATTTGCACACAATAAATGCTCACACACTTTGTTGATATTATAATTGTTAAAAAATATAATTATAATAGTTTAGATGGATTATAATAAATTGCAATTCAGTGTTTGAAACAGAATTGCAAAAAAAAAAAAAAGATCTATATTAAAGGCATTTAAAAATTAGAAAAGAAAAAAAAAAAAGAAAGAAAAGAAATTGGAGCCAAGGTAAAAGTTTCCTCAAGTCTTGTAATATAACCTTAATTCCTTAATTTAAGAAAATAGAAAAGAAAGAATAGAAAGAAATGAACAATTCAGATTATTTTATGCTAATAAAAAGCAAGTGGAGTCCAAATATCATCTTTAGGGGTCGACTGCTCTAAAGATCAGGCGTGATTGATCCGTGATTTGCACAAGTGCCATGTTATTGACAGGAAGACGGACTGCGAGCGTGTGACCGCGGCAGGACAGACGGAGCCTGTACTCCATCACCCAGAAGAAATTGCTTGCTGGGATATAACAATAACAGCATGTTATTTTTATCCTGAGTGTAGATCAATGGTAATGTAAAGAGGAGCACGGATGATGGATGAACTTCACTGGGTTTTTAGCCTTTACAGGGCCCTTCAGTTTCTGCTACAAGACTCTTTTAATATGTGAAACATGCACATCTACAAATGAACCTGCAGAGCAAATCATTGCAAAATACAGCATTTAGATGCTGAAGTCACATTTTAAAATGTCTCAATGTCATTATATCAAAGCAAGTCCCTTATGCAAAGAAAATATATTTTCTTAACAATCTATATATTAAATTATTTGTTATAAATACCGATTTTCATATATTTAAAAAAATATGTGATGATATATTTACATATATATTGCAATGGATGGAATTTTATATTGAATAATATCTTTCATAATATATAGATGTACTAAATATGGTACTTTGTATGTGCTTAACACTTAAAATATTATGTGAAATGCTTTTTTTCTGTGTTAAAACACACATATCTATTACTCAAGCAGCATAGGCAGCTGTGGATTCATAAATCAGGTGTCAGGCGTGAGGATTGATCATTGGCTGTGTGTGTGTGTGTGTGTGTGTGTGTGTGCGTGCGTGCGTGCGTGCTGTGTGTGTGTGTGTGTGTGTGTCTGTGTGTGTGTGTGTGTGTGTGTGTGTGTGTGTGTGTGTGTGTGTGTGTGTGTGTGTGTTATAACTCTGTGTAGCGTGTGTGTTGATGATACAGTGAGGAGCAGAGCTGATGTCCAGGACATAAATCTGTCTCCCATCGCTGGAACTCAGGCAGATAAATGAAGCCTGCTGTATTTGTCACTACAGCTGCTCTGATGGCTTGATAACAGTCTTCCTGACATGTTTTATTTACTTCCCAAGATGACAAACAAAGCACCAACTGGTAAATAATTGCTAGCAAATTAGATATTTGCAATGGCATTTTAATAAGAAGTGAATTTGGGACATGAGGTCATCTAGCACAGAAAATAATTTCAATTTATCCCTCAATTTATCAAAATTTTGATTAAGAAATTCACTTAATAAATGGTCAAATACATACTGTTTTAAATATACGGGATTTATGTTTAATGTAATAATGAATATAAGTGCTTAAAATGTTGCTTTTTAATATGTGCAGCACTTTCATTTTTAATTTATGATAAACAAATCAAAATTATTATCTGTGGTATCAACATTATGTTTTAAATGTAAAAAAATAATTAAACTTTTGTTTATGAGAAATTAATTATAGGATATGGAATTATAGCCCAAGGTCATTTGATTTATGCACACCAGTTATTGTTTGTGATTTTACCGCTTTTACTGTGTTATTATAATATCTTTTATAGTTTTTGTCAATAATTTGCATTAGATTTTAGTTTTATATTTTGTTTTCAATATAATTTTAGTTAAAGTTTTAGTAAATTTGTTAGTTTTTTGGGTGCTTTATATTTTATTTTATGTTATTTTATTATTTATTCATTTTAGTTTATTTAGTTTGAGTTATTTTAATACTGCAAATTAAACTAAATTAAAATTAGAAGTGTTGCCTTGGTAACTAGCTGAGATATATATATTTTTAATATTTCATTTAACATTTACTGTGTTTCAAGTAACAAAAATTTGATTTTTAGTTTTTCAGTTTATTTTTAGTTAATTTTTGTACTTAAATGAAAATAAGAAATTCTGCTGTCAATTAGCTGAAATAAAACAATGTTTTATTTTATTTCATTTAACATTTATTGTATTTCACATAACAAATACTTTTTAAAATTGTTTTAGTTAAAGATAAATGAAAGTAAGGAATGCTGCTTTGGCAACTAGCTGAAATAAAATACTATATATATGTGTGTGTGTGTGTGTGTATGTGTTTTTTAGTTAAGTATAATAACCCTGTTTTATTGCACATCTATAATCTATAATCCTCCATATTCTCACTAAACACACAGTTTAGCCCTAATGAACCGCTGCCAGCTTTCAAGAGCCTTAATTATAAAGGCAGAAATGATGACAGCGCACAAGTTTAGGCCCAATATTCAGAGCTGTCTGACCTGCATGATGGCATATGAAGCAATTACAGCCGTTTCAGTTCAATTGAGATATTTCACCAAAGAGAACAATTACATTTAATGCAATTCCACACATTTCCCTGCCAGAAACATGCAAATGCTCCTGTAGTGACAGCAGAAACATCTAAAACATGTGCTTTAGTGAGCGGCTCAAATCGACAGTCAGATGCAATTAAGAAAGCAGGAAATCATGTGTCTGTCTCTGCGGAGAGCAGCGGCCCGAGCAAAGACCACAGAGCAGATTTCATGCTTCACATGTATGAATTCTCCAGTCTGTAATCACATACGTAACTGTATTTTACAGTCTATAATTAAGAGAATGACTGTATTCTACACACCTGCTGCAGCTGCGACACTATTTAAACATATACTTCTAACTACCATTATAAATGCTATTAGATTTTCTGTTCTGTTTTGAGAAGCACATCTCTATTGTTTTCTTACTGTTTAAATAAATGAATCTGTTTGTTAAACTGTTTAAAAGCAGTGCTGTAGTCTGACCTCTGTACAACACTGACATCTAGTGGACAATACATGCCATGACCTCAAAACTCACAAAGGGATTTCATCTCTTAAAGGAAAAGTTCACCTAAAATTGTATTTTTTAATCATTTATTCACCTTTTCTTATTTGTTTAGAATTCAGATTCTATTTAATCAGTCTGGCTAATTTGATATCTGAAAATACTGCAGAAAACATTAATGATCCAATTTTTGTGCAGAATTCAGATCCAATTTAATTATACTGGCTGTGGAGAAATTGAAAATAATTGTAAATAAATACATTTATATATAATTATTTATTTACATTTTTTTAAAGATTAATTTAAATTAAATTAAATTATTAAATTATTTATTTTTGCTATTGGTCAGGCCTCAATTTAATCATTTATTTTAGTTTCACATTTAAACTTTATTTAACTGTGCTATATGAATGAATTTTTCATAATAAATCAGCGGTACACCTGTAGAGTTATAAACATGTTTACTGTTCCTGCAGTTCTCATGGTATCAGTGTTCTGTGGGTCTCTGGTCTCAGCGGGCGTCTCGGGTCAGGAGCAGATCTGAGTGAATGCACTAAAGATCAGATCCACTCTTCCCCATCAGATCCAGCTCAGCTGCCGGACAGCATTTCCTGAGGGATCGTCACTGTGTCGCCGCACTGAACAAGAGATGCTCCGGTGTGGATTTGTCCTGAATCACAACCTAAACCCTTTCTCTAGACACATAATGCAGATGAAGAGATGGAATTATCAGAGGTTTAGAATTTTTGAATTCTGTGCAGAATTCAGATTTTTTAGAGGGAGTCTGGATGAATTTTTTGTGGAGGGATGAATCTCATGAAAAAAAAATGTTATATTTCATGCCAAAAACATTTTTTTTTTTTTTTTTTATTAATTGTAATTTAAAAAAAAAGAAAATGAAGCCTATTTTAGGACTATAATTTTCATGACAATTACACACATTCTGCCAAAAAAAATATTTTTTCAATAAATTTGCATAAATATAACAAATAATACCACAATGTATATATTTTTTACAATTTAAATATATAATGTATCTTTTTTTTTTGGAGTTACAATAAAAGATAAATATATAATATATTTTTTTCTTAAATTACAATAAAAGATAAATAGTTATAAATTTAAATATTTTTTATCGATATTTATTTTTTATTTTTAAAGATGTCTATTTTAAGACTAGTAAAATTGTTGTTGAATTTATTTTTATGACAACTACACACATTCTGCCAATTTCTTCAGTTTTTTTTTATCAAAGTTGCTTAAATGGAACAAATAATACCACAATGTATAAATTCTTTACAGTTTAAATAGAGAATTTTGGGGAAAAATGTTCATAACTCATGAAAATTATGTCAGAAAGCACAAAGTAATAATGAAATAATGTATGAAATGTATAAAAAATATACATATATCCTTATTTTTTCAATTGATTTTGACGTGAAATATGTTTGCAACATTTTCATGACAGGTTTCGTGAGATTCACTCTTAAAAACATCAGAAAAATGACAGACTGATTGAATCAATCAATCACATTGCTCAAGTCTATGAAGTCTAGATGGATCTAGGAAAGAGGAAGAAGTTGAATCTGAATGAATCCAGAGCTGAATCATAATCAGAGAGCTGCTATTGGATGGGTTATGATAAATGTCTTCCCTGCAGAAGCGTTGAAATGTCCCGCTCCACCTCTTCAAATGGACAATGAGGATCATACCTGAAACAGACAATTCTGCAGAGTTACAGATGCTAATCGTTTTCATTTATTACATTGCTTTATGAAATACTTCACTCTGACTGGTCAACCATGGCATTCTGTGCTCATATATTTGTGTAGGCTTTTGGACATGAAATGCAAATTACTCTGAATTTGGTACCTTTTGTAGGGAACTCCATCTGCGGTGATGAGGAACTTCTCAAAGTTCCATCGGATGTCATTGGCTTTAATGGGAGACCAGTAGAGCTTCCTGATGTCTCCAATGACTGGGTTAACAAACGGCAGGGCTTCCTAGAAGAACAAGGTCGCAGCAGAAAAGTGTAAGCTCTATAAACTTTATTTTGTTTATGCAAATGATCATTTCCAGTCTGTGGCCTGTTCTGTACCTTCAGGTAGGCGTATAGAGGATGTTCATCAGAGCCGTTCACCTCAATCCTGCTGAAGATGGGGAACTTTGGGAGGAAACCTCGTCCTGGTCTCACATACTGCAAAACATTCAGGGTTTCATGGTTCTCCTCTGGGAAGAGTAGGGTGAAAGTATTTTCTGCTCATTAAGGCTGCATTTATTTGATCAAAAACACAGTACAAAAGAAACAGCACCATTACACTAGTCTTCAGTGTCACATGATCTTCAGAAATCATTCTAATATGCTGATTTGCTGCTCAAGAAACATTTATGATTATTATCAATGTTGAAAACACTTGTACTGCTGAATATTTTTGTGGAACTGTGATACATTTATTATTTATTTTTAAGAATTATTTGATGAATAGAAGTTTAAAAGAACAAAATTTATTTGAAAAAGAAATATTTTGTGTTTAATTAAGTGTAATGCATCCTTACTGAATGAAAACAGGTTTTTGAACTAGGTGTTCTAAACCATCATACAGATGTGACAACTAGCCCCAGTCTCCCTTATTTAATAAATATATGCAACCCTAGATTCTAGATTCTAATATCTCATCTATGAACAATGAAGAGGTAAAGATTTTACCAGGAGCCTGTAGACCAAACTGATTGCAGGAGAAGCCAAGCACAGTGAAGCTCAGGTCTCCATACATGTCCATGAGTGCATTCATCCTGTGATACTGTACAGATTATTTACATATTACATATCGCTCATATTCTTTATCATACAAGTATTATTTTACAAAATAGAAATTGAAAAGGTTTTTAATTGACAGTTACTCCACATTAAATAAAATGTTTTTTTGAAAAAGATCAAATCTTTAGTCACAGTTACCTCTTCAATGGTGGACCCTCAGAAGGTTGCCACATTCTCAATGAGAAGAACTTTTCCTCTGAAGATGCTGAGTGGAGCGACCTTTCCTTCCAGGGTGTCCATGGTGAAATCATAAACTGAATTTACAGCCATATTTACTGTAAATTCTCAGTTTCTGTGTTCTTGTACACAGTAACCCGTGGCTCTTGGCTGCGTTTCATTCAGAGTTCTGTATCTCTTGGCTCAGCAGAGGTTCTGCATGGATGACTCTATTGTTTAGGAGCCAGTCATTTTTTGTCCCACGTTTGCAAAGGTATGCTGACCTGATGGTCACGTGAGTCTCCTCATTTCAATGGTCTGCTAATTGTGTGATTGGTCAGCAGAAGCACCCCAGCACAGCAGCTGATGAATCAGGTTTGTTTTCTTTGTTTAATGACTTCTAGGAACATCTCATCTAGAAGTTACATGTGTCATATTACATGTGTTTTTGGTATCGCATAATAATAATAATAATAATAATAATAAAATAGTGAATAGAATAGAACTGGCATTCATTTGGCTCTGCCTGTTACTGTCTGTCCGTCTAACTACATCCAAACATATTCATCTTTTCAGATGTATAGTATAACAGCACCACTTCTTCTTCCGGGTTGTTAGATGGCAGCAGTGAGTCACCGACGTATTACTGAATCCGTAGCAGCAGAACCCGGATGAGCCAGTAGCCGGTCAGCTGTTTATCAATCATGATAAATAATGTGCTCGGATCAGAGGACAGTATCAGCATGGATCAAAAAACTGAAGAACGCACGCAAAGCCAAAGCCACAGGTATATTTCATAAAGAGAGATGCAGGAGTTTGTGCATGTTTCCCTTGACTTGCTTGCACATAAACAGACGTTTGCATTCAGAGATGCATGCAGCAGCAGTAAAACATGAGCTGTTTTATTCTTCTATCTGTACTGTCCATATAAACATTGTTTTTCTGTGAGACAGTGGGTGCGTTTGCATGTTAAAACTAACGTTAGTTGTCATGTTTATAGCAGTGTATCCATAAGACAGTCGCTGTGTATGTATGCATGCATGTAATAGTACCAATGGATCGTCTGCAGTGAATGGGTGCCGTCAGAATGAGAGTCCAAACAGCTGATAAAAAACGTCTTTAAACTTCAAACCGTCAGTTCTGGACACTTCCTCCAGTGAAAAAGTTCATCTCCTGTTGTCTCTCACATCAAAATCCACCCACATATGTGACCCTGGGACCACAAAACCAGTCATAAGGGGCAATTTTTCGAAATTGAGACTTCTGAAAGCTGAATAAATAAGCTTTCCATTGATGTATAGTTTGTTCGGATTGGACAATATTTGGCTGAGATACAACTATTTGAAAATCTGGAATCTGAGGGTGCAAAAAAATCAAAATACTGAGAAAATCGCCTTTAAATTTGTCCAAATGAAGTTCTTAGCAATGCATATTACTAATCAAAAATGAAGTTTTAATATATTTACGGTAGGAAATTTACAAAATATCTTCATGGAACATGATGTTTACTTAATATCCTAATGATTTTTGGCATAAAAGAAAAATGGATAATTTTGACCCATACAATGTATTTTTGGCTATTGCTACAAATATACCCCAGTGACTTAAGACTGGTTTTGTGGTACAGGGTCACATATTTGTTTTGAGCTGTTTTGGCTTGTAAATAGTGCTTGATCTGTACAGATTTCTCTCCTGATTCAGACAAGACTATTTTTTCAATGGAGGAAGCGTTATAATGGATTATGGACTCATATTTTGGCCAGAAGCAGCGGTTTGAATTTGAAATGCCTTAATGATTTGTTTCTTATAAAAACACAGTTTTTCACTTCTCAAGATGTTAACTCATGGACTGGAGTGGTGTGGATTACTTGTGGATTATTGATTATTGTGATGTTTTTATCAGCTGTTTGGACTCTCATTCTGACGGCACCCATTCACTGCAGATCATCCATTGCTGAGCAGATTTGTGATTGAGGTGTGTGTTTTGTGACAGATGTCAGCTGCTGGACCTGCCGTGGGAGGATGTGTTAGTTACACATGTGTTCTGCTACCTGCCGCTGCGTCACCTGGTCAGCTTACAGTGCGTCAGCAAGAGCTTTCGTTCTCTCATTCAGGTGTATCTGACCAACTGCCGTAAGTTTGACCCTGCACAGGTGAGGGAACACACTTTTGTACATATAGTATTTAACTTTCAGATGAAATACTCGAGTGTTCTTGCTGTGTATAAGTCTGTTTGACAGTTTAAAGTGCTCCTTGCCCTCTCAAACAACTTGTATATTTGTATTAGGTATGTACCATAATACATTCAAACGTTTAGGGTCAGTAAATGTCTTAATGTTTTTAAGAAGTCTCTGTTTACCAAAGCTGCATTATTTGATCAAGAATACAGTAAAAATGGTAATATTGTAAAATATTGTTACGACTTAAATATCTGTTTTCTATTTGAATATATTTTAAATGTAATTTATTCCTGTGATGTTTTGCTGTGAATGATAAATTATACAGTTACTAAAAAAAAAAAAAAAAAAAAAAAAGAAAAGTTCTGTATATCAGTTCCATATCAAATATTGGCTGATATTAGAAGTTTTTCATTTTAACAGTATCAATTCATGTTGGTTTTGTTTGCTAATTTCTCATCATCTAACACTAATTTAAAGTGAATCTTTAAAAACGTTCATTAAACTGTTAAAATTAATATCAATTTTCCATACTGTACATTATAATGTTGTTATACCTAAATTAACTTGCAGCATTTAAAGCAACTGTATTTGTTTTATTGTGTTATTTTTAGTTAATTTAGAGAAAATATATAGTTTTTTATTCTAATTTTGATATCTGCTATTTATTGGTTATCAAAATGATTATAAGTTTGAGTATTGGCCAGAATTTTAAAATTGCTGTTATGCTGTATACTTATTTTTTTTGTATATATTTGAAATTTGTGGAATTAACAATTATAATATAATAGAATAATAATTGTGACCTTATTGAAAAAAAAGTATTAATTTCTTAAAAAACAAACAAAAAAAAACTTACTGACAAACTTCTGAGAACTGTATGTAACGTGTATTTTAGTAGTTTTACATTGTACCTGCATTTCAGATCCAAGTCTGCTGAAATATTGGGCAAATATTGTCTATTTCATCAATCTTTCATGCTGTCGTTCTTGTGCTTCTCCTCAGACAGGGCCTCACATTCCTAAAGAAGCCTTTTGCTCAATGCTTCGCCACAACCAAGTTCTCCACCACCTCTGCGTCAGCAACTGCTCTGATTGGATCACGGACAAAGAGCTGCTGCCGGTGATTGGTCAGAACCAGCACCTGCTGCGCGTGGACATGCGCGGCTGCGTTCACCTGAGCCGTCACGCGCTGGTGGCCGTGTCTCTGAGCTGTCCGCGGCTGCAGCACCTGTGCCTGGCACACTGCGAGTGGGTGGACAGTCTGGCTCTGCGCAGCCTGGCCGATCACTGCTCGGACCTGCGCTCGCTGGACATCACCGCCTGCAGACAGCTGAAGGACGACGCCGTGTGCTACCTGGCGGGGAAGTGTCCGGCGCTGCGCTCGCTCTCTGTGGCTGTTAACGCCAACATCACGGACACCGCGGTGGAGGAGGTGGCCAAAAAGTGCAGAGAGCTGGAGAGGCTGGACCTCACGGGGTGCCTGCGAGTGAGAAACGAAGCGATCAGGTGTGCTGTGTGTTTGTTTAAAAGCTCATATCTGATTAGGGATGCATGATTTGGGGAAAAGATTTAACTGCTGAAAAAACAAAACAAATTGCAATTAAAAAAATAAAAATAGGTCCTGCTTGTTTGTAAAAACTGCTCAGTTTGGCCAGAAATAAAATAGATAGATAGATAGATAGATAGAATTAGTATTATTAAATTTAACTAAATTTAGGTTCTAAAAATATGTAATTTTTAATAATAATTAATTATTATTATTATTATTATTATTACAGATTTTTATTATTATTATAGGCCCTGCTTGTTTGTAAGACTGCTCAGTTTGGCCAGAAGTAAAATATACTGTATATTATTTATAAGATAGATAGATAGATAGATAAAAAATATTATTATTAAATGTAACTAAATTTAGGGTCTAAAAATGTCATTTTTAATAATAATAATCATAATTGTTATTACAGATTTTATTTATTATTATAGGTCCTGCTTGTTTGTAAGACTGCAACATTTTATAAAATTGTTATTATTATTACAGATTTTATTATTATTATACTGTAGGTCCTGCTTGTTTGTAAGACTGCAACATTTTATAAAATTGTTATTATTATTACAGATTTTATTATTATTATACTGTAGGTCCTGCTTGTTTGTAAGACTGCAAAATTTGACCATAAATGTAGTGATTATTTATGTGACTATAATAAATAATAATATTAATAGTAATAGAAATAACGATAGTTTTTGTTTGGTACTATTACTAAATTTAAGTACTAAAAAAATAATTTAGTAGCAATAATTGTATTTTTATGTATATTGTATGTTTAGTATTATTATTAATAAATTAAAAAACTAAAAATAAGAATTATTACTATTGTAAAACTTTACTGTAAAATAAAACATTTAAGAAAAGTTATTATATGACAGTAAAATAAAAAAATATGTTTATCACTTAATTATTATTATAACTAAATCAAAATATTAAACAAAATCAGAAATATTGCTATTGTAATATTTATCTGTAAAATAAATTATTTAACAATGATTTTATTTCACAGTAAAACTGTAAAATTACAACACTAAGATTTATGGCTGTATTAATTTCTTAATTTTTAAATGTGCCATCAAGAGTTTATTTTAGCAGAAAACTGCAAATAGGGTTTAAAGCTTCTCTTTAGTTGACAAGAGTCCATTTAGAAACACTTATTACTACAAATATGGGAAGATGTTTGGTGCATGTTATAAGCAACCCAAACTCAGAGTGCTTATAGAGATTCATGTGGAGCAGCATTTCCTGCAAACCAAGCTTTTTAATAACTTTTGTTTATCTGTGTTCAGGACGTTAGCAGAGTACTGCCCCAAACTGCAGTCTCTCAAGGTGAACCACTGTCACAACGTAACCGAGTCCAGTCTGGGCGTCCTGCGCCGGCGTAACGTGGAGATCGATGTGGAGCCTCCCCTGCAGAGGGCGCTAGTTCTGCTGCAGGACGTCGTGGGCTTCGCTCCCTTCATTAACCTGCAGATTTAGCACAACATCTGGACTGTGAGGTACCAGATCAGACCTAGCAATGAAATCAAAGCTAACCTATGTTTCTGATCTCCAAAAAACATTTCATATTTGTAACCTTTTATCAGAATGTAGTGCCTCTGGTTAGTCTGTTGCTTTAATGTAGTTAAGTTAATGGAAGCCTGTGTGAAATGTTTGTTTTGTTTCATAGGTCCTCTCTCATCCACAATCTTACTCTGGAAGGCTGACTTTTGAAACAACGCACTTTTACACCAATGCAATTTCACAGAAGACACAACAACAAATACACATTTCAAGTGCTTGATTGTTTTAGTGTATTTTAGCAATTAAAAAGAAACTTTCTTTGGTTTGAAACCATGCTGCAGGCTTTCAGAATGAGGACTCGAGCCAGTCTGGTCCCATTCTTAATGGTAGTTATGATAATCATTAGAAGGAAGTTGGTGAAAATATATTATTTATTGAAGCAGCTTTCTGTTTTCATGCAGGAACCAAAAGATGTCGTTTTGCACTCATGAAATACTGAAATATTTGCACTTTTTTCAGTACATCTGAACATTACAGTCCTTCAGCTTTACTGGACCATCAGATTTTCTCTCAGCTTCATTAGACAAATCTGTAAACAGGAACGCAGATCTTCCTTGAAATAATCCACGGAGCAATCAAGTCATGTTTTACAGAAGCAAAGCTCTGTGTTGATTTTATTTACATTAGTCTAATAATAGATAAGAATGGATTATAGATTCTTATTTAAATGTGACTTGTATGGATATTGATTCATATGCACTTTGAAACCTCAGTTTGAAAAGGATTGAAGCTGGAAAATCAATATTGGTTCTGGTTTACTTCACAGGTTTGCATTGTTTAAATAAGACAAACATTATAGTATATATAATATTGCTATCAAATTGGACTTTTTGCTGGTGTTTCTCTATATGTTGCATTCATAATATTTCATCAAGATCCTAAATTTACAGAACTGAAACATTTATAAAGTATGGCCAGGTCTGTATGTGGTTAGCTGACAATTTCCTATCACAATGTGCTTATTTTGTATGCTGGAGGACTTTTAGGAGCTCTGCATTTTTTATTTTTTTTCTTGGATAATTATTCAACATTTTAACATCACAATGGTATATGATTTTTGCACATGCACTGTGCTTTAATGTGTTTTGCTTTTGTATAATTCTGTAAATGTGTGGTTGTTAATTAAGTGCATAAATGGTTTATGCAAATTGCTGAGAAAGTATAAAGTCTTATGCAATACGATGTTTTGAAATATTATCTGGTCTTACTTGGATCACATGGCATGTTAATGCAGTAGTTGAACTAAAAATGAACACCCTCAGGTTATATGTAGATGACTTTGTTTCTTCGTGGGAACAGATTTGGCGAAATTTAGCATTACGTCACTTACTCACCAGTGGATCCTCTGCAGTGAATGGGTGCCGTCAGAATGAATTTGTTTCTTACAAACACACAGCTTTTCACTTTGGAAGATGTTAACTGATGGACTGGAGTGGTGTGGATTACTTGTGGATTATTGTGATGTTTTTATCAGCTGTTTGGACTCTCATTCTGACGGCACCCATTCACTGCAGAGCATCCATTGCTGAGCTGATAGAATGCTACATTTTCTAAATATGTTCCCGTGAAGAAACAAACTATTGGAGCGACCGAAGGTGAGTTAATTTTCAGCGAATTTTCACTTCCAGGTGAACTATTTCTTTAAAAAGCAGGATGATTTAACATTTGAACTCTAACTTCATCATGCTGTTTAACCAGCAGAGGGCAGGGTTGCCTATGTTTTCGGATGGATGAATAGCTTTTATTAATTGCAGGATGGAAGTGGAAATTTGCATTGATTTACAAACACTGTTTCTGTAAAGCATGGGTTTTTAAGTTGAAAACTCTTTATTTTTATAGTTTTAATGGCTTTAGATCATAGTTATGAAAGCAGAGATGCCAGGAGTTTGACTTGAAATCCTGCACAAGTTCAAACACTGCTCCTGGAGCAAGAAAAGGAGGTTTACTTTTGATTTGTACACGGAAACCCTGCTTGAATCCTGAAACTCCATGTGCCGAGTCTTTACTAAAAGTCATTTGTACTCCACATGAATAGAAGGAAGGTGGAGTCCTAATGACCTGAATTACAGAATTATTAGTCATATAGCTTTATTATCCCTGTTGAGCCCTAAAACTCAAACTGGTTCTGGATTGTGAAACTCTTTGTGTATAGAAGTCAGATTTAATTTATATGCATCTGAAAGGCATCTACCATTTGTTATTCAGCACGTTTCATAAGCAGTGCGTGTTAAGACAAATAGAAAATAAAATGTTGTTTTAAAATAAGATTAAGGAAAGAAAATACATTAGTAAATGTAGCATCTCTTTTGTACAAATAGATACATTATGTAAAAATCACAAAATCACTTTTTTTATTATTTCTATGATCTCCAAAAAATGGAGCAAAAATGTAGTTAAAAGTAGGCTAAATAGGATAGCCTACATACAGAAAAAAAGTATATCAGCATCCAACTGTACATATTGTTATATTTATTTGTGCCTACATTCTCCTCAAAAACGGGTCTTTCAGGGTTTGTTTATTTCTTTGCAATTCGATGTAGATCAGAAATGAATCACTTATAGTGTGATAACATTGGTAATCGTCTCTTTACCCTTTATATTCATAGACTCACTTTATTAATTTGGGATCACAGCGGTTGTTTGGGGTTTGTTTTCCTCCTGAGATTCGACTTGAATTCAGCACGCGAGCACTGAGCATGCGCGCTGAGTCCGTACTGGAACACTAGCGCGCTGCCTACTGCATACTACATAGAATTAGAGCGAGCAGAGAGAATGGCGATTAACATGAAACCGAGTCTGAAAACGGGCGGGGCTTAGCGGACCACACGTTCTCTTATTGGTCAGGGAGTAAATAGTCATAATTAATAATAATTATTTTTACTCAAATTGTAGGGAAAGCTATTAATGTCTTGTTAATTATTTGACAGGATTTTCTCTGTCTTGTAGGCATATTATATTCGTTGCTACTGAATGACCGTTTGAATGCTTTGATCTATAAATAATTGTAAGCCTTACTTTAACATTTGTTTATTAAGAATATTAAGAAGATGACGAATTGTATAAATGTCATCTTCATGCAATCTGTAAAAAAACTAGCAATTATTTTCTCTCTCTACCTGTTTTTCTTATTTTTATGAGATTTGTCCATTTGTATAAATATTTGTATTTATACATTAGAATTGAAAGTGATCTTAATGTTTAATATTTAATTTGTATTTTTTTTGTAACTTGTAACTCTTGAATTGAGGAAAGACAGCGCTGTCACGAGGTGCATGTTACTTTTCCCATCGGTACTCAAGATGGACCAATCACAATCAATTTTGATTAGGTAAGTTTTTTTTTTGTAATCGATTTTGTAGAGATAACTAAAATGAATGTTATTTATTTATTTAGTCATTTAGCAGATGCTTTTATCCAAAGCGACTTACAAATGAGGACAACAGAAGCAATCAATTGAAGTATTAAAACAACTAAAAACAGATCCAAAACTAAAAGCTAAAACTGTATAAATACTACCTATACACATTTTAAAAATAAAGAAATGAAAAAAAATGACAAATACATACAACAAAATTTTACATTTAAATGAAAAACAAAAAAATAAAGCTAAAAACAATTCAAAATATTAAAGAACAAAAGGTATAAGAGTATAATAATGATTCTAACATAACACTAAGCCAAACACCAAAAAAACAACTATATATATAAATATATATGTGTATGTACAACCACACACACATACATACATACATATATATATATACATACACATTTATAAATTCAATATATACATATATATATATATATATATACAGTATATATAATTTCATTTCCATTTAGTTTGTTGAAGTATTAAAATAACTAAATTAAATAAAACTAAAACTTAATAAAAGACCTATACAGACATAATAAATTCAGACATAATGTAACTAAAATTAAAATAAATAACAAATGAAAATCAAACGACAGTAGTTTAAAAATAACAACAATAGAATGTTAATATGCATGTCAGATAATATGCTCTAAAATTAATACATTTAAACGTTAATTTGTATTTTTCCGTAACTTTTACCTCTTGTAGGCTATTGATGAAAGCAGGACAGTGATGTCACAAAGTAGCTACGTGTTACATTTCCCAGCGCTACTCCGTACGAGCCAATCACAGTCAACTGCGATTACCAGTTCATTTTTTGTAATCGATTTTATGAAGATAACTAGAATGAATTTCAATATGCATATCGGCCAATATGTTTTCAAATCAATCCCATATTAAGGCGATTACACTGTTTAATATGCAAATGTCCCCAATAATTTTGATTTAAATTCCAATGCACCTCGATAGAGTATTCGTCCTAATGAGCCACTACGCGCCCCCTGGAGGAAGAACTACCAAATGTAACGCTTTCCACCCTCCGTGCGTACTGCACTACTAGTAGGAGTAGTATAGAGCGTGATTGCGAACACACCTCGTGCTCTCACCGGCGGGGCTGATGTCTGACTCTATTAGTTAGACACACTCAGTTCTCGGCTGTCCTTCTCATTCCCCGTAAAACACGAATGCAGGACAGAGTCGAGGAGCTGTCCACTTCAGCACCGCGAGCGGGACCTTCCACACATACCCAGACTGAGCCTCTTGAGGATGATGAAGATGAAGAAGATGATGCTGCTGCTGCTGAGTGCATGCGGACTGCAGTAACGCACCAGCAGACCCGCATTCCTCCATCCACACAGCCACCTGAACCTCCGGTAAGAGTTTCTCTTGTTTCATGCGTGTCTGCTGGCTTTTACACGGAGCTGATGTCCTGATGCAGTGGCATGCTGTTGCATGCAGCATGCAGAAACATTGCAGTCAGTCCTGGGAGAATGTCATATTCAAACACATGCTGGATCAGTGTTGATTTCCACGAGATGTGGCCTGAGGTTCCTTGTCCTAAAGGACACCAGACAGGCGACCTTTAAATGCTCTAATAAAGCTGGAATATGTAGGTTTTGAGGTTTTTAGCTGCCAGTAGTGAAATAATTTTGTAAGTCCATTGGAATCAACCAGTTGATCATTCTAGGACGTTGAGGTCACTCTGATGCTCTGCATCTATGTTAATGTGAATGATTTGATTGTGTTCAGATGTGGCTGTTTGATTTTAGTGGATGTTCTTTCTTCATTTCTGATGTGCTGCTTGTGTTTGGATATAAAACCAAGCATACGTTTTTATGATATCAGCAGTTTGTTTTTGTATGCTTGTTGAGAGGTGAAGTGTGTTAGGGCCGTTGTAATGGATGATAATGCAGATAAATACACAGTACAACTTAATAATGAGAAAATGTGATGTACAAAAAAGGCTGGAACCAAGTATTTTACACAATATTTCTAGAAATGTACTATGATATATTAACTAGGCCAGCTAATTAGCCAATATTTGGCTCTTTTTAGATTATCTGGCAATTAATACAAGTTTTAGTTCCCCCCTTGTTTTTTAATCAGATTTGGAGAAATGTTGCATTCCATCACTTGCTCACCAATGGATCCTCTGCAGTGAATGGGTGCCGTCAGAATGAGAGTCCAAACAGCTGATAAAACATCACAAGTAATACACACCACTCCAGTCCATCAGTTAAAGTCTTGTGAAGCCAAAAGCTGTCTGTTTGTAAGAAACAAATCCAATATTGAGATGTCTGGCCTGAATCAGGAGAGAAATCTGCACATATCAAGTGCCGTTTATAAGTGAAAACGGTCCAAAACGGCTCTAAACAAATATCTCCAAATATGGATTTTGATGTGAGAGACAACAGAAGATGGACTTTTCCATTGGAGGAAGCATAATTATGGGTTATGGACTCTTATTTTAGCTGGAAGCAACTGTTTGAAGTTAAAAATATCTTAATGTTAGATTTGTTTCTTACAAACACACAGATTTTCACTACAAAAGATGTTACTCGATGGACTGGAGTGGTGTGTATTACTTGTGATGTTTTTATCAGCTGTTTGGACTCTCATTCTGACGGCACCCATTCACTGCAGAGGATCCATTGGTGAGCAAGTGATGGAATGCTGCATTTCTCCAAATCTGATGAAGAAACAAACTCGCCTACAGGATGGCCTGAGGGTGAGGATATTTTCATTTTGGGGTGAACTAGTCCTTTAAGTTCTATTATATCGGCCTTCAAGCATCCTGCTCTCTAAATCAATATCTGCAATTAACATTAAGATATAATGCCAATATACAAAACATAATGAGGACAAATGAGACTTACACAGCATGTGGAATATTATGTTACACAATATTCACTTAAAATGCACTCAAAACATCAAACAAAAATGGTTATTATTCATTGACAGGACTTCTGGTATATTTCACAATTGGCACAAGCAGAAACTAACACTTCTGTTAATCGGTCAAGCCGGCGTGGTTAACAGCTGATGCGATAACCTCAAATTGTCCAGGAAATTGGCTGATTAATCAGCCTGGTCAATACAGCAGTGTATCGTTAGCGCTGTTGAAAGCTGTTAGGTCTCTTTCAATCGTTCGGTCTCTGTTGAAAGAGCCGTGTTTCTCTCTGTCTGGTGTTGGCGGTTACAGCAGATGCTGTCCTGAGAAAGACGTGTGACTCCTTAAGGATGATGAATTATAGTGTCTGACACAAAGCTGCAGGTGCTGCGATGATTCGGGATACAAATGGCACGTCCTTTAGCACGCTGAGAGAAAGAGGTAAACAGACGATCAGATGGATGAAATTATGAGTCATGGCTTGTGTCGTCTGTCTGAGGGTCAGCTCTGATGTTTTGTCTTCATCTATTGATGTCGCAGAGGATTTCAGACAGCATGAAGAAAGATGTTATCCTGGATTGATGAAGCCTCCCACTATTTATTCTGTTTGACCTTTAAAACTCCTCACGTTGTCATAGTTGCTCCTTTTTATCATAACACTTATCTTTGAGCTTTTTGAGCTCAGTTTTGACTTCATTTCAGATGTAAAAGAAGTTTATATGCTCTGCAGCTGATGCAATATAGTTATCAGCATATTGTGACCTGCACAATTTTTCCCACTGTTATCTTCTGGAAAAACTGGAAATGCACGCTGATGCATTGTTAGTAAACTGGCACAGTAATTTAATCAAGTCATTATTTTTAATGAATGTCCTTAAAGCTGAAGTGTGCCATTTTTTTTTTTCAATGCTAAAATAATTTGTTGAGTCACATTTAAGAGTACATCATTCGTGGCTGATTTTCCTGAAAAGCATAAACATTGTGGCACATTCAAATTTTTAAAATTGCTTTTATTTGCTTGAGCAGCCCGACACTCCAAAATGATCTCAATCGCTTGAGGTCTGTTTTGTCCATCTAATGTATGACAGAGTCAGTGATTGGGAAGCCTGTTTGAAAAGTTATTATTTTTGCAATTTTCTTTTAGTGATGAATGTGGCACCAAAATGACACATTTCAGTTTTTCAAAAGTAACAGACAAGAGTGCAGTGAATTGCAAAATGTACACCATTATGGTGCTTCCACTTGTCTGTATATTTATTCAAGTCAAGTCAAGTCAAGTCAAGTCTGCTTTATTGTCAATTCTTCCACATGTACAGTACATACATACAGAGAATTGAAATTGCGTTACTCTCAGACCCTTGGTGCATACAGTTAACATTAAACACTGACAGTAGACGTTCAAATACAGATAAATACAGTTTAACCATATGTACATACAAACTATACAGATATACAAATGAGGACAATAATTTGCACTATCATTCAAACGTTTGTGGTTGGTAAGATTGTTTTTGAAAGAAATTAATGCTTTTATTCAGCAAGGATGCATTAAAATGTTCGAAAGTGACAGTAAAGACATTTATAATATTAGAAAAGATTATTTTTCAAGTAAGTGCTCTTCTTTTGAACTTTCTATTCATCTGTGAATCCTGAAAAATAAAATGCATCATGGTTTCCACAAATATATGAAGCAACACAACTGTTTTCAACATTAATAATAATCAGAAATGTTTCTTGAGCAGCAAATCAGAATGATTTCTGAAGGATCATGTGACACTGAAGACTGGAGAAATGATGCTGAAAATTCAGCTTTGATCATAGAAATAAATTACATTTTAAAATATATTCAAATAGAAACAAGTTATTTTAAATTATAATAATATTTCACAATATCTGATTTAACTGTATTTTTGAGCAAATAAATGCAGCCTTGGTGAGCAGAAGAAATAATAATAATATTAATAAAAAACCATCTTAGCTACTCCAAACTTTGGAACGATAGTGTATATTTACTTGTTTGTAAAAAGATTTCATCTTTACTTAAGAAATGTTTCATGGATTTTCATCGCCTGTATCAGCCAAAAACTATTCCTGCTTGGCTGATTTACTGTACAGACGTTTTTGTTAATCATTTTGAGCAAGTGGCATGAAATAACTCTTTATTTACATTCAGCAAAGTTGAGTACATCTTCTTTGTCATCATTAATCATTATGTAGGTCATTGTCCACAATGTTTTCTAGACATGAGCCTAAACTCTACTTTACATCACCCAAAATTCAGATTAACACAGTCCTTGTTGTTTATTCTAGAAACTGGATCATACTGTAGGTTTATTAGGGATTTGGCAATCAGTTTAACATGTTTGCATGATATTGAATTGCATTATGTCCAATTTTGCATACTAAACATGGCATACAGTGACACTGTCTGCATCGGTTCTCTCTCAGTCTCTTTCTCTGTTTGATTAGTATTTTCTGGCTGTCGTCCTCTCATGTAACACGCTTCTTATGAGGCTCTAGAATCAGTGAGAAACTCTTTCATCTCTCCGCCTGCTGCCCACACATGCTTTCTGCTTTCTACAATCTCCTTCTTCTTTACACCCTCAATAACCTTTCATACGTTTCCTTTCACACGCTCCTGTCGTTCTCCCACTCTCTCCATCTGTCTCTAAATCACATGAATCAGTGCTTCGCATGTTAACAGTAATTCAGCTCTGATGTGCATGTCGAGATCAAATTATGATGCACTGACCGCTGTAATCTGCATTTGCATTCAAATCAATTGACTTGCACTCAACTTGTTGGTGTTTTCGGTCCACCTTGTGACCTCACCTCAAGACATACTTAACACACATGCACATGTATTTTGTTAAGTTGGTTTGAGACCATTAGTGAGCTCGTACCATGAAAAACCCGCCATCTGACCAGCGCTAATTCGATTCAGACTCCATCTCTTGAGTTTGAAATGTGATTCATCCTGAATGTTATTTAATATCACGTCTGAGATTGGCAGTCTTGCAGGGTGACCAGGATTCTCATCCCGACTTCTCTGAATTGCAAACCCTTTCAATTGTCTCTGAAAGGGTTTGCGTGGAAATGGCCTTTGTCGGACTGTTGTGCATCACGGAGTCTGGCTAAGTGGATGATTGTGTTCATTTGTGTAGATGATGGTTGAAGTGATTAGTGTGCATCATGAGGATTGAATTACAGTAATGTTGTTTGAGTGCGTGTGAGTTCACGAGGTTAGAAAGGTGATGGATTTAAGGTCAGTGTAATGCCGTCTAAAGGAAGGTCATGTGTTGTCAGGTTTTTGTTTATTTTCTATTCTGGAACGATTTATAATTTTCACTCACTTTATCACTAATAGACTTTAATGTCCTCAGAGAGATGAAGTTTATGTAATATGTGTTATGTAGTGCTTTGTGTGAACCCAAGAGAGCTGAGTGAGTCAAAACCTGTCATGAACATGTCCAGGTCAGAGTTCACCTCAAAATTAAAAAACAAAGAAATAAGAGACTATGCTTGGCATATTACATTACATTACATTACATTATATTATATTATATTAAATAACTATTATTTTATGTGAATATATGTTCAAATGTAATTTATATTACATAAATATATGTTGTGATCAAAGCTGAATTTTCAGCATCATTACTCCAGTCTTCAGTGTCACATGATCTTCAGAAATCATTCTAATATACTGATTTGATGTTAATTTCTGATTATCAATGTTGAAAACTGTTATGCCGCATAATGTTTTTGTCAAAAACATGATGATTTTTTTAATAGAAAGTTAAAAAGAACAGCATTTATTTGCAAATATAAGTCTTTTTATAAAATGTTAAAAATATTTTTTTTATCATTTTTGATCAATTTAATGCAACCTTGGTGAATAATAAAAAAAAAAGTAATCCCAAACATTTGAACAGTAAATTTATATATAAATATACGTGTATATACATATATACATTTATACATTATGGCTTGTACTCTAAATTTTGTAATTTCATTTATGATTCAAATATTTTAACAAAAATCATTGAGATTCTAATGAGAATCACCATTAAGGAAAATTGAAATGTAAAAAATACTTATACAACACATTACATTTAATGATTATTTAGGTCAAATGTGTTTAATTGTCATGACAGAGCAATTTTGATGTTCCTAAAAATGAACTTCACTTTGTTTATGCAAAAGACAATTTCTCGTGTTTTTCTTTTGATTTAAAGAAACAATGAGGCCTGAACATGTTTTTATGAGGATTACCCAGTTATAGGGATCTGTAGGTGTAGAAAGGTTCATGTGCTCCCTGAAGGTCTCCGATTAGCCGTGTTAATGGACGGTCTGGGTTCAGGACCGCAGGTGTGTGTTTGTGTTTCACAGACTCGAGCTGATGAATCTATTAAGTAGAGGAGGAGGAAGTAGGTCTGTAGGAACACTCTCTCTCTCTCTGTGTGTGTGTGTGTGTGTGTGTGTGTAAGTGAGAGCGAGAGCTAATAAGATACATTGGACCACATCAGCACATGCTATTTTTGGCTCTTTCAGTGGTGTTTGCTAAGGCGAGCTTCACTATTACTATCATTCATGCTTAGCGCAAGGGATTTGAGCAAACTCCTGACACTAAATACTAAACTTTGCCATGGAACGTTGTATATTATTGCATTACAGACATGAATGATTCCTCAAGTCATGTTGCGTGTTTGAAAAACAACTTACATGCTTGTGAATGTGATGTTTGTCACTGATGATTTCAGACAGACAGACAAGGTTTCTGGGTTCTGATCTTTGGTATTATTATGGTGATTAGGAGAGGTGTAATATGGAAGACTGAAAGTCACCTCTATCGCCTGACTCGTATGTCTTTTTGACAGAACAGAAATAGTGATGAAAGTAACAATGAAATAATTCATTGTAGCTTATAAAACAGAATAGATTGATCCCAATTCTGATCAGATGAGCCACTTTCAAACCTTTGTAAAATAGCAATGCAAACCCCTACTATATATATATATATATATATATATATATATATATATATATATATATATATTATTGTCTTACATTAATGCTTTTTTTTTGGCTTGGTAGAAGAGTTGTTATATTATTAATTTATAAATAAATAAATAAAATTTAGAAATTATAATATATTATGTTATTAATTTTGTATATTAATATTCTACAGCTCATGCCTATGGTTGTGAAGTTTTTAAACTTCTGATGTGTGAAACTCATCCCACACCATACTGTGCTTTTCATCAGAAAACGTAAAACTAGTAGTTTAATAAATAGAGTTTCAGCAGGTGTGGGAGGTGTCTGGAAGTGTAAACATAAGGAGGACAGTAGTTGATTTCTCTGTAGTTTTCTGGACTTGTTTTTGGCATCTGTGTGTTCATGGAGAATATGACACAGCTGTTGTTGATCAATCTTTTCTATATAGATTTCAGGAATGAGGACAAGTCACAGCACATTTATGATATGAGGGCTCGACCATCCCACGCACACTTCCCCTTCTCCAGAGCAGGGCTGTTGACATGTCCAATGATCTCAATTTGTTTTTTTTGTTTTTGTGTACTTAAAAATGATACTCTAGATGAATTTAAAAAAAAAAAAAAAAAAAATTGTTATAGGTTTTCGTAATTTGTTTTAGTAGTTTTTTTCGTGGGTGGTGGCGGGTGTTGACTTTTATAGTTTTATTCATTTTTATTCAGATTAAGTTTAATTTTTAAATTAATTACATTTTTATTTATTTTAGAAAATCAAGCAAAGCTATATTAAAATAAGAAACGAAGTGTCACACATACAATGAAATTGATGGGTTTTCAGTTTCAAATGTAAAAATGTTAAGGTGACTTGTTTTTTTCCACTTCCATAAAAATTTACATTTAACAGTACTTTACTCTAAAATGACCCATTAGATCTATTACAGTTTTTTTGCCATATAAAGTAAACTTGCTATCAACTAATTAACATAATTTGTACAGTCTTTTGCAGCTAAAAATACTTTTTTTGTACAGTAAGTGTTTGTTCCATGCATTCAACTAGTTTTAATGAATAATTTAGCATATTGTTGAACCTTGGAGTCCATGCTAATGTTAATAAATTTAATTGTTCAATTTTGAAAGTAATTTTGTTTATTTTCGATGTATGGATTTAGTACTGTTTTGGATCTAAACTTGATGTTGAATGTATAATATGGGTTCTCAGGACACTGTAATTCTCCAAAAACTGAGGTCAGGTGTGCACTATAAGTGAAATACCTCCCACATCACCTGTAGAGGCCTGTCCTATTCACAGAAAGCATTTAACATTCAGCAGCCTGCTTCATGTGCTTGTACTCTGTCAGGGTGACAGGTGTGCCTCTGGACAGGAACCAGTGTGCATTATTTGAAGTGTCGTGAGAAAGTGAATGAGTGACAGACAGGGAGGAGGGAGGGAGAGATGGTGTTCATTCAGATGGAGTCGTTTGACACGAGGCCCGTCTCTATGGCTACAGCTTTCATCTCTCTGTGCTCGACAGAACGCCGCTCTTATAATTCAGGGAAATGTATTCATCAGTCCATAGAAAGGTGCTAAATCCTCGCGGATCAGTTTGATCAGAAGGAGCTTTGCTGTTACGCCTGTCTTCAGTTTGTATTCTGTTTTGTTCTGGTTGTCATTCTCATGGGCGGCTTTCCTCCTTTATTTGATAGAAAGAAAAGGCTGTCACTGTAATTTGCATATTTTTGAAGTTATCTTTAATGGATTACTTTACAGAAAAATCTAAATTCTGTCATAATTTTCCTACACATGCATATATAATAATTGTCAAATTTTAGCATATGGATGACCGTGTAAAAATGATTTCTCAAAACTATAGCCTAAATTATGTGAAAAACTACAAAATACTAGAAATATATTTACTTTCTTTAAATTTTATTTTTTATGACTTTTCTGTTACACTGTAGAACAAATATTGTAACAAAGATTATACATTTTTACAAGAAAATACTATTTTAGACTTTTTAATTTTAAATGGCATGTTTAATTCAATGCATTTCTTGCCATTTCTTTGTATTTTTTTTTATTTGCTGGCAATTTCTGAGTGAAAAGTAAATCCTACATTTAAAAAAAATAGTATAGAAACAATTTTCACCCAGAAATTGCTAGTAAATTTCACAATTAATTATAAAGAAACAGAAAGTAACTATATAATCAGTAACTGTGTATATATATATATATATATATATATATATATATTTATTTATTTATTTATTTATTTATTTATTTATTTATTTAGTGGAAAGACTGAAATAATATTTTCTTGTACAATGTACTCCAGTGATCTTTCTTTTATTTACAACTTGTCTTATTTATCTTAATTATCTTTCTTGTAATATACAAGCCAAAAAAGTCTTCAGTCTTCAAGACAGTAAATAGTGTCCACTTTAATATCATGTTGTCATAAATAATCAGCTGGCCGTCCTCTGAAGCAGAATCTCAGGACTGCGGTCAGATAGTCATGCTGTGGCTAATATTAGCACAGATCTGGCTCCGTGTCTGTTGACATTAGAGACGGTTTCTTTTAATAAGACTGTGATTCTGCCTGTAAACATGCAGAATAGTCACCCGGGGACCGCCGATACCCGAGAGGAACATTACAGCTCTTGAAGTGTCTCATTCTTTCCTCTGTCTGTGACTGTGTTATAAAGTGTTTGTGTTACAGGTGGTTCTGTTGTTATAGTGAGCTAAAACTCACTCTCAGGTGCAATTAAACCTCTAAAATGAATCTCACGAAACCTCTCAACATGCATTTTCCTTTCATATATTTCAAGTAAACTGCACAGGGAATTTTGGACAATAAAAAAGTGCAGCTGCCTGTGATATTCAGCGAGGCCTTTAATGAGGAAGGTTATAATGAACTGAGTAAGCGAGCTGGTGATAAAGGTGTGAAGGTGTCTGTTTAAATGGGCTCGACGGCACAGATGGTTTTCTGTGAATTAGCTGAGATGGCCTGTAATTCTCCTGCAGTGCAGACGGATGAGTGAGTATTTTTGGAGAGAGAAAGTCCAGGGAGAAAATGAGTGAAGGAGAGAGGAATGATATTGAGAGCAAAGCAGAGTTATACTGTAAGAGTCAACACAGTGTGTGTGTGTGTGTGTATTAGATTGCTTGTACACATGTTTTGATACAGAGACACACATTTTTAAGATGGAGGCTGCAATGGACTCACTTATCTCATGAACATTAATCAGGTCAATTATTTAATATCAAAAAAATTATAAGTAAGAAGATGTGCAAAATGTATTAAAAAATAAAGCAATAGTTAACCCAAAAAAGTAAAAATGCATCTGATATTATTTACTCATTTTCATATTAGCTCCAAAAAGACTAGAATTTTAATTGTTAGATCCACTCTCTTTAACGTAGGCTGCTTTTATACAGATTGGTTTGTTTTTCTTATATTTGAGTGAGCAATTGTTCTGTTCGCTCAAATCAAATGCACTCATGAACACCTTTTCCCCAAGCGTAAACTTTACAACTTCTAGAATACATGTACTCAGATGTAAAGTTTGCTTTGATCTGTATTGTGAGGAATTCAGAATTCAGAGGGGGAAAAGTTAGAATTGTGAGACATACAGGTACATCTCAGAAAATTAGAATATGGTGAATTTTTTTTTTCTTGTAACTTATTTCAAAAAGTGAAACTTTTCATATATTTTAGATTCATTACATGTAAAATAAAACACTTAAAAAAAATTGTTTTATTTTGATGATTAGAGCTTACAGCTCATGAAAGTCAAAATCAGTATCTCAAAATATTAGAATATTTACATTTGAGTTTCAATAAATGACCATCCCTACAGTATAAATTCTGGGTATATCTTGTTCTTTGAAACCACAATAAATGGAGAAGACTGCTGACTTGGCAATGATCCAGAAGACGAACATTGACACCCTCCACAAAGAGGGTAAGTCACAGAGGGTCATTACTGAAAGGGGTGGCTGTTTACAGAGTGCTGTATCAAAGCATATTAAATGCAAAGTTGACTGGAAGGAAGAATTTGGGTAGGAAAATGTGCACAAGCAACAGGGATGACCGCAAGCTTGAGAATACAGTCAAGCAAAGCTGATTCAAACACTTGAGAGAGCTTCACAAGGAGTGGACTGAAGCTGGAGTCAGTGCATCAAGAGTCACCACGCTCAGACGTCTTCAGGAAAAGGGCTACCAAGCCACTTCTGAACAAGAGACAACGTCAGAAGCGTCTTACCTGGGCTGTGGAGAAAAAGAACTGGACTGTTGGTCAGTTGTCCAAAGTCCTTTTTTCAGATAAAAGTACATTTTTACTGAACCGTCTTTCGGATGAGACGTTAAACCGAGGTCCTGACTCTCTGTGGTCATTAAAAATCCCATGACACTCATCGTAAAAGAGTAGGGGTGTAACCCATTTGTCCTGGCCAAATTCCCTCCACTGGCCCTTGTCAATCATGGCCTCCCAATAATCCCCATCCACTTGATTGGCTCTATCTCTCTCTCCTCTCCACCTGTAGCTGGTGTGTGGTGAGCGCACTGGCGCCGTTGTGCTGTGGCTGCCGTCGCATCATCCAAGTGGATGCTGCACACTGGTGGTGGTTGAAGAGAGACCCCCTCATATGATTGTAAAGCGCTTTGGGTGTACAACAATACACAATAAAGCGCTTCATTCATTCATTCATTCATTCATTCATTCATTCATTCATTCATTCATTCATTCATTCATTCATTCATTCATTCATTCAATTTGCTTTTCATTTGGAAATCAAGGTCTGGAGTCTGGAGGAAGACTGGAGAGGCACAGAATCCAAGCTGCTTGAAGTCCAGTGTGAAGTTTCTGAAGTCAGTGATGATTTGGGGTGGCGTGACGTCTGCTGGTGTTGGTCCATTGTGTTTTATCAAGTCCAAAGTCAATGCAACCGTCTACCAGGAGATTTTAGAGCACTTTATGCTTCCATCTGCTGACAAGCTTTATGGAGATGCTGATTTCCTTTTCCAGCAGGACTTTAGCACCTGCCCACAGTGACAAAACCACTTCCAAGTGCTTTGCTGACCATGATATTACTGTGCTTGATTGGCCAGCCAACATGCCTGACCTGAACCCCATATGGAATCTATGGGATATTTTCAAGAGAAAGATGAGAAACAGTCGATCCAACAATCCAGACGAGCTGAAGGCTCAATAGTGCCTCAGCAGTGCCACAGGCTGATCGCTTCCATGCCACACCTCACTGATGCTGGAGTTTGTGCTAAAGGAGCCCCGACAAGTATTGAGTGCATAAATGAACATACTTTAAAGAATTTGAACTTTTCTGTTTTGCAAATCCTTTTTTTGATTGATCTTAGGAAATATTCTAATATTTTGAGATACTGATTTTTGACTTTCATTAGCTGTAAGCTCTAATCATCAAAATTAAAACAAAAAAACTTTTGAAGTGTTTTACTTTACATGTAATGCATCTAAAATATATGAAAGTTTAACTTTTTGAAAAGTTACAAGAAGAAATGAACTTTTCACCATATTCTAATTTTCTGAGATTTACCTGTAAACTTGGAATTGAAAGAAAAAAGTCATAATTCTGAGTTTATACAGTATCTCTCAATTTTATTTTGCAATTTTGACTTATTTTTCTCAGATTTTCAAGAAACAAAGTCCAAATTGTGAAATGTCAACTTCAGTTGTGATGAAAGAAGATAGAATTGTGTGATGAAAAGCAGAAATTACCTTTTTGAGAATCATTTTAGTTAAAATGTTTTATTTTTATTTTTTATTTTTATGTAGTTTATGTAGTTTCAGACTTTTGAGTACTTTTGAATGTGCACAGTTCATGCCAGGACATTGTAAATCTGTAGCAAATGAGTGTTCAAGTTCAGCTGGATCATATTGACCAAAAAAAATGTATAGCTTAAATGCATAAATGTTGTAATTTCTAATAGCTATCAATGAAGAAGGATATTTTTTGGGTCCTGATGGTGTTGTAACGTCATCTACCAGCAGGGGCTAACTGGGGCATGCTAACCAGCAAAACCTTGACCTGGTCTAGAGACCAGGCATGTACTTTTAATGTGAGCCAGCAGAAGTACATTACTTTCGGTTGTGTGGGCTTACATTCTGGCTTCCCTGTGAAGAGCCTTTCTGGGAGTAAATGGTGTCAGTGGAAGTTTTCATTTTGAAAAGTAAAAGGTTGTGTGCATGCATGCACTGTTTTAGAGAGTCTCACTGATTGATTGTTGACATGAGAGCTCTTTCATTTATCCTTCACTTGTGCTGCAGCAGCAAAGACAATGACATGCACCTGCACTTTCAGAAGAGCATGTTAGTGTGTATGTGTGTGTGCAACACACATGAGAGAAGAGAGATCTTTCAATCAATCAGCGGCGTCTCCGAGACTACAGGAAGCACTTTTCTAGAACAGCATCATATTTCCAAGTAAAATAATACACAATTACTTATTTGTATCAGTGCATATGTGAAAATGTATGGAGAACTTGATTCTGATTGGTCAATCATAGCATTCTGCAATATGCCCTATTCATGTCGATGTATTCCCTTATTAGAAATTTCCCTTGCATAGTTTAGGGGAAGGTATATCAGTATTCTCCCTCTATATACACGCTGCTAATATTTGTAGGCCTGGATGGGAGTTTACTGTATGAGTCACTGAGGTTTAGTGCATGACGTAAATCTGTATGTGTGTGTGTGATCATGTAGGATTTTAGGGATTAATTTCTCTGCTACGCAGTAAATAAGCCCATCCCTTCATGCAGATGGTCAATTTGGCATTTCTCAAACAGAATGGTGTTGTTAAAAATAAATATTGCAAAAAATGTAAAATACCTTCAGTCGATTTCAAAAGAGTATGACAATGAAATGCAGTCTGGAAGTCTCTTTTTGGTGGTGTATTTAGTCTCTGCTGGAGAACATTACCTCTGTTTGTTTAGTATTAGAGCACATTGGTTAAATGGATGGGTGAACTATAGAATGAATATGTCATCAGTGGGAAAAAAAAAGAGAGTCAGATGGCCGCTGCTGATATAATCAGGTTGCTGCATCTCTATAATTGAATTTCTACTGATATGTCATGACCGAGAAATGTACTCTACTTCTCTGCCATGTTGCTTTGTTTCACAAGTTTTGGATCTTGGAGCAATTTTAGTTGTACTTACAGGCAGGGGTGATTCTAGGATTCTTTTAATGGGGTGGCACAGGGAGGGGGGGAGGGGGGCAATATGTCATCCCACTTGTCAACACAAGTGGGATGACATAAAAAGGGCACTGCACAAGTGCCTGGACAACTCATCTCTCTTTTTATAAATAAAAACAACTGAACAGACTTGTTCTCAACTTCTTTCATTGTCCAAACAGACGGTGTGTGTGTCTAGTGAACTTTTTGTAAAAATTGCTCATGTTCTGTTGCTGCAGATAGATGGCTGCTGGTGTAGTCCTCACTGGCCCTCTCTGGCTGGCTCTGACCTGTGCTGCCAGGTTCAGGGCTGCTAATTTGCTGGCCTACTTGGCCCTGCCTGGTGGATTGGCTCTGACTTGCACTGTACTGCATCTACCTGTCTTTGACATGATTTCTTCTTGAAGAAACCTTGAATGTATTGCTGCTGTGCCTCACTTTGTCCCCTCTTCATTTTTGACACAAAATTGTCTAAAAAAAAATAGAAAAAACTCTAACTTAATCATCAATATTACACAAATAGTATATTTAATAGCCATATTATCATCTGATTAAAGACAAAATCATTTAATGTGAAGCTGTTCTTGGACATTGCAAACGAAAAAAAAAAAAAGACTGCAAGCAAAAACGTTTGTTTATTCAATACAAACAGGTGTTTACTATTCTACATCTTAAAATTCCAAGTGTCAGAACGCTAACATTATTAAAACCCCACATTTTAGCGTTTACCACATTACTGCAGACTAGTTGGGAAAGTGATTGTGCCTTTAATCTTTGAAACAACAGGAAGAAACGTAACATAATGATTTCTATTTTAAGCAGTGCTGGTGCATCGCGGCAACACAAATAACCACAAACTCTAAGGAGCTTTCAACATACATTTTCAGCTTTTCAACAGGCCTATAATTATAATTTAATACTTACAATGAACAGAGACGTGGTCTGCAGCCTGCAAAATCGCGCTTCTCCTTTTTGAGCTGTGAAATTGACAGCACTCTAATCCAATGGCATCGTATTTGGGAACTGATTGGCAGCTAACCAGACAGTGAGTAGGTGTGTTTGACTCATAGGTTCTACTTCAAGTGGCGCTACGGTGCTTTTTTTTTTTTGTCTTGTTTCCAGCCAAAATATCTAAAAATTCTTAAATCAAGAAGGATTTTCTAGACAAGTAAAAATTATTGTCTTGTTTTCAGAAAAAAAAGCGTCAAAATTAAGTGAGTTTTTGCTTGAAACAAAATAATCTGCCAATGGGCTAAGCAAAATAATCTTGTTTTCTGTTTGAAATAATGAAAAACATGAAAAGCCAAGGCTGACTGTGGCAAGGAAAAACGTCACAAAATGTATGTGTAGCACTTGAACAATTGCAATTTATTAATTGTCTGTCTTTCTCCATGTGTTAGGTGCAATGGTCCATGCCATCTCCGTCTGTAGTAGCTGGTCTGGCAGGAGAGGGTATCTGAAGAACAGCATCTCCATGAACTAAAAGCACACTCGCAGACAAGTCACAGGAATTCACAAACCGACCTGAACGGAAAAAAGTATCCCCGTCTCTCCCTGTTAGTCTCTTATTTAGTCTTCATCACAGTGTCTCTCTTTGTGTTGTACTGTTATGACGCCATGTCTCAAACTGGGAAAGTCCTTCATTTGTATGTGGAGGTAAGATCCCCACCAGAGCATGATGGAAGACGTGAGACGACAGTGGAGCAAGATGGTCCCATTGAAGCTTTGACCAAATTAGCACAGGCGGCATCTGGGTGTCCCGCACCTCCCAGCAGCACATTCAGGCCAAATGTTAGCCTCAGACTGCAGCCTTCACACAATTCTCTGGATTCCCCTCAAAGACACAGCATTCCCCAGCGGAAACCATTCCAAGAAGTGTCCTCTGGCCTAAATAACAACATTGACAGTAAACAATTAAAACATGCCCACTCGTCAAACTCTGGACGGACATCTGGTCCAGAGACACCTTGTCGAGCATGCAGCCATCACAAGAACTCTAAACCAATGCACGGGCAGCGGTCCGTGGTCACTTTCAGCTACATTGAGAAGGCCCATGTCAAAACCATAGAGAGTCCGTGTAATAGTCCCGGTGGAATAAAGGAGGTAGCGGCTTGTCCACATAAGAGGTATAGTGACCCAGTGTGGTCACGACCTGTGGAATCTACCTGCAATAATAGTCCATTTCACCAGCACATGGGTTCTACTTTGGATCCTATCGGTCAAGCTGCAACACAGCGAGCTCTTAAGGAATTTGGGTCTCCCCAATTGAGGTGTAAGTTTTCTCATTGCTCAGACTGGAGTCCAAAGTTTCATCAGCACTATAGAGAACGATGCCAGTCTTGGGCAGGCCCACCAGTGCCAAACTGCTGTGCCTACCACCATGATCCTGACCAAGGCAGGGTAGGAGCTGCGTGTGGTGTCCCCAAAAGCCTAGCATCAGATGCTTTCTCATCCCACAACAACCAGCAGAAATCCACCTCTAGGTCCCAAGGATGCCCCAAACAGAACCTCAGTTCAAAGCAAGACTGCTCCGCTCCAGTCGGTCAAAGTTGGGGAAGCCGGGGTGAAGACAGGACTCTGTCAGGGCAAAGGACCAGCCTCACAAACACACCCACTCATGGTCTGAACCAGCTGAGTGGAAGCAATAACTCCTCAGCTCTGAACAGTCCTGAGATAGCCCGCAAGATTGCAGAAGAGGCCACCAAGGTGTCAACAATTTTCAATGAGGTACGAAGTTCTCCTCCTCCCATTGTTTTTGGGGGTTCATCTAATCTAAGCAGCACAAACTATGAGTATCCTTCTAGAGAAATCCAGCACAAGTCCTTACAGCAGAGTCCAGTGCATCATTCGGCTGACAAGATGAACATACCTGTGCATGAAGACCATTCTACCACAAATGGGGTTCCTCCGCACCTGCATAAAGCACCAGCTACTAAGAGCTTGGATTTAAGAGATGACTTGGCCATTCATTCATTCTGCTCTGTCCCAGTGGGAGGAGACCCTGAATCTCCAGCCCTCCCGTCTCATCTTCTTCGTCCAAGTCTGTCCAAAGCAGGCGTGTGTTCTCCACTCCGAGATCCTCGTCAGCTTAGAGCTGACCTGCCAGTCTCTGACAGCCCCACTTTACACCGTCACAAGCCTCCACAGTACACTGGAGAGGAGTGGACATCTGGGGAACCCTGGTTCCTGGACGAGGAGGACTGGGATGACCATGTTGTTGCAGAAAGTGTGGAGATCTCCAGGCGGTTGTTTATCGGTCAGAGTGTGGACGATTCTCCGGTCAGTTGGACATCTAGACAGCAGTGGAAAGAGCAGGCAAAGAAAGAGGAAGGGAAGTTCAGTTTGTCAGAAAAGCTCGAAGGTAATCTCAAGAGCAGCACTCCAGTGTACAGAAAAAGCGATAGGGTTGAGGTCATAGAACCAGGAGAGGACATTGTGAGCAATTCGGTATGTGGAGCAAACCACAGCCCTGGGGAAAGTTTAGAGGAGATGACCAGGCTAACACGGCAACAGAGACAGGCAGAATGGAGGAGAAGACAGGCTTTGCTTCTAGGGCCGGTGGTATTAGAAGAGGGGGAGAGAGGAGAGGACGAACAGGGGTTTGGAGATCAACAGGGTTTGGTTGGGTCGTCCCCGAGCTCTAGTGGAGTAACAGGAAGCCTAGGAGACAGAGATTGCATCTCACCTGAGTTCAGCCAGAACAGCAACCAATCAAATCACCCATCATCAGGAATACAGGTGAGCCCCTCTTCATAAAAGCATTCTTGCATTTACGGTTGAATTCTAGCTATGTTCGTTATAGTGCTTAAAGAACAGCTTGAACAAGTTCCTTCTGATGAATGAGGCCCTTTGTTTGCAAGTACATCGAGTTCACGGTTTATTATAAGCTAATGTGTTTATATTGTGTTGGTGTTGCAGTCTGATGGCGGTTCTTTAGTGCCAGGTCCATCTCTGCACTGTCAGAAAAATGCTCGTGCCAAGTGGGAGTTTCTGTTTGGCACTCCAGCAGAAAAAACTGCCAGCAAAAGAGAGAAGAGTGAGTAGCCAGTTGACCTCTTTAATATCAGTTTTAATGATCACTTAAATTCCAGCATTAGCAATTAAGTGCTGTTTTCTTGGATTATTTTAAGGCAGAAATACGTTTAGATCAGGGGTGTCAAACTCAATTCCTGGAGGGCCACAGCCCTGCAGAGTTTAGCTCCAACCCTAATTAAACACACCTGATCCAGCTAATCATGCTCTTTAGGCTTATTTGAAAACTACATGGTTTCTGTGTTGGAGCAGGGTTGGAGCTAAACTCTGCAGGGCTGCGGCCCTCCAGGAACTGAGTTTGACACCCCTAGTTTAGATGGTTTCAAGTGTATGAAAGTGTTTGTGTTCTCATATGAAAGTGGAATAACACTACAATATCACTGAGCTGAAATACAGTCATCAACCATGCATTGTCAGTATCCATTGAACCAAACTGATTAAGTTCACTTCATAGCTGAATATTTTTTTTTTGTTATTGACCTAGATGTTCCAGAATCCTCCACAGCTCCACCAAGTGGCCACTCCACCCCAATACCACCCTCATACCTGCCATTGGAGGAGCTTGCTCTCAGAGCTAATCATGACGTCCAACACGTGGAGGTGGAGCTAGTGACTCCGCCCCCTGCGGCCCCAGGCACCTCCCCCAAAACGGGTATAATTCGGCGAACTTTGAAATACTCAGAGACCGATTTGGACGCCGTTCCTTTACGATGTTACTGGGAGACAGACATAGACGAGGTGCTGTTAGCAGAGCAAGAGGATGCTGATTCAGCATTTGGAAGTAACCGAAGTGTCATGGGAACTTCCTGTGCTGGGAGCAGCCCGCAAGGTGAGATGCCGAATGAAAGAACAGATGGACAGGAGGATGGGGGGAAGGAGGAGGAGGAGGAGGAAGAGGAGGATGTTGCGAGCTGGGTCACTGTCAGGATGCAGGGCGATGTGAGGAGGCTGTTGGCTGATCAGCGAGATGAGGAAGAGGAGTTTTACAGCATGATGCTAAAGAGGTGGGAAGTGGCAAACATGCATTTATTTTTTTAAGGATCTGTTAAACAATTCATTATGGTTCAGAAATTTTAGAAATAACAAGCCTATCTTTTTCTAGGCCTCAAGATCATTTCAGTAACAACCACCCAGCTCTAAAATCTCCCATCCTGGTCCGTGGTCCTTGCAGAAGGTCCAGAAACAGTTTGGACACATTCAGCCGGCATTTTGAGAACATCATGGAGTCACACCGTGCCAAGGGCACCTCCTACAGCAGTCTGGACAGTCTCGACCCTCTGACCTCTAGCACTCAAACTGTCCTGACCTTTGACCTCCCCACACTGACTCCACAGGTGCAGGGTCAGATCTACCAGAGCGCCCGGCAAATTGTGGAGCTCAGTTTCGCGCCATTGGCACATGTAGAGATACCCAGCCTCTCAGAGTCGGCGCTGACGATAACAGGAGATACGGATGCCACACGGGCGCCATCCAGCGAACGTCTCAGCAGCGGGTCCGACGATCGCAACGGACCGAGCTGGCAGAGCAACCCACCTCTTTCACTGCCCAGGTTTGTGTCATTTTCATCACTAAAGTGAGCAATTGTATGTTTTGGGTAGGAAAATTTAGTAGTGTGCCGTGGTTGTAGAAGGTCTTCTGTGTAGTATGGAGGTATGCCATTCTGAGAGCTTGTCCAAATACTCACTCTTGTGGTCTTGGCCACTTGAGAGCACCTGCATGCAACAGGAAGTAATTGCACATGACTGTCCCAGGGCTTGAAAATGCTAAAGCTCAGTGCCCTTAACACACACTAAATCCACACTATTTCAAACACCACTCTGGAGCAGTATGCAAGGCAAAGTGTATCCCATCATGCATCATGTTCTGGAAATAAATTCTTGAAACTTTTTACAGTGAGGTCCAAAAAACCTTCGCAGTGTAAGTTACATATTAATAATAATTAGGTATTACATATAATTTGGTAGTAAAGCATAGGTTGCACATTTTGTTTGTGCAAAGATAAGTATGTTTATTTTGTACAACATTTGCAACTGTACTTTTTAATCACTTAATTAGAAGCACCACAATTGTTCAATTGTGTTGTCTGTTATAGAGGCTACTGAACAGACATTTAGAAGTTTATTTTTAAATGCAAAGTATTGAAAATCAAAACAAAGCTCTGTAAATGCTTGAATTTTTAAAACACTATAAGTGTGTCCCACTGGATAATGAAAAGTTGTAGTCTTTGTGCCCACTTGAACATTTAGAGGACATTTAGAGAACATTTAGAGGAAATATGTCATGTAAGTAGACAAGTGGTCAAGACCGCAAGTGTGGCTATTTGGACAAGCCCTGAGTATACCTGGCCCACTAATATGGTCTTTGCAATGGCTCAGTTTTTCCAGCAGAGGGAGTATTCAAGCAACCATTTATTTTGAAGTAAAACATACTGCATTTTTGTTTACTATGACTTGAGTATTGGTGAATTTTAGGAAAGCTGCCAGGAAATGTTCAGGTTATATTTCACCTCATTATCATAAGAATGTTTTGTGAGATTGATGTGGAGGTTACCTGATACATTACCCCTAACAACAAGTTTAGGGTAACTAAGTAATATAAAATAATTTGTAATATTGTATGTATTTTATTTATTATATAATATATGCACATTCCATTTTCAACTTGTTTTGACAGGCTAGGGGTGAATTGCTTGAGGTGGATTCTAAGCAATATTTCCTTTATTTATCCAAGTGTAGCTAATTTACTGCGTAATGATTCTGAATGACCTATTAGTCTGTCGGTTTAACCTTTTCCATCTGCTGTGCCTGTGACTTGACTGCAGGCTGAGTTTAGAGTGTGTGTGTGTGTGTGTGTGTGTGTGTGTGAGAGAGAGAGGGAGAAGGACAGATGAAAGGCAAAGCCGATTGCTGGCAGAGAACAGAAGTTACTGCCACATGGATCACCTTGAGACACAGAGAAACCCAGGAGGCTGGGAATAGTTTGAAAAATTATATATATTTTCACAATCAGAGGAATTTTGCTCCATAAATCCTTATTTATAGGATGAATATTGTGATATGTCTGTATTCTGTTTTTGTCTTATAAAAATAAGTTAGCACCTGTTGTATGCTAATGTATTTGTAGGCACAGTGCAGCATTGCACTGCAATATTACACTACCATCCTGTAGTAGCTAAAGTAAAGCACTAGGTGGAGACAGTTATTCATAAGTTCTATTTGCAAAGGTGTCACTTAGAATCAAGCATATCATTAGTATTAAAAGCATCACTGTTGCAATTGCCCATTTGTATAAAAAATCCCTATGTTAGATATGAATGAGGTGCAATGGTATAACTAAGAAAATGAACACAACACAATGGATTTGCACTGGTCAGCCAACCTATGAACCAATCAAATCCTAGTTGTGTTGTAATGAGTGCTCATTTCTTATGCCAGTTAAAACTGTGTGTGTTATTCGTTTGGCATGGCAGGAACAGTAGCAGCATTGTGAAGGTGCTTAGCCAAACGTTAAGCCCAGTGGCACAGAAAAACCCAACCTCAACTGTTCTCCCTTTCTCTTTCGTTCTATGTATGATTGTGTTTCCCCTTCATAGAGTACAGAGAAAATAGTATAAGGTTAATCATCAAGTGGATTGTATGTGAATAGACACTACCATTCAAAAGTTTGGGATTGGTAAGATTTTTTTAAAATGTTTTTCAGGGAAGTTCTCTTATGTTCACCAATGCTGCATTATATTTGATCAAAAATACAGTGAAAAACAGAAATATTTTTACAATTTAAAATAACTTCTCTATGTGAATATCTGTTAAATTGTAATTTATTCCTGTGATCAAAGCTGAATTTTTAGCTGAATCATTACTTCAGTGTCACATGATCCTTCAGAAATCATTCTATGCTGATTTGCTGCTCAAGAAACGTTTCTGATTATTATCAATATTGAAAACAGTTGTTCTGCTTCATATTATTGTGAAAACAGCGATGCATTTAGTTTTCTATCAAAGTCACTTCTACTGACTCCTTGGTTGTCTACCGCAAAATGGTACTGCAAAATTTTAGGACTGACAGCCACACTTACTGTAAATGCAGAAGTAAATACCTTTAAGTGATTTTAGTTGTAGATCGTGGCTGTCACACTGATACATAACTAAACTGTGTGTACAGAGAAAGATAAAGCACTCATTTGAGGAGTGAATGTATTCGTTACAAGTGTGCATGTGATCAAATGACTCATTAATTACTTTATCACTATTATAAAGCGAATCATGGGAAAGAAAACAAGTGCTTTGTACATTTTAAAGTGCGTGTGAACTGAGGAGTCACTATAGAGCGAGAGATTGAGAGATGTTACATACCACACTGAACTGAGAAGGTCATTGGAGCGTCAACAACATTCACAAAGAGAGAGAAAGCAGTGGCAAACTCATTGGGAAGGAAATATCTGACAAGTTTGTGAGCTAAACAGTTCGAGGATGGATTGAAATTTCAGGATCTTTGGAATAGAGATATTTAATAACTAAAAACAGATTAATTCAGTCACAAAGAGATTGAAACAGCAGCATTGGTCTCAGAGATGTCCTCAAACACCTGAGGAGACACTGAGAGCGCAGACGCTGGACAAACGGCTCAGGTGGACTGTGAAAAGCTGAGTATTAATTCAAACATGGCTCAGGTTCAGAGAGTCACATCACAGAGGTGTTTTGGCAGAGGTGGTCTGAGGAAAAAAGCCCACTCAGTGTTTTGCTGGCATTGTTCTGCGCTGAAGGAGAGGAGCGTCCACACACTGTACAGGTAGAAACTGTTTGGACTGGATGCAGATCAGCACTGTATTGCTGTATTAATATGTCATTGTCCTAATGAATGTAATAGAGCAGTATTAACCAGAAAGACAAGCATAACTGTTGTTATTGATCATAATTTGGTATTATAAAACTGGAAACAACCCAGAACACCTACAACGGGCAAGCAACACTCACTTTTGAGAATCATCATCAAATGTTCAAATGGTTACAGTTAAGTTGTTTTTCTCTTTGGGCCTTACAAGACTATTTCTTCTAAACTGTTCACATTTCCTTCCAGAAATATGGAACAGTGTTATTTTAGTTGCTATTGTTAGAATTATGGGTTTTGTCAATATATTTTAGATTTTATTTTATTTTTTATTTGTTTTTGTCTTTTTTATTTAATTTCTGTTTTATTTTTATTTTCAAATGTGTGTGTGTGTGTGTGTGTGTGTATATAGGTTGAACTAAATTTCAGTTTATTTAGTTTTAGTTCTTTTACTACTTCAACCTTAACTAAATGAAAATGGGAACTGAAAAAAAAATCTTTCTTCCAGACGTCTTTGTTTGAGTTTCACACATTTGTGCTCATGGTTTGTCTTTGCTGTGGATTTAGCGTGAGTCACTGATAAGAAGGGCTGAGATGAGGACTGCTGTCCCACGTTCATTTATAGAAACCAGAGGAAATCAGATCAATAGGGCGCAATAACAATTTAACACCATTACAAAATGGAAATGATTTCTGACTGTAAAGCTGTTTGTGGTTATTTATGGTAACCACAATTTATGCCAAAATCCCAGATACTACATTTACATCAGTGTTACTAGTGTCAGATCACTATCATTTCATATGTGATCTCCTTTAAACATAATATTTCTGAATATTTCTGTCAATTAGTTGAATGTGTTTGAAAAACATTTGTTTAACAAGGTTTTTGGTCACTACGTAATTCCCATACTTCAATTTGTAATGACTTTATGATTATATTATTGAAAATGTGGAATCAGAACTCACCATACATTTTAGTTCACTTGTATATCTTCAGTGTTGGGCTAGTTACTCAAATAATGTAATATATTACTCATTACTAGTTACTCCATTCAAAGGTAATATTGTTACTTTACTTATTAGTTTCTGGCAACAGTAATTAGTTACACTACTAGTTACATTACTTTTTCTTCACACCACACAGAGGTTGTAACTGTGTATCTTCCACATTAAATTCTTCTAGAATGTTACTAATAACATATTTCTTCCTCATCATTTGACCAAAATCAACACTGGATCGCAGTCAGAAGTTATTACAAACACTCAATAGTGATTGATGGTGACATTCAAGTAGAAGTGTTGTATTAATCTCATTAATTGTCATGTGTAGCTTGAAGCTAATTGTAATTTCTCCGTTTTCCATATACGATTATATTTAATTATGTATTTTATGAAATCACATAAGTTTGTAAGAAACGGTTTAATTTTCCAAAAATATTTTTAATTATAGTAATATAATGTACCTCATGCTGATAAGAGGGATGTAATGCCAGAGTAAAGTAAAGCCACAACTTACACAACAGTGTTCAGATCATCTTTTTTCTTGACAAAATCAATATAATGCAATATTTCTATCTGCTGAATGTAAGCTTTTCCATATTCCAAGCTTGCCTGCTGCACTGGGGACATCACATGCATGTGTGAGTCGTGAAAATTATGAAAATAAATGTAGGAATTATTTGATTGCTAGATTTTAAATCAGCGGGGTTGAGGCATCAAAAGTAACTAAGTAACTAAGCTGTTTTATGGATAGTAACTATAATATTATTACTGATATCTTATTAGTAATTAGTTACACTACTAGTTACTGCAAAAAGTAATATTATTACAGTAACTAAGTTACAGTAACTAGTTACTGCCCAACACTGTATATCTTCTAGGCCCGGTTTCACAGACAGGGCTTAGACTAAGCCAGGATTATAGGCCATAGTTTAATTGTAGTTTTTATAAACATGCTTAGAAAAAACTATTACTGGGGTGCATCTTGAGACAAAACAAAGGCACTGATATATTTTAAGATCAGTCAGTGCAAGTTTATTTCAGATGAAACAGCTCAGACTTACATTTTAGTCTAGGACTAGGCTTAAGCCTTGTCTGTGAAACCAGGGGATAATGGTTTTTGTGCTTCTTATAGGAAAGTACCAAGGTACATCTTGCATGAAATGGTGCTTCCTAGTCTATTTCTGTTTTCATCCTTTAAAAAAGTGGTGCAGTGGTTCTGTAATGTACTGAGTGTAATGGTAATGAATGGTTACCATGCTTATACACAATTTATTTGCATGGTACTTAAAGTTACCATGAAAAAAAAACATTATTTTCATTGAGAAAATTAAGGATTTGATTGTGTTGGAAACTTGACGTCTTTATACAGAATGCATGTTCTTTCAGAGGTCATGATTGGCTTCAGCACAGCAGAATGATGTTATTTGTGTGTTTGTTCAGAGAGAAATCTCCTCTCTTTGCTGTGGACCCAGATTTGGATCAGGAGCTGAGTGAGCGTTTGGGTTTGGGTAGTAATGACACTCTCAGTAACGGTAACCGCGCTGATCTGGACTCTGCCAAACGTCTGGCCAAGCGGCTCTTCAACCTCGACGGCTTCAGGAAGTGTGATGTTGCACGACATTTGAGTAAAAAGTGAGTAAATCCTCTTCAAGCGTGCTATTTAGTATTGTTAGTCTTGTTACTATATATATATATATATATATATATATATATATGGCACTTTACAATAGTTTCATTTGTTAACATTCGTTAATGCATTAACTAACAATGAGCAATATATTTTTACTGCATTTTTTAACGTTTGTTAATATTAGTTAGCTAATAAAAATGTTAATGTTCATAATAGTTCACAGTGCATTAACTAATGTTAACAATTTTAATATTAACAAACTAATGTAAACAACTTGTAAAGTGTCACCATACTGAAAATTATTAATATGCAAGTTAATTATATAGAGTGTGAGTGTGTGTGTGTGTATATATACAGGTGCATCTCAATAAATTAGAATGTCGTGAAAAAGTTCATTTTTTCTTGTAACTTATTTCAAAAAGTGAAACTTTCATATATTTTAGATTCATTGCATGTAAAGTAAAACATTTAAAAAGTTTTTTTTGTTTTAATTTTGATTAGATCTTACAGCTCATGAAAGTCAAAAATCAGTATCTCAAAATATTAGAATATTTACATTTGAGTTTCAATAAATGACCATCCATACAGTATAAATTCTGGGTATCTCTTGTTCTTTGAAACCACAATAATGGAGAAGACTGCTGACTTGGCAATGATCCAGAAGACGAACATTGACACCCTCCACAAAGAGGGTAAGTCACAGAAGGTCATTACTGAAAGGTGTGGCTGTTTACAGAGTGCTGTATCAAAGCATATTAAATGCAAAGTTGACTGGAAGGAAGAATTTGGGTAGGAAAAGGTGCACAAGCAACAGGAATGACCGCAAGCTTGAGAATACAGTCAAGCAAAGCTGATTCAAACACTTGGGAGAGCTTCACAAGGAGTGGACTGAAGCTGGAGTCAGTGCATCAAGAGTCACCACGCTCAGACGTCTTCAGGAAAAGGGCTACCAAGCCACTTCTGAACCAGAGACAACGTCAGAAGCATCTTACCTGGGCTGTGGAGAAAAAGAACTGGACTGTTGCTCAGTGGTCCAAAGTCCTCTTTTCAGATGAAAGTAAATTTTGCATTTCATTTGGAAATCAAGGTCCCAGAGTCTAGAGGAAGAGTGGAGAGGCACAGAATCCATGTTGCTTGAAGTCCAGTGTGAAGTTTCCACAGTCAGTGATGATTTGGGCTGCCATGTCATCTGCTGGTGTTGGTCCACTGTGTTTTCTGAAGTCCACAGTCAACGCAGCCATCTACCAGGAAATTTTAGAGCACTTCATGCTTCCTTCTGCTGACAAGCTTTATGGAGATGCCGATTTCATTTTCCAGCAGGACTTGGCACCTGCCCACACTGCCAAAGGTACCAAAAGCTGGTTCAATGACCATGGTGTTACTGTGCTTGATTGGCCAGCAAACTCACCTGACCTATGGGGTATTGTCAAGAGGAAGATGAGAGACACCAGACCCAACAATGCAGATGACCTGAAGGCTGATATCAAAGAAACCTGGGCTTCCATACCACCTCAGCAGTGCCACAAACTGATCACCTCCATGCCACGCCGAATTGAGGCAGTAATTAAAGCAAAAGGAGCCCCTACCAAGTATTGAGTACATATACAGTAAATTAACATACTTTCCAGAAGGCCAACAATTCACTAAAAATGTTTTTTTTTATTGGTCTTATGAAGTATTCTAATTTGTTGAGATGGTGAATTGGTGGGTTTTTGTTAAATGTGAGCCTAAATCATCACAATTAAAAGAACCAAAGACTTAAACTACTTCAGTCTGTGTGCATTGAATTTATTTAATACACAAGTTTCACAATTTGAGTTGAATTACTGAAATAAATGAACTTTTCCACGACATTCTAATTTATTGAGATGCACCTGTATGTGTATATAGACAATTTTTCAGTTTTTCTTTTAATTTAAGTTTACATTTTAGTTATTTTGGTATGTGCTTTCTTCATATTATTATTTTTTTTTCGTATTTCTATTTAGGTTTAATAGGTTTTAAGCTCATTTTTAGTATTTAAACTTATTTCAATCAGTTGACAAGGCAACATTTCAAATGTTCATTTAGTTGAACATTTTTCGTCAAGGTTTTTCAAGTTTATCATCTAAAATTTTTATATTATTTCAGCTTTATTTAATTTAACAAAATGATTTTTAATAGTTTCCGTTAACAATAACAATAACACATTTTAGCAATACATTATGCTGTAATTTTTATTCTTGTGTATTCATGCATTTTTTATTTTAATTAATAAAAAAAAATTATGTCAGAAACGGAGCAAGTCATTAAATTTTTCTGAACACAATAATACTTTTTTTTGGAATAACATGCACTCCTGTATTGTTCACAATAAAATCCGGAACATGTTAGAAAGTAAATGCAGTCAGTTTGAGCATCTTCTCTCTGACCTTGTGGTTTGTCCATCTCTGTCTGTCCTGTGCTGGTCTCTGTGCTGCTGTTATATAACGCAGGATTTCATGCAGCTTTTATTCTCTGCCTCTGCTTTTATTGCTCACAGCATCTGTACTTTAAGAGCTCTTCTCTCTCTGACAGGTGCATCATGGGAATGTTCATCCAGCGGTGTATCTCTGACAGGCCTTGGTCACGTCTGTCACCCTTCCTCCCGTGTCTCCATTGTTTGTTCTTACATTGTCATCCTCTTTGACTGTCTTTTCATATCTGACTCCTTTTTTAGTAATGACTTCAGTCGCCTGGTGGCAGAGGAATATCTGCACTACTTCAGTCTTACTGAAATGACTTTGGACCAAGCACTAAGGTCAGCACATTAAATATGTAAATGAAAAATGATTTTCTTTTTGTTTAACTACACACAAAAATATCTGTCTGTCTATCTGTCCCTACATACACACACACATTGTGTGTGTATATACATATTTTTGTGTATATTTAAAGTAATATTAATAAGCAACAATGTAATTATATCACTTGTGTGTTAATAATATTATTCTAAATTAATACATTTATTATGTTTATGATGATATGTTTTGTAATATTATACTATATATACAAGTTATGTAATATAGAGTGTGCATGCGTGTGTGTGTGTGTGTGTTACATAATTTGTATATACAGTGAAATAATATTATTAATATTAATAAGCAATAATTTACTACTAGTAATAGTTATATCTGTAATACTAAAGTAATAACTAAAAAATATGATTTTAAAGTCAATTTAGAAATACTGGCACCTAAATTAATTAGCATTTTACATTTCTATTTAATTTTCACTTGTTTAAATGATCATGACTTTGTTTTTTCATCATTGTGTGTTGATGTCAGGGCATTTGTTTATCATTGCTTGTGTTTTTCAGGGCATTTCTGCTAGAGTTTGCTCTGACAGGTGAGACGCAGGAGAGAGAGCGGATCTTAGCACACTTTTCTCGTCGATATGTGCAGTGCAATTCATCTCTCACGCTATCTGAAGGTACAGCTTGTGTGTGTGTGTGTGTGTGTGTGTGTGTGTGTGTGTGTGTGCGTCACATGATAAACACAACATGCATGTGTAAATATGTACTTGTGTGTGTGTGTGCGTCACATGATAAACACAACATGCATGTGTAAATATGTACTTGTGTGTGTGTGTGTGTGTGTGTGTGCGTGCGTCATGATAAACACAACATACATGTGTAAATATGTATTTGTGTTGTTGTCTCACAGACAGTGTCCACACGCTGACCTGTGCTCTTATGCTGCTCAACACAGACCTGCACGGCCACGTGAGTCACTGAATGATCACTTCAGCACACAGACAAGAGTAATGCAGGGTCAGATCTTCATCTCAGTGCAGTCGCACACATCCAAGAAGTTTCACAAAGCTGGGACCTGAGACATATTTTTCCAGTTTATTACATTTTTTTATTGCAAATGATATTGTCAGCATTACAATTTGAAAAGGTTCATTAAAACTATACAGTACATGAATTTGAATCTTCAACACAGGCAGCAACAGGAGACACAAATCACTACTGATAGTCATTTTATGTGCCTTTTTTCATTTTTATTAGTTTTTTTTTTTTTTTCTGTTTATCTTTATTTTTTAAAAGTTTTTCAGTCATTTTAGCACTTCAACTTAGTTTTGAAGGTAATATTTCTAATTTTTGTTTGTTTTTCATGTAATATTTGTTATTTTTTTTTTTTTTTTATATTTCTATTTAGCTTTATTTTTATTTTAGTTTAAGTAATTTTAGTACTTCAACTTAATCTTATTTTAGTTAGTTGTGAAGGCAATATTTCTTTTTTTTTCTTTTTTTAATCATATATTTATATTTTCTTTTGTGTTTTTTTATATTTCTATACATTATATTACTGATTTAGATTTTAGGCAAAATTTCTAATTTTCATTTGCTTAAATTTCATTTCATTTTTTTTTCATTTCTCTTTAGCTCTTTTTTATTTTCAGTTTTAGAAAATTGTATTACTTCAGCCTTGCTAAATTTATTTCAGTTTTTCATTTGTGTTTTTAAATTTAAGTTTTTCATGTAATATTTATTTTTATTATTATGTTTTATTTTATTTAAGCTTCATTTTAATTACCAAAAATGAAGCAAACAGTTATAGTATTAGTTTTTAGTGAACAATAGCAACACACCAGCTCGGGGGATTCAAATCACTACTGTTTCTGTACAGTTTACCATTAACATGTTGATTAGATATTCATGCAATAATCTAATAAGCATAAAGTTTATAGTGCACACAGATACCGGATGCAATATTCAGTTTTAAGTTAGATACTTTACAATATTTTTTGTATTGAATGGATTATAAGTGTAGTTTTAATATACATTTTTCTGTGCCATTTGAATATGTGAGCTTGTCAAAATGCGTTATGCATTTTTTTTCCTGTAGTTTTCCTCTGAAAATGCCAGGGGCGAAATGATTTTTGGAGCAGCAGTTTTTGATTTATGAAATAAAATAAGTTGCTACCATGTTGCTTTATGAGGACTGATATGATTGTCTGACTTTTAAACTCATGTCCATGTGATAGTTGTAGTTCTTATGTCAAAACTTATGTTTTTAAAGGATTTCAGAGATCATGTTTGACGTGTGCAATTTGTTATAGAACAAAACATGAAAGTCTGTTAACCGTTAACAATCTAAAAACCTATTTGAAATACTCAAGGGATCCTGTAGTGAATTAGCCTTCCAGCTTGGCCTACAAATTGACATCAACAGCTCTATATGCTCAGAAATACTGTTGCTAACAATAATTCTGACTTCTATCTCAGTGTGTAAGAACAAAACGAATAATAAAGGAAAAAACAGAATGGCTCTTAATGTAACTCTGTGGAGTGCAAGCGTTGTTTAACCCTTCAGCTCTGGAAGAGGCAGAGAGATGGACGTCTGGACGGATCTGTGGTCTGTCAATCACTGCTGATGTCTGTCTGCTGGCAGGATGTTTAGCGCGGCTCCTGTGCTTTTGTTAAAGGGTTTAGGGCCGTCAGCGAACACATGATGCCTGTTATAGGCCAGACTCGCTGTCGCCATGGTAACAGGTTTATGGTCCTGATGAGAGCTGTGAGCGATTTCAGCTTTCCTCTGATGAAACTCCTCAGTCCACAATATCAGATGATGTATTCCAGAGCCTTTCTGCAGCTCCAGACATTCATATATTCATGCTCTCGCAGCTTAAATGTAGGACATCTCATGCTGACTTTCAGAGGCGGAAAATGCCCGACTCTGACATCTCATCTGAAAATGTGCAATAAATTACAAACTCGTACACTTTTTGAGCACATTTTAATGCATCAAAAGCCAAATCTGGTGACGAAATGTCCTGGAAATATTTTATAACAAGAATAGGAAAAAAAGGAAGGCTTAAAAATTAGGCTTATTTTTAGGTCCATTAAGTATTTCTGAATTATGGTATTGTCTTCATGACTATTAAGCACATTTTCTGCCAATTTCTTATTGCCAAAATGTAAAGAAAATCACCTTGTCTAGTTTTAAAAAGTTTTAGATTTTCAACATATGCATTTTACAAAATAATAAATACTAATAGATTATTACAAATACTAATACTATATAGACAAATAGATAGATAGATAGATAGATAGATAGATAGATAGATAGATAGATAGATAGATCGGTTTAACTTTAATTTTATTTTAGTTTGTCATTTTAGTATTTCAAAAATTACAAATATTTTTTTTGCAAAGTTTTTATTGTAAAAAATATAAAAATATAATATTTAAAAAAAGTATTTAATATTCTGTGTGTTTTTAATAATATTTTATTATTATTATTGTTGTTTTTTGTTGTTGTTTTATAGACGTAAATATATTTTTCACACTAGTGGGAAATACTGAAAAAATGTGATTAATTGCATTTTAAATGTCCTTACGTGTCATGCAAACAATGTCACACTGCTATATATATATATTTATTTATTTATTTATTTATTTTTCGCTGTGTGATTAAATGTGTAAAAGTCCGAATGCTGTTGATTTCTGTGTTATTGCGCAGATGAATGAGGACTAATAACAGGTGTGTGTTGGTCTTTTCTGTTTTCTGGCAGAACGTTGGCAAGCGAATGTCCTGCACTCAGTTCATCGGGAATCTGGAAGGACTAAACAGTGGCCATGATTTTCCTAAAGAACTCCTTAAGGTACTGTATATTTAATAAATATTCCGTACTAAAGCTGCATAGTGAAACTGTATTGCTTGCATTATTATTGATTGTAAATTGTCCACAGACAAGATCTGCATGTCAATAGACCATATTTAGTAGATGATTCGAGATGTTCAGCAGGTGTGTTCGTACCTGTGTGTGTGTGTGTGTGTGTGTGTGTGTGTGTGTGTGTGTGGTCATGTGACAGCTGTACTATTATAGCGTTGAGTGCTGCTGTGTGTGATTTGAAGCAGGAGAGATCTGTGTCCCGGTGGGAAGCGATGACTCTTTAGTAGGTCATTTATTGGTTTATATTATTAGATTAGTGCTGTAATGTCATTGGTAGGAAACGGGGGATGTTTTGCTTCTATTCATTAACCCTGCAGGCACATTCTGAACTAATCAGATGAGTTCTGGAGTTAATACTAATGAGCTAAACGAGGTTTAGATTGGTTTCAGGGCCGTGTGTGTTATCTGGCAGGAGATGTTTTCAAGCTGCTGCAGGACTTTAACAATATTCACTAGTTTTTAAATAGAAAAACTAAAAAACAGGAGAAATAATATTTTTACATTAGAGGGCTACTGGGAAGGGGATTCTAAATGTACTTAAGTGTCATGAAAATAAGCTCATAATGCAAAAATTAAAACTGTATTAAAGAAGTTAGATTTTATATATAACATTTATTTTTATTTATTTATTCTTTTATTTGATTGTTTTTCAGTAGTATTACAATGGGAAAAAATAATAATTTTAAAAAGAAAAATGGCAAAAATCTATATTATAATTTTTTTCTTAATTGCATTAATTGCAAGCAAGAACATTTTTACATTACAATGTGCTTAATTGTCATGGTCATAATAAATATAATGTAAAAAATAAATGTGCTTAATTGCATTTTAAATGTGCTTTTGTTATGCTTATTGTCATGCAAATATGTCTCTGTATATATATATATATATGTAGTTTTAACACTTCTGGGTTTATTTTTTTACATAGGACGTGGAAGGTCAGGTTGAAAGCATTGCATTGTGGGATACTTTTTGTGCATTTTGCACATTCCATGCAGAAAATGTTTATGCACATTGTATGTACTTCATATAGACCGATAATTATGATAGTATGCTATTCTGAACATGGGTTTGCGTTTGGTTCAGTCTGGTTTGCACTGACCCGTCCCTCAATAGTGGCTGTTTTGCTAAGCCGCATCACATTGTGACTGGAAAAAGGCAGAGAAAATCCTGTTTTCCGTGGCATGAATCCTTTGAAATCTGTGTGCTCTGTTAAAGCCGCAGCAGTGAGCTGCTTGTGTTTCAGTCCTTCATCTTGTTGATGAAAACACTGACTCTCGCTGGGACAGAAACCGTCTGAAGAGAGGGAGAGCCGATGGAGATCGCTCTGTGTTCTTACTGTTCATGCCAAGTGTTTTAAATCAGTCTGTATAGCTTTATGACGACCTCTCTTTCTTTTCTTTCCCTCCGGCGATCCTTTTCTCTGTCCCTCGCAGAATCATTTCTCACACTCTTGCCTCCTACTCGTTCTGCTTCTCTCATTTAAACTCGACAGCTGAGCAGGGCAGCTTACATAAGCACATTTCACTCGCACATTGTCATATAAAGCAAAGCTGTTATTGTGAGGTGCTAATTATTGGACGAATGAGGTTATTGTTTAATATAAAATGGCTTGTTTTGGCTCTAAAATCTGATTGGATGAACTACTTTCAAAGCTGATTTACACACACCAGTGAGACACCACAGGAGAATTATATATGGATGCAGCATGTTGCTAGACGCTATTGAAACAGTAAATGACCTACAGTGTGTGCTTAATCATGGGTTCTTTGATTGATTGATTGACTTATAAAGCCACAGTGAGTAAAAATAAAAGTAAATAAATAAATATTAAATAAAATACAATTTTAAATCAATTAAATATAAATAAATATTAATAAAATAAAAATAATGAATTAATAAAATATATATATAAAGGTAAATAAGTAAAAATGTAATTCTTAACCATGGGTTCTTGTGGCTTGCTTGCTTATTTTATTTATGTATTTTTAGATGTACCTACTTACTATGTGCTATTATATAATATATGTAATGTGTGTGTATATAATAAAATGTTTTATACATTTTTAGAATTCTTGTAATAAGAAAATGATAATATTATATTAATTTATATATAACATTAATCTTTCTCTCTCTACACAAATATACATACAGAGAGAGAGAGTGTGTTTTCTCCTTTATTTATAATATGGTTTAAATTATGCTTCATAATGTTATATGACTTTATAGGTAATTTAAAAAATTTATTTTGTGTTTTTAATTTATTTAGAGGCTCAATGTATTTGTTTATTCATAAAATAACATATAATATTTCTGTTGATTAATAAATAATTTTGTATAAGTTCCTATTATATTTTTAGTGTGGGGATGTTTTATTTATTGATTTACACTGTAATGTAAACCTAAGCATCCGAAGGCTAAAGCAAGCAATGTCTTGTGCACATGCATTTATTCAGACAAAATTATTTTATGTTTTTACAGAGTCACATCTGTGATTAAAAAAAAGAGGTCAAATGCTAAGATTTCTGTGTGCCCCCCCGCAGGAGGTATTTCTTTAGTGCAGCGGTGAAAGACGGTGGATTTGTGGCGGTCTCTCACACGTGGGTTGCTTGTGGGCTTTTGCACACGCTGGTGAGGAGTGCTTGAAGTGCGTCGTCGTCATGGAGACGGAGGGGCGGGACCGAGGCTGTGGCACTGATAGGGTGGTCACGGGCTGACGGCGACCCATTTTACTGAGAGGAGATAACGACAGACGGGGGGGAAACAATTAGCTCTTTCCTGTTGAGCAAACTCCCTCAACTCAGACTGAGCGGCTCATCGCTTTGTCCAAACGAGACGGCCGTGCAGGTGACGTCCATTCAGTCCCTGCACAGCATGCCATGCTATTCTACTGTATATCATCCAGGCCAATGAATTGCTTGGAGGCGGTCAGCAATAATCATGTTTTTTTGAGTTTTCAAATTTGTTGAAAACAGTTTGAGTAAAGATGGAATGAAGGAAATGCTCATTTAAGCTGAATTTAAATTTCATTTCATTAAAGCAAAGGGAAACAAACTAGATTTATATAAAATTTTCTGTTCAACTTTTTACTCAAGTAATGCTAACATTTTTAGTCTTTGATATTAAATATTTTCGTAATATTTTAGGATCTTAAAACTATAAAAATGTAGATCACTTCTGCCCAAGATATATTTCCATATATGTTACAGTACAATGCATAATAAATGAGCCATATTTAAATGCATCTGCAGTTCAAGTGCAAGTGTATCTGCATAAGGGTCCAATCATTATACTTTATTAATTAAGAAATTTAGAAAGAAATGCGTTCTTCTGAAATGACTTTCCTTTTGATGTTGCCAAGCATATCTCATATAGAGACTTATACATACATGTATTTATTAAAGACATTTTATTTTATTAATATTATGTATTTTATGTGCTATTGCATAAATATTAAATATTTAGTAATAAATGCTAATGTTATGATAAATACAGTGTTACTGTGTTTAATTTAGTTAAAAAGAAAACCATTTTCTATTTGCATATTTAATGTGCTTGGATAAGGATATGGATATTTATTTATTATTTTTATGACTTAATCCATTATAAATTAACTAGAAATATGTGAAGTTAAATGTTGAACAATTTTCATTGTTAAACCATACACATTAGCAGTAAATATGCACAGCAAAATAATTATAAATCGAATAAAACCTGTCAAGAAGATCATATTGTATTTTACCCCAAATTAAAAGAAAAAAAATCATTGCCATTTATTGTAATGTGAAAAAAAATCAAATCAAATAAATCAAAATAATTATTATTATATGTAATATCATTTTTTTTCTTTTGATTGTGGTGTGAAATATGAGCTGGATTTGGTTTAATAAGCTTCACCCCCATCTCATCTCAATTATTTTTTTGATAGACTGTATTTTTATAGACTATTCGCCAGTCACACTTTTAGTTTTATGATGTTCTTTGTTCATCTCTCTCCCATAATAATTCCATAATTCCATGTTCTCCCCTCTCACTGTCCCACCTCTGAGCACAAGTGCTGAATGTTAATCAGCATTCAAAGCGATGCAAGCCGTGTGTGTGTTTGAGGGAGCTGGATCGCTGTGATTGGCTGCCTGAAACCTGAAAGAGAGAGAGAGAGAGAGAGCTTGCAGCCTCCTCCGAGTCTCTCTGAGATTTAGAGACTTTCCATCTGCGGAGCCTGAAAGATAAAACAGAGCAGCAAAGACGACACAGGACGACGAGAGGAAGTGGACATTTTCTGATCGTCCACGGACACGTAGCTGACTCAGTTTGGAGGAGACTGCCTCCACACGCACTTCCCAAATAATCCATCAGACCTATCATGGATCCCAGATGGATTGATGGATAAACGGATGCAAAGGGGAATGATGCACATCTTCTGAAAGCGCTTGGTCCTTCTAGGTTGAAGAAGAAAGAAAACCAGCTGAAGCTCAGGAGCAACAGGCTCCCATCCGTCTTCATCTCTGATGGTTTTGCATTGATTTTTTTTGCATTGCGTGCTGAATTTGGCTCGTCGTTCGGGCCGGTGCAGGTGTGGGATTCCTGTGTGCCGCGCTGACCTCCTCTGTCTGTGTCTTTTTTGAGGGCGTCGTGTGTGTTTCATGTTTTCTCCCGGTTTCCGTTCGCCTCATTCCATCTGTCGGATCCTGGCTGTTCTTTCACACTTCTGAAAGCTTTACTTGCCATCTGTGGCATCACTGTGTGTGTGTGTGTGTGTGTGTGTGTGTGTGTGTGTGTGTGTGTGTGTGTGTGTGTGTGTGTGTGTTTGGCCGCTCGCTGGTTGCCATGTTTAGCTTGTAGAAGTTGGTGTGTGTAATCGACTGTTACATGTGTTCAGAGTACACAAGGGAAATATCATACATTTCAGGATCACTGTCCTTCTTATTTTGCTCTGAATTACTTGATTCTCCAGTTTTAGCGTCTCACAAACGTAATGTGTAATGTATTGTGATATTGTCCTACAGATGGTCGCAGACACCCTGTTGCATTGCTGAACATGTTTCATATTGCTTTCATGTTTAAGATTAGAAATTAATACAACTATATAAGACCAATATAGTTTTAAGTGATCGCAAAGACTGCAAATCTGTGCTGAACTTACAAACCTGATTCCAAAAAATGACCTGTAACACTTACTTTTCTCATGAGTCTATCTAAACACTTGGATTTTCCTTCATTTTTAAGACAGATTTTCTTGCTTTTTTGTCTTTGGAGTTACCTCATCTGTTAACAGAGGAAGCCATGTTGGGTTTTTTCATGTGTTTCTTATATTGAAGATTCACATTTATGCATTTGGCAGATGCTTTATCCAAAGTGACTCACTAAAGTCAGTTCTTGATTTATCTGGGAATCAAACCCATGACCTACAGGAAGGCTCTGAAGCTTTTTCAGTTGAGCATTTGATGCTAAACATTGGAGTGAACTCATTTGAAGATCCAAACCGCACCTGGAGTTGATTATTTCCCATAGTGCACTACAGAACATGATCGGAGTGAACAGTCTGCACTCGGCAGGACGCTTCCGCTCCCGCTCGCTCTGCTCGGTTCGATACGGGCGAGATTTCCGTATGATGGACCCATTCCGTTACCCACGAACGCCCAGATCCCGATCGCTCAAACCTCTGGTGTTTCCGGACCTCCTGGGAAAAGCTCAAGATGCACAGAACCACCCACAGGCCCGCAAGAAGAGGGTAACCTTGTCTCGTGTACTTACCTGTTCATCACTCACCTGGTCATCTGTACCTGTCCGCTGCCCAAAAAGGCCAAAACATTACATAGATGGACCATGCAACCACTTTTGATCAGATACAGTTCTGATTTTGTCTTTTTAAAGACCAAACACTCTTAAAAATAAAGGCGATTTATTGATAATGGAACTTTTAACATCCATAGACCCTTTCCATTGTTCTTTTATAGTGAGAAAATGTTCTTTAGAGTTTTAAAATGTAAGAAAAGGGAACTGGTCCCTGAAAATTCTTTTTGGAACCCAAAAATGGTTCTTCTATGACATTGCTGCAGAATCCCCCTTGTGGAAAGCTTATTTTTAAGAGTGTATCATAGTGCAGTGTACTTTTAGGAGTGCAGTAGCTTATAGATTGCCTCAAAGCTAATAGACATGAACAAAAAAGAAAGAAACAAACCTCCTATCTCTAGCTGAATTGGTTTTGTTTGAAATGAGCATTGGTGGGGAGATGCTGTTTGTTTTGTCCTGAGGGACCGAGAGGGTAAATTTGCTGCTGAATTTCTAGTACACACTGAGATTATTAGCTGTTCATGCTGAGGTTTCTTTTTTTCTAGATGAAAGGCTGTGTGGAGGGAATAATATGCTTATTAAAGTCCTTCTCTCATGCATATTTAGTTTGGTATGATGATCTCTAAGCCAAATCATACAGTTATGCTTTATAGAATAAAAAAAACACATTTGTTTAATTTATGAATCATTTTAATCTTTGAGGTTTTGTCCAGTATAGGCACAGTCTTTGACTCTGTCGGGGAATCAGTGTAGATGATTAATTTGCAAACACAGGATTCCACTGTGACGCAGGTGATGACTGACGTCCACACAGACTCGTCATGAACACCGATGATGTGTCAATGAAGTGCTAATGATCAGTGGGAGACTAACAGCCATCTGTGATTGTTTTGTCTTTTATTTAGCTCTTTTATTAAAAGAGAAGGTATTTTCTTTTGTATTTATTTCTTTTTTATTTTATTTTAATTTATATTTTGTTTTTGTTCATTTTAAATTTTCTTATATTTTTTTTTATCTTATTTTATTTCTTATATTAATATATTATATTTCTGTATTATAATTATATTTCTTAATGATTTAGCTTTTCATTATGTACTGCCATTTAGAAACAAGTACAAAAAAACGGAAGCTTAAACACTTATCTCTTCTGTAAATTTATGGTTGGAAAAGGTTTGGAGATTATCGGTTGTGGAGTTAAATTGATGCTTCACTGATTGTTAGGTATTGATGTCCAGAATGGCATTTATTTGTGTAGACAGTGTGGCTATAACTGAATCAGATGTTTATTTCGAGGTGTGTCAAAATATATATATATATATATATATATATGATGCAATTCATACACCAGTCTGTGAAACCAAACACAGTCATTTACAGCTCAGGTGTGACTAACTGACTCTACTCTCTCTCTCTCTCTCTCTCTCTCTCTCTCTCTCTCTCTCTCTCTCTCTCTCTCTCTCTCTCTCTCTCTCTCTCTCTCTCTCTCTCTCTCTCTCTCTCTCTCTCTCTCTCTCTCTCTCTCTCTCTCTCTCTCTCTCTCTCTCTCTCTGCAGGCCCTGTACAACTCTATTAAAAATGAAAAGCTGCAGTGGACAATGTAAGTGTGTTTTCCTCCTGTTTTCACGTTTAATGACTGTAAGGTTTTACAGTAGATGCAATGTGCTACTACCAAACTACCCACATAGAAACAACTACCCAATGAGAAGCAACTCATTACCATTCCGATCGCCCTTAAAGAACACATTACCATGGTAACCACAGTTTCCTCCAGAATAGCTACTGCAGTTACTGTCACTATTGTAAAATCTCAAACTATATATTTCTGATAGTTTGAGTGAGTATTTGCTCATGCAAAAGTTGCTAAGATGTTCTGAGTTGTTTTTAGTGTATTTCATTGCAGTTGGGTGTTTGATGCACTCAAAAAAATATTACATTTAAGGTTTATGTATTTGAATTACATACAACATTTCCACACAGTTTTAACTTGAACAGACTAATACATTTAATGGGATGCATATTTATCAACATAAATCTGTTAATTTGAAAAGAATTAAGCAATGTTAATTAAATATTAATATTAATCAATATTACTTAAATTCAAATTTATGATGTGAGAAACAAATTGAATATATCAGTGATAGATATATGAACCTGGTTATTATGTATTTAAAACACATTTGGTTTATTTGTACTATTACAGAATTCTGAACCGTATATATATATATATATATATATATATATATATATATATATATATATATATATATATATATATATATATGACTGACAAATATGCTTCACATTGAGTTTATTTAATTTGTTTGTTAAAATTGTGTAACTCAAAATCTTGGAAATGTTACTGTATATGCAATGCATATCAAATATACAATAGTGATATTCTAGTATGATTGTGATACTGTTATAATTTGTATTATTAATTTTTGTTTTCATTTTAATTTGAGTTAAAGTTTTAGTAATTGTGCTTTTTAATGTATCTAAAGTATTTTTTTCATTTTTATTTTAGTTCTACTTATTTTAGTACATTAGGTTAAACTAAATGAAAATGAGATATGTTGCCTTGGAATGAAATGTGAAATAAAAGCAGTTTTATATATTTATATATTTTTATTTTTTATTTATTTTTATTTTTTTAGTTACGTGCAATATTTAAATCTTAAAATGAGGCCTAAATATTTGTATTGGGTATATGTGTTTGTCCAAGTCTCTATGTTTTTGTAGTGTCTAGATATTCAGTGTCTATCAGACATTTTACTCATTTTATCATCTAGCAGGACGAAATTGCATGTTCAATCACTTGGAATGTTATTTCTTTGTTTAATAGCGATGCTTTATAACTGTAATAATAATGAAATGATTGTCATAGTAAATTTTCAAAAGGATGAGCGATATGAGTGATGTCATGGGTGGAAATGCCATAAATAGTGAAAGGAAAGCAGGTTTTAGTGTTCGAGGCGTTGGATCCGTGTATTGTTTGCTAGAAACAATGGTGTGTGAGTGCTGCCTATTCTCTCTCTATATTCACACACACACACACCAATTAAAGACCCTGGCTTTCTGAGCGCTGTTGCTATGGTTACGGCTCCATGGATACCGCTGCATAGTTACGGCTCGGCTGGGTTTCATCGATATGAATTCACCCCCTCTCTTTCTCTCTCTCACGGAGCCCTAACCTCGCTCTCATGTTCAACACTCATCCACGCACCCACACACACCACAGCGCCCTTTAAAGTGTCCCGCTCGCATCCTGAGCAAAGGTGAACCCACAGACTCCTACTGCAGCTCCCAAAATAGCCTCATCTGTCCCTCCCTGAGCTCATGAACAAGAGCGCAGCCGAGAAACACCGGTCCATCTGTATCGAGCCGCTCAAACTTACATCTGGGATCTTGTGCATGTGCTTTTATGCTTCTATTCCAATATTAGGATGAGAATTCTGCTGATTTTAATGAGCCACCAAGGTAGCGTTGTCTAGCCAGCTGATGTACGTAGAAGAGGTTTTTGTCAAGATTATGGGAATGACTTGCATGCATTTGATAGAATGAGTTCAAAAAGATAAACTATCTGTATGTTTTGCATTGGATGGCTTCGTTGTCGACCGAAAAGTGTGTTTTTGATTGTATAGTTGGTGTACTTCATTCTCAATTGGTCAATCATGAGTTTGAGCAGTATAATATTTTATATAATCTGTGTTAAACTTAAGTTATTTCATATAAGTGCAATTTAATTCAACATACCGCAGTAAAACTACCGCACTACTGCAGTAAAAAGTCATTTTTATCACATATGCACGACCATTCAGAAGTTTGGGGTTGGTAAGGTTTTATGTTTTTGAAAGAAATCTCTTCTGCTCACCAAGGCTGCATTTATTTGATTAAAAATACAGTAAAACAGTAAAAATTTGAAATATTACGATTTTAAAATGCTGTTTTCTGTTTCAATAGAATTTATTTCTGTGATGCGCAGCTGAATTTTCAGCATCATTTCTTCAGTGTCACGTGATCCTTCAGAAATCATTCTGATTTGCTGCTCAAGAAACATTTCTGATTATTATCAGTGTTGAAAACAGTCGTGCTGCTTAATTTTAATTTTTTTTGTGGAAACTGATACATTTTATTTTTCAAGATTCTTTGATGAATAGAATGTTCAAGAGAACAGCTTTTATTTGAAGTGGAAATCTTTTGTAACATTATAAATGTTTTTACTGTCACTTTTGATCAATTTAATGCATACATTTAATAATAACTAAATATTAAGTACAAACAAACTAGAACAGTAGTGCTCATAATTTCCAGATTTTATAGTTGTTTTGTTTTGGTTTTTGAAACAACAACTTGGTTCAATGACAAAAAATATTAGAAAAGCCTTCCACATATAAAATATGAAATGCTTAAACACTTAAATGCTTTTTGTTTGTTTGTTTTTTGAAAATGTTGTCAGGGCAAGTAAAAATCTGCCGTACTGTCCTGAATAAACCCTGCTGTTCATCAGCCAGGAGTGTTACTGAACCGTTATTACCCACACAACAATCTCATGAGCTGCATTCATCACAATCTCACACAATGACCAATAATCAAGTAATTTTACCACGTCTGAGAGGGAGAAAAAGAAGAAAGACTGGGACAGAGAGACCGATTCTAGAGGAAAGGAAAGAGCTGTATTGATGGAGGTGCAGGAATTGAGCTGTTTACAGTCAGTAAAGAAAAAACCAGGGAACAGAAGACAGTAGACACATGCAGCATGTTCAGATCTGCTGCTGAGCTCACTTACTGTAAGAACACAAAGAATGCAACGCTGAAAAACAGAGCGATGGACATTTCATTGTGAGAGGATGAGAGTTACAGTGTGTTAGAGAGCTGTGTGTGTCAGCATACATATGATCAGTCTATACATGAGAATCATTCTGTCCTCATTCTGTTTTCCCAGCATGCATCTCTCTGAATCTAATCATTCTGCCCTTTCCTGATTACATGTTTCACCCTGCTGTCTGTTCCCTTCGTTTCTGTCTTCTAGAGCTGGACGATAAATCCAGAATTGAATATATTTGACCATTGCGTGTCCTGTATAATGTTTTATCATTTTTATTCATTTTTAATTTGTGACATTGAGAACGCTACAATAGAGATCTGGCGACTTCCAAATGATGACAATAGAAGAAATCAAAACCAACGAAAGAGCAAGTCTCGGTTAGCCTACAGTATACGTGTTTTTTTTTTTTGTTTTTTTTATATAAATAAAAAGAAAACAAGTAGATAGAATAGAAAAAAGAATAGGGAATGCTATAGTGTTAGAGGGTCATTTAGAAGTCATTTCACAAGTCAAAAGAATAGAAAAAGAACAGAGAATGGTGTTAAAGGTCATTTTTATAATAAAAAAATAAGTAGATGGAATAGAAAAAGAATAGAGAATGCTAGTGTTAGAAGAATAACAGTTAACAGTGTCACTGATTTAAATCTCTTTATGGCAGAGTTTGATATTTCATTTCCTTGCATCAGTTCAAACTGTCTGTTACAATAATTCTATTCACATTTTCAAAGATTTGTTAACGACATTTTTACAACTGTTCATGAAGACTTTGTGACATTTTTCAAATGTTACAATATAATTGTTTGAGACTAGTGTTACAATAGTGTTCCAGTTACAAATGCTACAATTTTAAAATGGTGTAATAAGTAACATGTTGATACTCATTATACTTGTCCTTGATCTTGATGTCACTTTAACTTTTTTAGCTTCGTCTACTCTACCATTCAACCGTTTGAGGCCTGAAAGATTTTTTTAAATGAATTTTCTCTCATTGATGTTCCGTTTATTTGATCAAAAATAAATAGTAAAAACTGTAATATTGTGAAATATTATTACAATTATATTAGGTCAGTAAACGCAAGTCCTAATGCATCATTTGGATTATCAACGTGAATGTTAAAATCTCCGACAATTAGCGCTTTATCAGCATTAACCAATAGGTCTGAGAGGAAATCTGCAAATTCTTTTAGGAAATCTGTATATGGCCCTGGCGGTCTATACACAGTAGCCAGAGCAAGAGATAGGACAGATTTCTTTTGCATATCTGACAGTGTAACATTAAGCAGAAGTATTTCGAATGAGTTAAACCTGTATCCTGTTTTCTGAGTAACATTGAGAATATCACTATATATTGTTGCGACACCGCCACCACGACCAGTCTGACGGGGCTCATGCTTATATTCTTCATTACAATTATTGCTAAGTTGTGTTTGTACTATATTTTAATCTGTGAATTGAACATTTTGACTCTTAATTGGCTGGAAATGGATATTTGGTTGAAATAATGAAAGCAATAAATAATTAAAATCATAAATGATCCAGTTTTGACATGTATATAGGTTAAACACGTTGTCATCCCTGTCATCAGCACTGTTTTTCTGTCCTGTGTTGTGTGTGATGTGATCTGGAGTCAGCCGTGTGTTTAGTGTCATTAGTCTCTGTGTGTTTCATCCGCAAGCGTCTCGCGAGCACCATCAGTCCTGCTGTAATGACTCTGGCTAAATTTATTCTTAAGGTTGTGGGGTTTTTTCTTCTCCATCAGTCCTCCGACCATTGCTCGCTCGCTCTCGCTCTCTCTCTCTCTCTCTCTTGTGCCGACAGTTACCAGGCAACAGGCTTGAAGTTTTATGCACATGCTCAGTGTGAGAGTGATTGAACGATGTTTTTCACCCATTTTAGAGCAGCGAACACATAATCAGGCTGCTTTCACATCATTTGTTTCTTGTGTCATCTGAATGCTGTTTATGAACGCAGCGCTGTCATGTGATCATTTAGTGATAATATCAGAAATTGCATCAAGAAGGCCATTCTGACATCTGAGAGATTCAGAATTGGAATAGATTTAGACATACAACTTGATTGACTTTATATAAGAATTTTTTTTTTTTTTTACTCACAAAGTAAATGTGAATGGCAAAATATCACCACCACAATACTAATATGCAATTATAGTTTTGATTAATGTTTTTGTTTTTATTTTTTTCGTTTTTATTTTAGTTAAAGAATTTTTGTGATTGTGTAACTTTTTTTAAAATGTCTATATAGTTTTGAATTATTTTTATTTCAGTTTTAGTGTTATTTTAGTACTCCAACTTAAAATGAAAATGAGAAATGTTATATAGCTGCCAATACTGAAAACTAGAAAATGTTTGCATCAGTCCTGAAATAGTTAAACTGATACACAATTCACATACTGTCTGTTTGCATTTATTTATTTATATTTATATTTTATTTATAGTTTGTGCAAATAGTCACTTTGTACCTGAAAGAAGTAAATCAAAATTACTGAAAAAATCCAATTCTTTGGAATACAAATAATTACTAATTTTTTTACTTTTATTTACATATACTCTTTATATATTTATTCATTGAAAATTAATGATTTAAGATTTTATTCCTGAATATTTTTTTTAATAATAATAATAAAAAAAAAAATAATATATATATATATATATATATATATATAATTTTTTTTATTGTATTTTTTTTTAATCACTGAACATGGCCTGGATATTATGTTGACTGCAATAATACAGTATGTATTTCTAGACAGACTTTTTGAATACATTTGTTGTTGTTGACTGAAAATTATTAAATGCATCTGACCTAATAAAGGTAAAAGTATATTTGTTATTTATTTTGTTTTTTAAAAAAGGTCATGAAATATTTCTGCAAATTTAAAACGATATGGTAGAGCTTTGTCTTCTATATAACAAATATAAATAAATAAAAGCTTGAGTTTATTTTTTAGATGTCTATTAAAAAGAATTGAAGTAAAAAAAAAAAAAAAGCCTTGTGTGTTTTTGGGCGACATCGTTTTGAGGAAGAAGCTGTATTTTTGTGCTAATGTTGGCTGAGAAAGCTGCTGGTTTGTGGAGGTGATCTGAAGGATTCTGGGCTCTTTGTGGCACAGTTGTCTCGTGATCTCCAGTTGGCTTCTTTGCAGGGACTCGTCGAGTGTCTCTCCTGAGAAACATCACGTGGACGGGACAGCAGTGTGATGTGTGTCCTTTCTCTGAGAAGACACCATTAAAGGGGTCTCTTCAGTGACCTCAGACACTCGATGTGTGCGTTCAGGAGAAATATTACACCTCTGAGTGTACAGAATGTGGTGAGAGACCTCATAAAACAGTCGAGAAAGACAGGAACATTCACACATCCACACTCCTGCTTCGAAGAGCTCGTACGAGATGTTTTCTGAGTACATTCGTGCCAAGGTGATTATAGTTAACTAAAATTAAAACCATAAAAAATACTTGAAATAAAATAGACTTTAACTGATATAAAATAGAATTCAGCTAGTTGACAAGGCAACATTTCTCATTTTCATTTAGTTTAACTTAATGTCCTAAAATAACTAAAACTGAAACTGAAAAAAAGATGAAAAACAGGCAAAAATACTAAAACTTTAACTAAAATTAAAATGAACTATAAAAAGAAAAAGTAATTAAAAATATAAAACTATAATAGTATCTCAATGATACTAAAATAACACTGATTAAACAACAAAAACTACACTTAATAAAGTAGTTTTTAGTATTATTAATATACGATTATAGTTTTATTAATATTTTGAATTCATTTTATTTTTAGTTTTAGTTTTTTGGTCTTTTTTTTTTTTTTTTTTTTTTTTTTTAAATGCCTATATAGTTTTTAATCATTTTTAATTTAAATTTTAGTAAATTAACATGCATAGTTTTTAATAAAAGCTAAAATTTTGATAATGTTTAATGATGTTAATTTCCATTTTAGAGACACAAAATTTAGAACTAAAATTAAAAGATATTATTTTATTTCAATTAATGTTTATTTCAAGCAACAAAAATGTTTTAAAGTTTTATGAACTGTAATCACCCTACTTTTAAATTAGAAATGTGAGTCAAGGTTTCTTGCACTGAAAACATTTTCATTATTTCATCATTTCATTAAAATCTCCTGTTTTTGCAACTGTTCCTTTAAGACTTCTAGATATAAATGACCTGTTTTGATTTGGCTCATTCATCATGCAGCATACTAAATATGCCTTGATATGTAAATTCTTGCTGTCATATATTCAAATCAACATGAAGTGGGATGTTTAACCAAAAAGTAGAGTGGAACCTGTTTTTTTTTTTTCATCTGCAGTTGACTTGAATGTGCTCATGGTTGGGGAAAGTGATGTTAAAGCAAGCCTAAATAGTACATCGAACACTTCAGTTTCCAAAAATACAAGGAGAATTAGATTTTTCACAGTATGACTGCTTTGAAACACCCATCCATTTAACCTGCGGTCGTCTCGCAGTGGCGTGCCATGATAGTTTGGCCTGTGCGATCGAGTCTTTGATTTGATTTCTGCGGTGCAGATGTGAAGGAGAAACCCGCTGGGAAGAGCACTTTACTTCAACACACACTCGATCGATAGCGTCTGATGCACTCGAGGGGTTATGATCGGTGGGAGTGAAAACTGTCAGGAGAAAGACTTTTATTCCCTCCAGACGAGACATGCAGCGAGACAGGCCCCAAATATCACAGCGAGTCTGAATCCAAACTCCTGTAGTCTTTAAACTCGCTGGATTTCATAAACAACACTAGATGTGCGTTTCCAAACGACATAGCAATGCTTTCTGAGCAGTGTAAGATGCAGGTTTTGGTCAAAATATCTAGAAAAGGAAAAGAAAACCAAAGGAATTGTTTCAGAATTTGTCTTCTCAACAAGCTGCATGATTTGAGGACTCATGCCTTTTACACCAACAGTACAGAATTTGTTAGTGTTTAATATTTAGTGTTGATTATTGGAACAGACCCTTAAACTGTAAGCAATATTATTAGAAACTAAAAAGAAAATATGAAGTAATTCAATATAGTTCCTGCACCGTAAACATTTTTTAACATTATTGGAGATACAAGAATACAAGGATTTACAAGAAAGTACTATTTTGGTCCTTCTACTTTAAAGTTTCACTTTTAATTCTATGTTACTTGCGATTTCTTAGTAAATTTCACAATTCCAAGAATTTTCTCAGTGAAAGCTGTTTGTTCATCAAATTATTTTTAGTAATAATTCCGGTCAGTCGATCATAAAATTACAATGATATCATATTTTGTTTCGTATTCCTCTCTTATGCACTTCCTCTTGGTTAGTAGCTCATTTCCTGCGTGTTCTGTTCCCTCAGCGATGAAGAAGAGTTGCGGAAGTCGTTCTCGGAGCTGGGCGAGCAGCGAGGAGAGTCTAACTCCAGAGGAGTGAAGCAGACGGACAGCGGCTTTGTTCCTCCGTCCGGAGCGCTGCTCTTCAAAACCGGTTTCCTGGTGAGGAAGGTCCACGCAGACTGTGACGGGAAGAGAAGTGAGTGTTAAAGAAGCACATCCCTCAACCAGCAGTTTGAACTGTTCATAACAAGTCATCTCATGTACAAATTCATATTTAGGACATTGGCAGAACGACTTTTTTTGTCTTTTAAGGAAATGTGTTTTACTTCTGATTATATATATATATATAATATAATATAATATAATATAATATAATTTAATTGACCCTTGCGCATGAAATCTGATTTTGGTATAGGAGACCCTGGACCACAAAACCAATCATAAGGGTTGATTTTTGGAAATTGAGATTTATACGTCATCTGAAAGCTGAATAAATAAGCACTGATGTATGGTTTGTTATGATAGGACAATATTTGGCTGAGATACAACTATTTGAAAATCTGGAATCTGAGGGTGCAAAAAAATCTAAATATTGAGAAAATCACCTTTAAAGTTGTTCAAATGAAGTTCTTAGCAATGCATATTACTAATCAAAAATTAAGTTTTGATATATTTACAGTAGGAAATTTACTTAATATCCTAATGATTTTTGGCATAAAAGAAAATTGTATTGAAAATGCTTTATTGTTGGCTATTTCTACAAATATACCCGTGCTACTTATGACTGCTTTTGTGCTTCAGGGTCACATATGTTATATATGTATAGTTTAATGTTGTTGAACAATAGCATACAGTGTCACACAATGCAAATAATATAATTTACACAGAGGTGCTAAAAATGAAATCTATGAAAATGAATTCATTAGTCTAGACTGATGTATTGATATATTTCCCTGCATAATAAAAGTCTGTTTGTATTTGTGTTATTGTTCATGTGTAATGCAGCACCTCGTGGAAAAAGAGGATGGAAAACATTTTATGTTGTTCTTAAGGGACTCATCCTTTACCTGCAGAAAGTGAGTCCTTTCTTTCTTTCTTTCTTTCTTTCTTTCTTTCTTTTCTTTCTTTCTTTCTTTCGTTCTTTCTTCGTTCTTTCTTCCTTCCTTCCTTCCTTTCTTTTCAGAGCTACTTTTCATTTTATTTCCTTATTTATTTGTTTGCAAAATGTCACAATGTATTCAATTACTTCACCATTGATTTATTTGTTTATTGTTGTTCGCCACATTTTCAAGGTACATTTGATTTTGGTATTTTATGAGGTTTTTCACTGTTAGGCATATTTCACATTCTTTTTGATTTTACATGAAAAAATACATGTATTGCATGCTGTATTTATGCATCTATGCTGACATTACATTGTAGTTTTTCATTCTGAGACATATTTAATAATTTAATTATATATTATTGAATCTGTTCGATCCCTCCACATGTGTGTGTGATTGATATGAATTTTGTTCACTGTACAGTTAAATGATGAGCTGTACATGAAGCAGCTTTTGATGTTTCTATTCACTTCAGAACAATAACAGCACTTTTGCCAATATTAGTTCAGTCACCATTACTTCAAACTTTTTTAAAGATATTTTTGTGCCTTTCAAAGAAATAATATTTTTTCTGCCTGTATTTGAAATATACCCAAATTATGTAGTATTTTTTTTATATAAACAGTTTGATGGTATACTGTATGTAATGAGTAGAATGGCAATATGATCAATAAATCAGTAATTATGAGAAGGCATGCATGTTTTGAATAATAACTGGATAATTGTGTTTCCAGGGCGAGTATCGGCCGGATAAACTGTTATCAGATGAGGATTTGAAGAATGCGGTGTCTATTCATCATTCTCTGGCCATCAGAGCCACAGACTACAGCAAACGACCGAACGTGTTTTACCTCCGGACCGCTGACTGGAGAGTCTACCTCTTTCAGGCCCCGTGAGTTCACACGCTGTAACCCTGTTTAAGAAAACATGCCATAATAATTCAACTTATTATAGAACGATTCTCCATTTTCATTTGATGCATTGAGCTTTTCATCGGCTTCCCTCGGACCTCCTCTCATCTAGAGACGTCACAATAAATTCACCATCCCATCAATTCCACTCGATCAAATCAAGTCTCGTCCTACATTTCATGATGTTCTAGTTGAATATCCTGCTTAACATGGAAATACATTGTGAGACACTATTATCGTTTTTATTAATATTTCTAATTTCAATTTTTATATTTTGTTTAATTTTAATTTAGGTTAAAGTTTTAGTCATTTTGTTGTAAGATTTTTATTATTTTAATCATTTAGTTTTTTTATGTCTATATAATTTTCATTTTTTTATAATTGTTTATTTTAATTTTAGTTAGTTTTAGTCATTTTGTTGTCTGGTTTAATCATTTGTATCTTTTTATGTCTACATTTATTTATTTTTTTTCAGTTCATTTTAATTTGTTCCATTTTTAATAATTTTCTTGTTTTTTTATTTTTATTACTTTTAGCTTTTTAAAATATGTCTATATAATTTTATTTTAGTTTGAGTTATTTTAGTATGTCAAGTTAAACTTAATGAAAAGGAGAAATGTTGCCTTGGCAACTAGCTGAAATTTAAAAATGTCAGTTTTTTAAGTGTTTTATATTTTAATATATGCCAGTAAAATGTTATTTTATTTCAAGGAGCAAAACAGTTTTTATGGTTTTAGTTCATCATAATAACCTGATAGCACTGCAAAATGATCTTAGTAGATAAATGAGTATTCATATTGACAAGTCTGTCACACACTTGTGAAAATTACTTACTAACCAGTAACCACATGTGCATATGCTTCTGTCTATATATATATATATATATATATAAACATTAAGCTTTAACTGGAAAAAATGACTGCATAAATCATCTGAACAGCATGAGGCTCAGCATGTCATGTCTTTCCTGTCCAATTTATGACGAAACACTCATGCAGTCTGATCAGCTGTGTTTCTTATACTTATATGTGTGTGTGTGTGTTCACACATTCCCCTGGAGAACTCGCTCTGCTCTAGTTGAAGTTTGCCCCAGTTTCAGCTCTCATTGCTGCAAAATTTTGTGTGTGTGTGTTTGCATTTCTACATACAAAAACACTTCATCTCCTGTTTTACTGTGATTCCTTGACTTCTCAGATGGGTGGAACTGTTTTAGAAAGATATGTAGTAATGAAGAATTTTTGTAAAAATGTCCATCACACTGGTAATTTCATCATTTACATTAGGTTTCTTGAAGCATCTTGGAGACGTCTCCACTGGATTTAGTCTCAGTTTGTTCTGTTTCTTCATGTCATTCAGACAGACTGATGATGATCAGATCAGATCTCTGTGTGGAGCACAAAAATCTCACTGGATCATTACAATTAACAGCAAAATGAAAGTTTGGAAATGTAAACTGATATTTCCTACTGACACACTACAGCAAAAGATAGAAATAACTGCCTTAAAACCATTTTTAGCTGCTGAAAATACTAGTGTTCTGATCATTTTGGCCACCGCTGTAGCTCATTCTACATCTGTCTTCAAAGGTTTATACATTATTGCTAATAATGAAGAAAAGAAAATGAATGAGATTTTCCCGTCTGTTGCAGTCTGGTACTTGTTTTAGATGTTTTCTGTTATTATTAACATGGATTTGATTTGTTTGTGTAGGAATGCTGAACAAATGCAGTCTTGGATCACACGCATCAACACCATTGCTGCCATGTTTTCAGCCCCGCCCCTCCCTGCTGCCATTGGCTCACAGAAGAAATTCAGTCGACCGCTGCTGCCAGGCTCCGCCTCCAAGCTGTCACAGGTCAAATCAGCTGATTTGGATAAAAGTTGTCACAAATATCTTTATAATTATTCATACTTAATAAATAATATGATGAATACAGTAATAAATATATATGAATAAACAGGGACCATTTTACAGAAAGGTTTAATTTCTCAGGATTATAACTACATTAGTTAACCTTAACTAAGATTAATAAATGCTGTAGAAGTATTGTTTATCTTTTGATTTCAATTCAACTAATACAGTTAACTAATGTTAACAAAAATTAACCTTATTTTAAAGTGTAATTATTTAAATAATTAGTTAATAACTATTAATTATTTTACCTATTTACAGATGCCCATTTGCATGACTTTTATCATTTATTAATTTCAGTTAGGATACTTCCTTAAAAGACAGCTGCCTATGTAGGCAGTAGAGAACAAGAAGGCTTGTTATGTTTCATAAGAGTGACTGTGCATGTACTGTATGTGTGCTTATATAAACTGCAGTGTGTGTGTGTGTGTGTGTGTAGGAGGAGCAAGTACAGGCTCATGAAACTCGATTTCGCTCCATCTCCACTGAGCTCACACAACTGCGCTCTTATCCACCTGACAGAAAGGTGAAAGGTCGTGAACTTGAGGAGTACCGACTGAGAGAGGAGTATCTAGAGTTTGAGGTAAATACACTATCCTTCAAAAGTCACCATATATCTGATCACAAATACAGTAAAAACAGTAATATTGTGAAATATTATTACAATTTAATTATTTTCGGACTATATTTACAACTATTTTATATTTAAATGTATTGGTAAAATGTGATGCGCAGCTGAATTTTCATCATCATTACTCCAGTCTTCAGTGTCACATGATTCTTCAGAAATCATTCTAATATGCTGATTTGCTGATCCAGAAACATTTCTGATTATCGTCAGTGTTGAAAACAGTTGTGGTGCTTCATATTTTGTCACTTTTGATCAATTCTACACCAATGGATCCTCTGCAGTGAATGGGTGCCGTCAGAATGAGAGTCCAAACAGCTGATAAAAGCATCACAAATAATCCACAAATAATCCACACCACTCCAGTCCATCAGTTAATGTCTTGTGAAGTGAAAAGCTGCGTGTTTGTAAGAAACTAATCCATCATTAAGATGTCCATAATGACTAATGCTGCTTTCTACAGTGAAAAAGTCATCCCGTCTGCACAGATCAAGCACCATTTACAAGACAAAACTAAAATGAGTAAACAAATATGTGAGTGGATTTTGATGTGAGAGGACAACAGTAAATGGACTTTTTCACTGGAGGAAGCGTTATTATTTTAGCCGGAAGCAGCTGGAATTCCTTAATGCTGGATTTGTTTCTTACAAACACACAGCTGTACACTTCATAAGACATTTATTGATGGACTGGAGTGGTGTGGATTACTTGTGATGTTTTTATCAGCTGTTTGGACTCTCATTCTGACGGCACCCATTCACTGCAGAGGATCCATTGGTGAGACAGTGATGGAATGCTACATATCTCCAAACCTGATGAAGAAACAAACTCATCTATATCTTGGATGGCCTGATGGTGAATGCATTTTCAGCAAGTTAATCAAGCATCCTTCTCTTGTAGAAAACGCGCTATGAGACGTACAGCATGCTCCTGCGGGCGAAGCATCGCTGTGACGACGATGACCTGTCAGTGTTTGAGGCCATGCTCCTGGAGGAAGGTGCGCTACGGAGAGCTCAATCCAGCCCCACGCTTCAGGACAGCAGTATGACCTGCAGCACCAGAGACGGCGCGAGTCAAAGCACCGCCGCCGCCGCACAAGAACCGTCCGGAAACGGCAACAACGACTGCTCCCGTGGTCAGGGCCAGAGACACAGCTACAGGCAGGCCGTCCGCAAGTGAAGCAACACCCACAGGAAGCTCGCTGTACTGGAGAGGAAGTGAGGTCTATCTCTTTCCTGTGTGCGCCCTCCTGCTCTGTGTGCCATCAGGAAGGGGTGTTGATTCCGACTGAATCTGACTCTGTGATTGGCTGATGGCTGGGTGATGTCACAACACAAGGTGCTATGGGATCTGGACGGGAGAACGTGACTGGGATTTGGAGGAACGTAAATATGAAATGCATAACCTTCCTTTGCCTTCTAGTTCTCGGTTTCTTCTGCGACTTCTCGCCCGAAGCCATTTCATCGCACACTACCAAGTCAAATCTGGGCCTAAACGTCTTTGAACCTTTAAGATATGATTGTGTTGGAAAGTCTTTAGTTTTTGCATTTCTCGAAATAACTCATTTGTTTACAATGCATATTAAAATTCACCAATTCTGCTCACAATGGTCAGGAGAAGTACGAACGCTAGGATCTGTGTATTCTGCACGGTGAAACACAATGCTTGTTGTGTGTCATAAGGGCGTCTATCTTTGTGTGGTGATTAGGAGCGGTAGAGGAGCAGAAAACTGACTAGCCCGTATGCAACTAGTTATTTCTTCATGTTGTTCTCCAGCATTAGAGATCTGTACTTGTACAATAATGCACAGGGACATCAGAGTCACTAAATACACATCCATTTGCTCCGCAAAACCCCGTTTTGCCCTAAAACGTCTTTTGCACTGAACACTAAATATTATTACACTGCAAAACTCATTTTCTCAATCAGTTTGTCTTTTTTCTGAAAAATAAATAAATAAACATCCTTAAAATGAGATGCATTTATTTGAGAACCAAATTGTGTATTGAATTTTTTTCTTACCTGATTTACAGATTGTATTCTTCTCTAGTTTTCAAGCACAAACCTCACCAGATTTTGTTAGATTTATGCTTAAAATATAGGAAAAAACATTTGTGAATAAATTTAATTCAAGATATAGCTCTGAAAACAAGTTTCAGTATGCAAAAGTACATTTTAAGAATGTTGATATTTTTGTTGTAAATTAAAACATCAGTTTAGTTGAGAATCAGTTTTTGTATATTGTGTTTAGTATTAAGTTTTTCTCACATTAAAATAGTTTCTCATTTTTAAGCAGAAATCTCAACAAATTTTGTTAGATTTATTGTTTAGATTAAAAAAGAAAAAAAATATTTGTGAATGATTTAAGAAAAATAACCTTAATTCAAGATATGTTCTCTGAAAACAAGTTTCAATGTGCAAATGTACATTTTGAGAAATAGTGCATATTATGTCTTGAATTACGTTCTCACCCAAATGAAAATATTTTTTCTAGTTTTTTAAGCTCAGACCTCTCTAAATTTTGTTAGATTTCTGCTTAAAACAAGAAAAAACTATTTGCAAGTGAGTTGAAATAAACTTAAGATAAGACTATATTCTCTGAAAACGAGTTCTAATGTGTAAAAGTACGTTTAGATATTTTTCATGAAAATCAAAATGAGAAAAAATTTGTAATGAATCTTGATTAAAGTTTATTAGCATTTGTTTCTAGTTTTTAAGCAGAAACCTCACTAAATTGTTAGATTTATGCCTAAAACAGGGGGGGGGGCAGTTTTCAAAATTCAAGATGTTTTCTCTGAAAGCAGAATATGCAAAAGTACATTTTAGGGATGTTTATGTATTTTAGTGAACGAAACGAGACCAAAAACAGTATGAGAAAATGATTTCTGCAGTGATATCTTTGTCTGTATAGTTAATTTCTTGAATATGCTCTACTTTAGCTTCTCGTCCTTGTCTTTCTGCATTATTCTCTTGGCTGAATGTTGTCTGCTGTGTACAGCATGGCTGACTAGTGACAATCTATCGTGTTTGTTCGGTTCAACAGAAGCTGAAGTCGGTGTGTAGTTCATGAGTCAAACGGACCTGTTACCCACGCAGCGCACTGAATGTCATCTTTTTCCTGTTAAACGCAGTTAGTCAGTGTTTAAGACGCACTTCCCCTTATTGCTTTCTTATGTAATCGATGAGAGAGAGTGTGTATATGCGCACAAATATATCACCTATTTAAGGAATGTTTTAAATCTTATAATGAATGTGGTGTCAGAATCAAAACTGCCACATGCAATATTCAGCATAGGCCTGTTTGTGTGATCAACGCATATATGGATGTTTAATACACGACACGCAGCTTTCTGTGACATGATGAATTGAGAGCTTGAAACCAGTGAATGTACCATGTTTTTCACCATGGTGACGAGATTCTGGCATCGCATTTCAATCTCAAGCATTGGTTTTTCTTTCATGGATCCTTTTGCAGATAATCATGTGATGTTTCAATGAGTAAATATGGTGTAAAATAACTAACTCTCTGAGCTGTCTTTAGTCGAAAAGGACATATGTTACAGTGAGTTTAAAGGGCAGATAGGAAATACAAGAGGAATATGTTTAAAAAGAAATTCTGTTTCTGAACTTTGTAAAGTCACTTGGGTGAATATCGCAAGAAAATGTGTCCAAGTCACACGTCACTCCAAAATCAAACAAACAAACAAGCAAAAAAAATTAGGACCATTAAAGATTTTTTTTTTTTTTTTTAATTGATGTTATTTTCATGACAATTACACATTATCCAAATGCATGCATTTATTTAGCAATTCCCATTATTAGTAACACAATAACTTTCTTATTGAAATTGGCATTATTTAAAATACAAAAAATACTACTATGATGTATAAATAAAAATAATAAAAAAATATTTTAGGTAAAGATATTGAAGCCCATTTTAGGACCACTATTTATATTATTTAAAGGCGCTTTGGGTTTGAGAAAAGCGCAATCTAAATAAAAAATACATTATTATTATTATTATTATTATTTAATTGTCCTAAAAGAAGCTTGAATATCTTTACCTTTTGACATTGTGACATTCATGACAATTAAGCACACGTTTCATATCCCATTGCTGTAATGAAAATCTTTAACTAAAATATTTTTTGTTGATTTTGGTGTGAAATCATGATCTGGATGTGTTTTGTGAAATTCACTCCATTCGTGAACCGCCAGTGTTGATTTCACCTTATCGATACAGCGCTGTATATCCAGAGAGCATGATGTTGAACAGTCTTGAGCGGTTTTAGGTGAATATAAAGTCGGAAAGCCATTCTCTGCTCAGGTGTCATTTGAATATAATGGAACTGTTGCAATGTATTCTTCTACCAGCAGAGAGCCCTGTCTTCAGCCGCACATACGAAACCAGAAGGAGAGTGGAGAGATCCACCGATGCGTTGCTGGCTTGTGTTTGTATGCATATTTATGTCATTTTGTTTACTTTTCATGTTTAATGTTGAGTTAATGTCCAGTGTGTGTCGATATACTGCTCTATATGCACATACAAACACACACATCACGTCTGACTGACTGCTGAGCGTCTGTCGTGTCCTGCTATGATCAAATCAATCGTCTTTGACCAATATGATTATCATATGAAACTATATTTTTAATTAAGCAGCACCTGAATGTACATAAACGGCATGAACTACTTCTGGTCTCATTTGCATCTTGTGTCTTGTTCTGAGGTGAATATATGCATCGTTTTGTCGTTTGATGACTCTTGGTGGAGGATTGCTGCTTGTTTAAGCTCGTTATTAATGTAAATGAGGACAAAACTGATGTTGTTATCGACTGAAAGTGAAGGAAACACTCATTTGTTTTGTTTACTTTATTTCAAGTTTCTTTATTCACTTTGTTCCTGGTCTTTCATATGTGGTTCGCTTGTATAAAGTTCTGTAAGGACCGTGTTTGTACAGCCTCTCTTTATGATGGCCTAGAATACAGAAATAAATAAACTAATGAAACACCCCAAACTTCCCATGTGAGCTTCTTCATTGATTTAGATTTGTTTTTTAATTGCTTGTTTGATTATTGATGCTTTACTTTATTTCCACATTTGGTGAATTATATTAAAACACGTTTTTGAGATGTCAGCTTTTGTAAAAGAGATTTTAAAGGTCGTTTTCAGGGTGTTTAGTTAATTAATGCCACAGACTACATAACGTAGAATTATGTTGTATACACAGTTTTTGCATGTAAATATATATAAAAAAACAAATATAACACCCTTATGCATGCAATAATCATTAATAAAAGATTTCCATCAGTGTTTGACATTAATTAAAACATCAAAAGCATTATTTTGTTGCACATAACACCTTTTTTTTTCACATATCCGATCTTAAAATAATCATGGTCAAAAGCCACCACTTAGCTACGTGCTCCAAAACAGGTAGTTGAGTCATTCTGAAACTTGCTTATGGTTATGTGGAATAAACTCACACAGTGTGAAGACCTACAGACTGTAAGTATGCAAAAATCTTTCAGTAAATCACATTTAAATCGTTATCTATTGTCTAATCTGTTACTTCGTTATTAGTCCTAATTGCAAATTGTCTTTCTTTTATTGTAGAATCACAATCATGAATGCTGTAAATGCTGTGCAGCTGTTCATTCTGCTTTGTATCTTTACTGCTGTCTGTCAAGCTGGTGATGATGGTAAGAAACAGAGATTTTTGGAGGAGGACAAAATATAAGATAATGTAAAGCATAGGACAACAGTAAGGGAAATTCATTATGGTCAGGGAGAGTAATACATGTAATTAATGTGTTTATACAATCAAGCATTATATTCTACACATTAGACATTAGTTTACACATTATATTCTATGTGCAAACAATGTGTGGAGCGAAAAGAACAGAATTCACTGTGGACACAACAGGTGCTGCATATAAGACTATTGTTTATAAATCTGTAAATGTATTAAAAATATTCGAACAGTGGTTTAATTAACAGGACTCATTAAACCAGCAATTGTCACTCAAGCTCCTGTCAAGAAAGGTATATTCTTTTATAGTTATTGTTTATGTAGTATTGAGTATACCACTGCACCAGAAAATAAAACTTATTAAAGCTTCTAACAAGCATGTAATTGCATATATTCCATTATAATTATGGATTACTCTTCTAGATTACTCATAGAAAACTGCTCTGGTGCACTTCGTTCTCCTATTAGCATATTCATAGCTTTAAATCACCTAAAATAAATTATTTTAGTGTTTAAATTTTAAGAAGCAAACTGACTGCATGATTGTGGTTTCCAAATATTGGCCCAGATCAGAGTGTTTTTACAGACTGCACAGATGTGGATATGCCGTGTGTGTCAAGAAATCAGATTTTCAGAAGAATCATCATATTGTGATGTGTCTGTGGAGAATCTCAATGTCTGCCATTTTAAATTGTGTTTAGGGTTTAAATTGTTTAAACTTAATGCACTTTGCCAGAGAAATTAAGCATCTTAACAAAAGACAGCAGAAGGTCTGATCTTGATGAATGAAATATTTAAGTTGAAAATCTTTACTTACATACAGTAATTCGTTAAAAATAAAATGATGTGACAAATCTCAATGGAAACCAAAATCATTGTATCATTTTCACCAAAGCATGAGAAACTGGTTCACAATCACTTTTGCTTCATAACTGGACAGATTTAAATTCCTGAAGTTTAATTTTCTTGGTGTTATTATGATTAAGTGTTTTTGTTGTTGTTTTTGAGCAGTGTAGTGAAGTTAAGAGCTGATCTGTTTAAATGCCTTAATTATTTGTAAAATCAGTGAACTAAACATATTCTGCAAGAAAATATTTAGACATTTCATTTGATGTTGTAAACATAAATTTTAGTTTGATTATTTACTGTATAATTAACTAAAGAAATTGTTTTAATAAAATGGTCTTACAGATAAAAGCAAGCAAAAGTCAAACATTTAGAGTTCATTACATGACATCACTGTATTATCTAATAATAAACATTGTTATTTTTCAGATTTAAGCTGTGATGATGTGACTGGATCTGTGGGGAAAAGAAGTAACTTTCACCTGTAGAGTCTCTCAGCAGCTCACAGAATGCTGCATTAAAATGTATAGGTTTCAATACCCTGAGAGCTATAAAGACTCAACAATCTGTAGACAAGAGCTTCCTGTGAACTCCTGTGATCAGAGTAAGAGCTTCACATGCAGCTACACTCCAACTACAGCAGTGACAGAACAATTCAGATTCTTTGTGCAAACAACCTGTGGAAGAAAAACAACAGAATTCACTGTGAACGTACCAGGTAGGCCTACTGTATATTACATTGTTGTTTAGAATGCTGTACATTTGTTTAATGTACCAACAGTGGTTTAAAATCTGTTAACAGGGCTCATTAAACCTGAAATTGTCAATGAAGCTCCTAAATGAATTAAATCTAGAAATAAACTATTTTAGTGTTTAAAGTTTAAGAAGCAAACTGATTGTATGATTGTGATTTCCAAATTCTGACACGGATCAGAGTGTTTTTAGAGTTTGCACAGTTATGCAGATGTTGTGTGTGTCAAGAAATCTGTTTAATCAGAGAATCTCACTGTCTGCCATCTTAAACTGTGTTTTAAGGTGTAAATGGATGAAGTTTAATGCACTTTTACAGATAAGTTCAAGCGGAACATATCAAGAACATCTCAACAAGAGACTGCAGAAGGAGGTCTGACTTTTAAGGGATGTCTAAAGGCCCCGATATAAAGAATGAGAATATGACGTCACGCCGCGTTGAGTTCTGGGAAACTGCTTTGTTTATCCACCATACTTGCAGGATTGCGCTGCCTCTCCGCTTTTTAGTTGATGGCAGTATTTTGATTTTTTTGTCGTGCTTGTGAAAAATGTCACCATTGTATGTCATTCATGCTGCGTCGAGAATTGCTAAAGTAACTCCGATTAAAAACACCAAGGGAAGCAGGTCGTGCAGATGACGAGAAGACGCCGGATAAACCATTAATAATGTCACTGATTAAACCCACTACCTGTCACTCAATAAAATCGCTAATTAAAAAAGTTTTGATTTTGTTTGGTTTAATAATCAACATTACCTTTGCAAGTATGACTCACTCGGCATGTGAATTAACAGAACCTGAACAGGGACTTTCTGAAACGCTCAACACAAATAAAGCTTCATGTGATAAAGACCAAATTGTAAAGTAGCCTACATACTGTTTATTTACACGCTAAGCGTTTTTCTCTCAGATAAGAGAAGAAGCTTAATGCACCGAGACTGTGATATTAAAAAGGCACATACTATGTGCAGAAAAACAGATGAGCCCAAAATATCAACTTTCAATATCACTGTCTCTATAAGCATTTTCTTCTTCTCCCTTTAGAAAACGCTTAAACAGGATGTTTAAACATATTGCGTTAATATTCTGGGCTCATCTCCATGTCTTTTAGCAACACTTTCTTAGTACATTTTCCATCATTTTAAAATGCTACAAAACTGTTCCAAGCTCCTAGGGATTTGATTTTGGTTGTCGTTTTTTGAAATAGCCTAAATATAAAATAATACAGTTGCTGCGTCCCAATTCGCCTACTTATACTATGTCCTAAAAGTATGTACTCGATTTGTGAAGAAAAAGTACATACTTTTGAGTATGTAGCAGAATAGTAGGCAAGCTTTGGGACACTACTTCATCATAGCTGCTTCTTTAATGGATGCTCTGTTGCTTAGTTACGAGCATCCTGTAACTGTTCAAACTGCTGTCAATCATCTCATCACAGTTAACATCATCCACATTTCGTTTAATTTGATTTCTTACAGTACTGGAGAGAAATAAAGAAGCACATAATGATGCATTTCAAAGTTAATGACCAAACGTATCATTATAAAAGTTCACAGTGTTGCTGCAGATGAAATATAACGTGGATGACGTTAAATAAATATTTTTTAATCAGGTTAGACATTGATTATTTATCACTCAAATCCCTTTCTCTACCCGTCCGTTAGTCGCGCAGGGGCAAGAAAAAAAAAAATATATATATATTGGATGTAGCCTATGGATCAAACAATACGCTACATTGCAACGCATTGTGTCAATACAGCGCAGTGAAGAATCCCTTAACGGAGTGTCTATTTACACCAAGTGCAAATAGCTCATCTTGTTAGCAAACGCAAAAAAGACGATAGTTACACATCAGTGTCAGTGTCAGTAGATGGTAAGGCGCATGCATTTTGACGCGGTCGAGCCGAGTTCGAGGCTACCTTTTGCCGAACTTTTTTTCTCCCTTTTCAAATCTCATATCGCATCAGAAAGGCATTTATTTTCAATAAAAATGAAGGAAATAATCAAAAAGTTGAAAATAAAGTATCGGGTAGGGTTAGGGTAGGTGTAGGGAGGGCTTTATTGTCCCAATAAGGTGGCATCCATTTAATAATTTGAATTAAAACTATAATTTACACTCAATACGTTATTATTGCGTACTGTTTTATAATGTACTAAAATACTGAGGTGCAGATAATTGCTATTTATTTGCAATAAGTAGTATAAATAGCAGAAAATCTTGCTATTTTAACATAGTGTAAATGGAATCTATTGCTATTTACACTTAGTGCAAATAGCCGCAGCATAACTTAAAGAGGTTGCCTGCGTTTACTAAACTGTGGAACTTTGACTCTTGCTGCTGATTTGAATGGCGATGCTTCCCGTTTTAAGTGTCAGTTGATGGCCTTTTATTTTAACCAGAAATGTGCGCGCTGCTTTTCTGATGTTCATACAAGTTTTCCGTGTCTTTTTCCCATGTCACTTGAGGTGACACTTTATTGTGTTGAGAGGCGTGAGGAAAAAAATAAACGATCAGTTGTGGGACTATTGTCATAAATCGCATACCATTCATTTCTGAACTTTCTACCGTTCGTTACTGGAAATGAAATTACTGGTTGATATGTTCCGATCTCTTTGCAGCATGTACGTGTCCGAAAAACGAAAGTTTCATTCAAATTCTGAATGGATTATAGCCTAGAAAACACACAAAGCGCGCTCCCTTTATTATCACTAAAAGAATCAGTCATCAAAGTTCATCGCGATCTCACACAGTTCCTATAATCAAGCTCTCTAAACTACACAATAAATCTCTTATTTACATCGCGTCTGCACTTACTTAGTCATGAGATGATTCACGAGCGTGCAAAACTCCGGCTCTTTCAGCGGTGAGTGAATTCTGAAAACTCTAACGTTTCTGATTGGCCATTGCGTTGAAGAAATCAACAGATATGTCTTTGATTGGCTGCATTGCTCAACGCTGCAAAAATACTTTAGATAGTTTGCCAGATCTTTTAATTGCTTTTGCTTTCGTTTGAGGGTATTTAGCACCGTGTAGTACCCCCCTACAACCGGGCCTGCACTGACATCAGAAATTCCATGACTGACGATATGGAGGGTGGGGCAACTGCCCCCCCCTTGCCCCCCCTAATGTCGCCCATGATTATGATCATTCGAATCTTAATCGATACTTCAGATTTCCTGATGGCTTGCGCTAAGGGTTCAAGAGATAGACAAAACAATAAGGGGGAAAGTGGACACCCCTGCCTCGTTCCCCGCTGTAAAGGGAATGAGGGGGAAATAATATTACCAGACTGATGCTGCAGGTGAGTGGTATAATGTCTTAATCATAGAAACGAAGTGTTCACCGAAGCCGAAACATTGCAGAACTGCCCACATATAATTCCACTCTAGCCTGTCAAAGGCTTTTTCTGCATCAAGTGAAAAGACCGCACAAGGACTTGGATGAGAATCTGCAAAGTCAAGAATATGAAGGAGTCGACGCATATTGCAGACGCATTGCGCCCCTTGATGAAACCAGTTTGGTCCTCCTTGATCAGACTGTGAATTACCTTCTCCATACGAGAAGCAAAAACTTTCGCATAGATTTTTAGATCACATGGGATAAGCGAAATCGGTCTGTAGCTGGAACAATCTAATGGATCTTTCCCTTTTTTAAGAAGTAATGAAATCAGTGAAGTTTTTTGATCTCTATGAAATACCCCATGTTCAATTGCAAAATTAAATGAATTAAGCATAAGTATCCCTACCAAATCCCAAATTTCTAAATATAATTCAGGGGGAGACCATCTAGACCCGGCGATTTGCCCTTTTGAAGGCTTTTTAGAGAGACGTGAAGTTCCTCCAAACTTAATGGGGCCTCCAAAGATTCTTTATCCATCTGTGAGATCCGAGGCAGTTCCAATTTATCTAAATACTGCTTACAAATTGGTTCATCAAAATCTGTTTCGGCTTTATACAGATTTGTGTAAAAACCTTTAAATATGTCATTAATTGCCACAGGGTTCGTGGTGACCTGATCATCTGATGATTTTATTGCGCTAATATATGCCTTAGACTCGCATTCTTTCAACCTAAGGGCCAATAAATGACTAGGTCTCTCTGATTCAAAATAATATTTTTGTCTAGTCCTATGTAAAATAAATTCCGCCTTTGAGTGTGAAAGTAAATCATATTCTTCTTTTAAAGAGGACAGCTGTGTAGCCTGTTGCTCAGTAAAATGTTTAATTGTACTTTTTTTGAGTAGTTTAAAAATTGTGTACTTTTACTTTTACTTGAGTACATTTTAAGTGATGTATCGGTACTTTTACTCCGCTATTTTCCTCCGTTTGTGGTCGTTACATGCTTATTTTAATTATTTTTATCCATCAACGTGAGAGAGAGAGTAATCCGTCTCGTGACTTTCGTCAAATCAAATTGTGCATAGAAAACTTTAAACGCCAACTGTTGTTTATCATGGCTGCTGGAAATGCGTTCTTCAGGCATCAATTCAGTCGAGTTATCAGCATCTTCCTCTAATATGTTAAGGTAAATTTCGGATTTCTGCTTACTAAATGATTTGTATATATGCTTGCCTATCTACAAGGCCTGAAATTTGGTGTGAGGTCGCGTACAGTCCTGCAAGTGCCACGTTCGGTATATGGGACGCGCGATCTGCGCTGCCTCGTCTCTCTCTCGCGTGCGTTCTGCAGCAGTCACTCGATAACTCGTTGTTGCTTGTTGAACTTGTTGATTTTTGATGAGTTTGATACACCTTATTGATGACCCGTGGCGTTAATATACTGAATCTGTGTCAGCGCGTGATTTAATAAAACTGCAGCTCGTTAATAAAGTTTTTTTTTTTTTTTTAATTTATCCATTTAATACAATCCGGCTACATTTAGCAAGTGCACTCGCGCATAAACAATTTCAAGTTCAACACTTTTTGTTCCATTCAGTTGTGGATGCTGCTGATTCACCGAGACCGCCGCGGCTCAGCAAAGAGACTTGAAAAAGTTTCCCCAGATATAGGCTACTTCGCTATTTAATGCATTTTTCCTTACAAATTGTATTATCAGCATAACAGTTCGAGTAAATGTGTAAAAGGTATGGCATGATGTCATCCTCATAGAACAATGTGCATTCATGTTAAAATTGTAACATAAATTATCCTAGTTTAGTTATCTTATTCTTTATTGCAAAACGCTAAAACTGGCACCGTTTTGGCGAGAAATGGGCTACACCAATAAGATGGATGCCAACCGCCGTTAAAAAAGAAGAAGAAGAAGAAGAGAAATGGGCTCTCATTTTAACCCATATCATGGTGTGTGATGGTGAACTATGAATTTCTAATGGTGTTTGTATTTGCACTGCTCTAAACATTATTATTGTATATGCAACAACAGCATGCTGTCTCAGTGGCCTTACACATGCTTTTAAATCATTTTCTCAAACTTTATGATTTAAATGGGGATGATTGTACTGAGAATAACTAATCTTTTCTTCAACTGCTGTTTCTGTTTTTATGTATTAAAAGAGTTGGCAGTCAAAATTAATGACAAACAAGATAATGTGAATTACAGAATATACAATGTTTTTTAAATGTATAAATTGCATGTGTTCAGCGTTTATTATGACGGGGTAGAATCCACAGCTCAGTACTCACTACTCAATACTCATGAGTACTTTTAAATAGGCTACTCTTTTACTCTTACTCAAGTAGTTTTTTGGACAAGTACTTTTACTCTACTCACACTACATTTTTTGGAAGGTAATGGTACTTTTACTTGAGTATATTTTTTTCAGTACTCTTTCCACCGCTGATGATATTTAACTTTCTTAATGCTCATTTTATCAATTAAATAACATAGTATATTTGACTGTCCCACATTAGTCAAAACATGCTGTCCCACTTTTGAAAACATCCTTTTCTAAAGTGGGATGACAAAGATTGCTTCAAATAGAAAATATTCTTAACACATTTTAAAGCAACATGGAAACACCTAGCTCGAGACTCAATGGTGGAGGCTTGTATTTGAGATGATGACAATTTTTGACAAGCTGCATTCATATATTGACACGGGGTTCAATGACTCAATGTGCCCTTGGAGGTGACGCAATCCATTAAAAACCTTGATAAGGGAGAGATTTTGCAATGACAGATTCTCTCAAGTGTTTATCAATGAATTCAGTTTTATGAATATATGTCACTCCTCACAATGCGCGTTGTTCAAAAGCAGCTTTACTAAAAATGTGCCATACAAAGAAGAAAATCTCCCTATTGTGTTCAGGTATGCAATAGTAAACTGAAGCAACAACACCGCCTTCACCCTTTGGATGGAGGTCATGTGTATAACTGTAACACGGAGATGTAGAGCCATTAAGTCCAGGTATTAAAAGTTCTTGACATATTAAACAGATTAATAAGCAGATTCTGTTAACCAAACTGGACGTGAGCCAATCTTCACTATTTTTTTTATGTATTGGAATGGTGTTTGGTCTGTCCTCATCATTATGGCATGAAGGGGAAATCTGCAGGTAACATCACTGACTGCTGGTAAACACCTGTCTGACTAGATCCATCTGGTTGAGCCATGTTGAAAGTGAAAGTTTAGAATTTATAGGCTCGTGTGAACAGCAGAGAGAGTCAGAGTGGAATGAACTGGTGAAGACAAACAGACCCCCAGGTGAGCAATAATTCTCTGAACACAAAATAATTCCCTTCATATTTACTAATCCACAATGCACAACTGGAAAACCATCATCACATGCATGGTGTTTTATGTGATTTACACATTTTGCAGATATTTCAAAATGCCTAAGTATATAGAAAACTTATATTCTCAGACTTGAAGTATACTGTGATAACTGTGAGTACTGTGTAATTATGCTGTATTAGATGAAATGTAAGCCATCTAAAGCTGCATTAGATGTTGGTGTTTTTTGAAGCATAAAAAAAAACATTTACAAATAGAAAAAAAAAAATACCTTGGGTCATTTTAAACTATTTTAAAAGCCATACAAGTTGTCCATATGGCTTTGAGTATTTTTTTACTCTAAAATATTCCTAATACAACTGATTTAATCCAATCAAACTTTTGCTGATTTGTTGACATTTCTTCTGAGTTTTCAGTAAATTTTCCTAATGTCTCTATCTACTCTCTGATCTCTAGCGCTTCCTTATTAGTCCTAAGTTAAGTTTCATTTCTAAAGCAAATGTCTTTTTTTTTCTACTGTAGAATCACAACCATGAATGCTGTAAACGCTGTGCAACTGTTCATTCTGGTTTGGACCTTTACTGCTGTCTGTCAAGCTGATAAAGGTGAGAGAATAAACTTCACCTAGAATGTGTGTGAGATTTTCAAGAGATATCAAAAATCTTTTAAACAGATTTTTATTGTTGTGTATTATGTGATCAGATATCAGTGTAAGCTGTGATGATGTGACTGGATCTGTGGGGGAAGAAGTAACTCTCACCTGCAGCGTCTCACTGCAGAGAAATGATTGCTGCATCAGAAATAATACATTTAAATATAATGATTTGACAATCTGTGCACAAGAGCTTCCTAGAAACCCCTGTGAATGGAGGAAAAGCTTCACATGCCACTACACTCCACCTACAGCTGTGACAGAAAAATTCAGTTTCTTTGTTCAAGCGTCCTGTGGATGGAATAAAACCGTGTTCACTGTGGACACAACAGGTACTGCATATACTGTAATAGTTTTGTTCATTAAGTAAATCTTTGCAAATATACATTTATGTTCAATCTACTAACATTGGTTTAAAACTATTAACAGAGGCCATTAAACTTGAAAATGATAAAACTCCCGGTAAGAAAGTTATTATATATTTAATATAACTATTGATTATTTCTTCAGGTTACTTAAGACATTTGAAGCCAGAAAACCCATCAAGAACATCTCAACCAGAGACAGCAGCGGGTCTTGGATCCAATACTGTTATGGTTGTGAGCGGTTTCACCATCATCCTCATCCTCCTCATCATCTTCATAATGACAATCATTTACAAAACAAAACTAAACTCCACTAAACTTTCTGGATCCCAGAACAAGATGTTTCTGGGCCTCAGACATGACGAGGACAACAGCGCTCATCCGGAAAATGTGGTATAATAGCAGTAACTCAGCAGTACGCAACTAATGAGTTTTGTTTGATTTTCCCTGTGGTGCTCATGAAAGACACAAGCTTTAATTATATCTCAACGTGAATATATAACTCTGGCTGTATGTTTTTTAAACTCGTTTCCTGTTTTGTATTGATTTCTGTCAAATAATGCTGTATGTTTAATCAGTATATGGCTGAACATTTAGAGGCATTAAGACACACTAAGTGGCAAAATAGTGAAACCCAAACTGTTTTTTTGTTTTTGTTTTTTTCTCTGACTTTCAGGGAATGTCTACACAGAATGTCAATTTTGTACTTGGTAAATGTTATTTTAATTTTTAAAATGTTAATTTTTTACTTTTATTATTCTGCACATGGAATTTTCTAATAGTGTGAACTGTGTGGTTTTATACAGCGTCTTATTTTTTAAAAAAGAACACTGAAATAAATAAAGACTTGTGATACTCTCTAAAGATGAATATCTGGATCCATCATATGCTGATGGGTAAGTTTTACCAGTTAAACTAGTAAAGTGTGTGAAAAGTACAGAGAGCTGATCTTTATGTGTGCATTATTTGTGTAAGACAAGTTACAGTACATGAACTTATTCTGCATGAAATCTTTTTTTTTTTTATGGAAGAGATTTGGGCATAGAATGATTTTAGTGGCTTAACTGTTGTTTTTGGGTGAACTACTAATATCTCTATAGTCATAGTTGGTTAAGTTTCACTTATTTGCCATTTATTTTCTGGAACATTTTCCAAAGAAAGTTTTAGCCTAACATAAATTCACAAGTATTCATTTGACAACTAGTGATGCTTGATGTTCACATTGTGTGAATTACAGTCAGCTTTTTAAAATGGGTTTCTAAAGGTCATTTTCAGGGTGTTTAGTTCATGCACTGACGCCCCAGACTAGAGACGGATCATACTGCCAGTGAATATCATTATCATACTCATTCTATGTTTATTTATCTAAGTTGGACCTTTTCTGCTGTCTGTCAAGCTGATGATCCTAAGAGAATAAACTTCACCTATATGAATGATAATTTTGAAGAGGAGCTAAATCTGAAATAGTGAAATATAAATAATGAAAGAATGATCAAATCTGATTCATAGATATACAAACATGTGACTCTTTTGGCTCTTATTATTTACTATTTGAACAGTTTACACCATAGGAAGGGAAATCCATTAAGGTCAGGGAGCAATACTATTTTTTCCCATCTAATTTTTATGTTTATACTCTCTATTCTATTCTAAAACAATGTGTTCATACAGATAAGTACATAATCACATTTTCAATCAAGAATACAGGATCTTGTGTTTTCTGCACTGATTATATCTGATGCACATGATTAAAAGAAAGAGGATGATGTTACAGTCTCTGCTGTATTATTCTGCTTTTAGAAAATAAATACTGAAGTTAACATTCATAATAAAAAAATAAAATATCTGACTCTCCCATGGCTAGGGAACAATTCCTACATAATGCAGTGTTTTTATTTATGAACAGGTTCTCTAATGAAAGAGTCACTCTATATTTATTATAACATTTGTTATTTTATTTTTCAGATATCAGTGTAAGCTGTGTTGATGTGACTGGATCTGTGGGGAAAGAAGTAATGTTCAACTGCAGAGTCTTACTGCTGATAGATAACTGCAGCATTGAAAATCATACGTTTAAATATAATGACATAAAAATCTGCAGAAATGTGCTTCCCGATGACCCCTGTGATTGTGAACACAACAAACGCTTCACATGCAGCTTCACTCCTAATAAGACAATGACAGAAAAATTTTTTTTTTTTGTTCAAGCGTCCTGTGGATGGAAGAAAACCGAGTTCACTGTGGACACAACAGGTACTGCATATACTGTAATATTTTTGTTTGGAAATAAATAAATCTTTGCAAATGTACATTTATGTACAATCTACTAACAGTGGTTTAAAAACTATCACCAGGAAAATGACAGTAAAACTCCTGGTAAGAAAGTTATTATACATTTAAATAGCAATTGATTATTTCTTCAGGTTACTTAATATGAACCCAGAAAACCCAGCAGTAATATCTCCAACAGCAGTGGGTCTTGGATCCATCCATCATCATCATCATCATGACAGTCATCTACAAAACAAAACCAAACTCCACCAAACTTTCAGGATTCCAGAACAGGATTTTTCTGCTTGTCAGACATGAGGACAGAAATTACCCAGAAGATGTGATATAATAGCATTGACTCAGAGTATGAGCTTTTGTTAGAATTTTTTTCTTCTTCATGTGATGCTCATGAAACACACAAGCTTTATTTGAACTCCACTAAACTACATAGGCCTACTCTACTATCTGATATATATCAAACTACTGCAAATGACTTTTTTGCACTTTCAAGGAATGTCTGTAATGAATGTCAATTTTGTATTTGGTAAATGTTAATGTAGCTTAAATATGGAAATGATTTTTTGCTTTTAATATTCTGCACATGCATTTTTCTAATAGTTTGAACAGTGTGGATTTGTATAGTGTCTTATTTATTTTTTTAAAAGGAACATTGAAATAAATAAAGACTTGTGACACTCTTTAAAGATGAATATCTGGATCCTCTGTTTATTAATTAACACACATACACACTGTTTAACGACTCATTGTACATTCAGAGGTGATGCAATCCATTAAAAACCTGGAGAGATTTGATGAGAGAGATTTTGCAATGACAGATTGTCTCGTGGGTGGAAAAGGGCTCTTCCATATTAGTTTTAATTATGTAACACTTTTACAATACGTGTTTTACTAAAAAAAGTGCCGTACAAAGAGAAAAATCTCCCTAATGTTTTCAGGTATGCAACAGTAAACTGAAGCGACAACACCGCCTTGACCTTTTGGGTTTAGGTCATGCTGCAACTATATAACATGGAGAGGTAGAGCCTTTAACTCCAGTTATTAAAAGTTCTTGACATATTAAACCGATTAATAATCAGATTCTGATAACCAAACAAGAAGTGAGCCAATATCTTTACAATATTTAATATCAAACTACTTCAAACCACCATAGTAATCCATATGGAACATACACTATGCTCAAATAATGTCAGCATTTTTGTTTTTGGGTAAATATTTCTAAAAGAACTGATTGAATACAAATTGAATACAAAAACACTTTTCTGCTGAACTTTCAGCAATTTGTCCACTTTAAAGTCTCTATCTGCTTTGGAATCTCTTCCTTATTAATCCTGGTTAAGTTTCTTTTCTGAAGTAAATCTGTCATTTTTTCTATTGCAGAATCAGTGAATGCTGTGTAGATGGTTTAACAGTGGTTTAAAATCTGTTAACAGAGCCCATGAAACCTGAAATCCTCACTGAAGTCATCTCTCCTGGAAAGACAGGTATATTCTATTATAGTTATTAATTATTGAGCTCCAGGTTACTTAGGAACACAGAAAGCTGCTCTTTAGTCGCTTGTCAGCACTTTAATTCACATGATTTTAGTGTTTAAGGTCTTAAGAAAGAAACTGATGTTTGATCATGGTTTCTAAATTGTGTCTAGAAATCATCAACAGATTCTCTGATTGGCTGAAGTTGGGTCTATGATTTAAACACATTTTAAATTCACCTTTTCAGAAGATCTTGCTTCAGACATATCAAAAACATCTGAACACAAGAAAGCAGAAGGTCAAACTTCAAACTACATTCATATTTTGATATGTGATTTAACGACTAAAAATAATTTACCTTTGATGAGGGAGAGGTTTTGAAATGACAGATTCTCTCATAATAAGGATAAGTGTTTATTGATGAATTCAGTTTTATTTATATATCACTTCTCACAATGCATGTTGTTCAAAACAGCTTTACTAAAAATGTGCCATACAAAGAAGAAAATCTCCCTATCGTGTTCAGGTATGCAATAGTAAACTGAAGCCACACCACCTTCACCCTTTGAATGATTGATTTTTTGATCTGTTGCTGTTGAATCGACGCCATCTATCTGAACAAGATGTCCAGGATCTCTGGCAGAAAAAAATAGGCCAACAACATAACATACAGCAGTATATTTCATTGTACACATGGGACACATTTTTATCCTTGTGTGCATCAAAATCATCTTTGAGTGTTTGCAGCCAAAAGTTCATTTTATAGTTTAATCTAACCAAAGAGCCCTTTCTCGTCAGAAATTTTCTGGGAGCTGAATATGCTGGAGTTGGTTTTTGGATCAGAGCAGAATTTCCTTGAAACCCTCCCAAGCAACATGTGATGTAAGTGTTGTTTGATGGTGGAAACGGGAGTTAGTTACCCTGGTGTGCATAAAAAAAAATGGGAATATGAACGGGAATATACTTAAGAGATATTTTGCTCATAATAAATCCCCCTCCCTCCACAATACTTGTTACAGGTTTGATTTAATATTATTTTTTTAAATAAAAGATCAAAACGATAAACGATGCAGATTTATTTTCATAGCCTTCTTTGATCTTATTTACCAAGGGTGCCAGTAATTCTGATCACGCCTGTATATTTGACATTGAAACAGCATTTGGTAGCAGTCATCATCTTTAAAGGGAAAGATTTCAGGTTAGTAACAGCACCAACTGCTGGTCAAAAAGATACAACACGAACAACTGTGAGCCATGATAAAGTGAAAGTTTAGTAGCTTTATTTAATACGTTCTTGTGAGCAGAGAGAGTCAGAGTGGAATGAACTCAGACGGTGAAGACACACAGATCGCAGGTGAGCAATAACTCTCTGAACACGAAATAATTCCTTTTTTATTTTTTACTAATTCATAACGCGCTGCTGGAAAACCATCAATACGTGCATGGTGTTTACGCATTGTGCAGATGTTTAAAAAAGAATATGAATAGGCTATAAAAAACGTGTTTGTGCTCATTTTGACTAATACATGTTGCAGTGTTTCAGAATGACTAGTTTTGTGGTTCAGTCAGTAAAGATTGTGCTTCGTGCTTTAGATTCAGCTGATAAACGTGTGTGTTACATTGTGTGCTCTCACTGATTTACTGTAAGATTGTTTGTGGTTTTGTGGCTATATTTTTGCACCCATTAGTCCCTTCAAAGTATGAGTTATTATGTTGTGTGTGAAACCATGCGAAATTATGAGACACATATTGACGTTTATTCTCAGGCTTGAAGTCAAGAAAAGTTTTAACTGTAATTATCATATTATGTAGCCTATTAAATCAAATATTATATAAGTAATCTAAAGATGCATTAGAAGATGTTGGTGTTTCTTAAAGCATAAAGTAGGCTAATAGTTTATTTAAAACTATCATTGCTTAATCACCCTCATGTCATTTAAATGTAAACCACTTCAGTAGTCCACATGGCTTGTACATTAGCCTATATGTTAAAATGATGACAGAATTTTTGTTTTTGGAATCAGTCCAAGTAAAACACTGAACGTTTTCTGAAAGTTACTTCGTCCTCTTAAAAGTCTGTATCTGCATTGTAATCTAGTAGGCTACTTCCTTAATAATCATGCTTAAGTTTGATTTCTGAGGTATCTGTAATTCTTCCTATTGCAGAATCAAAACAATGAATGCCATAAATGCTGTGCAGTTGTTCATTGTGGTTTGGACCTTCACCACTGTTTGTCAAGCTGATGATGGTAAGAGAATAAACTTTACCATAGAGAGTGTGTGTGAGAATGACGAGGGACTAAATCTAAGATAATGAGAGAAAAAAATAAACACTTGTTATATAAAATAAATAAATGAAATAAAAAACAGTATTGTGTGGAAGTGAGTCTGAATTATTTCTTGTTAAAAAATACAGCATTTTTTATTATTCTTAAATTGTATTGCTGTTATTTTTCAGATTTCTGCAGTGTAACTTGTCAGAATGTGACTGGATCTGTGGGGAAAGAAGCAACTTTCACCTGCACCATCTGTGAGAAAGGCTCATTAGTAATGAACAATGATATACTGTGTGTATGCACACGAACGCGCTCGTCCCGAGCGTGAGGACTTTTATTTTGACGGAATGCAGCGCATTCGGGTGAAGTGCGTCACCGCGCTGTGCATACGTGACTTTCAGTTTCGCTTTAGTTATTACCTGTCTTCAGCGGTTATGAGTGGTGGGATTTCCTGGCAGATAGCGGCCAGATGATCGTCTTTATGTTCATTTGAATGTTTAAGTTGTGTGCGTCCAGAGAGAAAGTAAGTAGATTACACAGTTATTCGAGTTGATTTCCGTCTGCTAAATAGAGAAGTTGAAATGGCGATGCATACAAAATGGACGCTAATGCAAAGTACCGCAGTATTTGAGTTCACAACTGATGCATAGTAATAACTTCTATTGTTTAATCCATTCATAATGCCGTATTTGTTGTATTCAATGCTATATTGTGTTGATGTATGGGGGGAAGCCAATAGCCTCTTAATACTTTAAATTATGTTATAAATGTAAGCATACTGATGTTGTATAGTGTGATAAGAAGAAGCATTGTTTATTAGAATATGCCTTTATTTGTTGCAGACCACACACACACCCACATTCAAGTGGATGCTGACACTTCTAAGGACATAAAGAACTGCTCTGCACCAGTACTCATGCTCACCTCTTATATGCAAACAAAGAACATAGAATAATGCACCTCGCTACCATCTGGCTTCCCCTCCATTGCATATGCTTATACCAATAAACAGTTGAATTCATCCTCTTCTCCTCTCTGGTGTTCTAACCGACACACCCGGACCAACTCCACCTCCTTAGCTCCGACTAGCACCTTACAGTCCTTAGCCCCTCAGCTACATTTGGTCCTTCGAGCCGGATACGCAGCTGTTCCGGGAACATGCAACAGAGTGGAGAAAAATCCTGGGATCTATCAACTCGACCTAAGCGGCAGCGGAGACCACCGCAGTACCTTGAAGAATATGAGCTTGGCCCGGAGAGACAAGGGAAACATGTCTCACCTCGTACCAGTTCATTACAGTATATGCATGGGGAAGAGGGGTTTAGCTCCTATTTGGAGGGAGCAGCTATGATGACGCAAGCGGAGAGTGCACATACTTCAAGGCCTCCTCGTCAGGTGCAGTGGGATTCAGATATTAGTGAGCACGCCGAAGTGTACTCTCCCAGCTATGATGTACATTCAACAGGCCTACGTGCAGAGTGGATAGACACTCCTACACCCTATGCAGAGGGCAGGAATGAGCGGTATGTGATGTATAGAGAGGACACATCATCACGCAGATCCACAGAGAATGTGCAGAGCAGTCCTTCACAACTTTGGGGTGTGGAAAGGGAAATTCGTTCTCTTGCAGCACAACAAGAACCATGGCCGATACCACCCCCTCCAATACAGGGTGACTTCCCCGCCCGAAGGAAAGAAGATGAGTATGATGACGGGTTACCACCTCCACCATGGCCCTCTAATGAACCAGTGTCAATGCCTCCAGAGGGTGAGGAGAGACAGATGGTCACCATAATAGATAGGATGATGAATCAGCTCCAGCTAATAAGAGATAGTGCCGTGTCAAGCTCAGCAACTAAAAGTCGTCTGTCTTCAACCCCGGAGAGACCACCCTTTAGGAAGACTCCCGATACTCCAACTCAGCGGTCGCAATATTACCCACCATTCACAGGCTGTCCTTCTGGCATGGACTGGGCTGAATCTGGGCCTTCATTCCAACGCTTACCAGGGCCGCACATGAGACAGCGTACCTCCTTCCGAGACTTACCTTATCAGCCTTCGTCAGCTGCTGTGGAGGAGAAGGAATACCGTGGGCCAGCGCCAAAAATCCCCCTCTTCATTCATAGGGACCCCATGGAATTTTCCCGGCTGAAGCTCGCCCTAACAAATTTGTTGCCGAGGGACGTCACTGAGCTCTTCAAATATCAGGTTCTCGTAGACCATCTGAGGTTGGAGGAGGCTTGCCTTATAGCTGACTCATACATCAATTCGACTAAGCCATACTCAGACACAATGGCGGCATTGAATGAGAAGTTTGGGCAGCCACATCATGTTGCCTTAAAGAGGATCGCTGTTGTCATGGACTCACCGGAGATAAGGCGGGGAGATACAGCAGCCTTTGAGAGGTTCGCTTTACAGGTTCAGTCACTGGTGGGGATGTTGAAGACCTTGGGCCCTGATGGAGAAGTTGAGCTAAGATGCGGCTCACACGTTGCACGGCTGCTCACCAAACTTCCACCTGAGTTGAGGGCGAATTTCCGCCGCCTGATGTTCCATCGTCAAGGCTCTACTCATACCCTGCTGGACTTGGCAGAGTGGCTACAGTATGAGTCGTGGTGTCAAAGTTATGACATGCCATCCAACACCCGAGTCCAAGGGTCGTTAGGACACAAAGCTGAGAGGCGACACAGTAGATCGGCAGCTACCGTGCTGCATGGAACAGAGAGCTCTGCTGATAGTAAGACTGTCAAACAAGAGGGTCAGAGCCTCTCAGAGTCCAAAGGAAGAGGCAAGATAAAGCCCTACTGCCCATACTGTGAAAGCTCAGAACACTTTCTGAACAAGTGCCAAGCCATTCAGAAGCTTTCAAGGGAAGAGGTCGTAGAGTGGATTAAGGCAAATAAAAGATGCTGGAGATGCGGGAGGTCCCACCAAGCGGCACAGTGCGACCTCAAGAGACTCTGCAACCTGTGCCAAGGTAAGCATTTGAGAGTCCTTCATAATGTGAACACCCGTCCAGCTACGGACACACCGAAGGAAGGGAGTCGTCTGGTGAACACTAGTAATGAGGTTCTTTACCTGGACCAGCCATCAGCTTCCACCCGTGTCCTGTTGAAGGTCGTGAGAGTGCTTCTTCGGAATGACGACCGCACTCTTGACACCTATGCAGTATTGGACGATGGATCGGAACGCACTATGCTCCTTCCAGAAGCTGTTGACCAACTCGGATTGCAAGGTAGACAGGAGGATCTTGTCCTTCGCACCATACGGCAAGATGTCCAAACGTTGAAGGGATCATCTGTCTCCTTCTGCATAATACCCTTTGCATATCCCAAAAGAAGCTTTCGGATTACAGAGGCATTCACGTCACAGCGTCTCAGTCTGGCGGACCACTCCTATCCCATCTCCATGTTAAAGAGGAGGTATAAGCATCTGGCGGGCCTCCCTATTAAACCATTCGAACAGGTTAAGCCACTCGTTTTGATAGGTGCGGATCACCCACATCTGCTCACCCCTATCGAGCCGGTGAGGTTGGGCCCACCAGGAGGGCCAGCAGCGATCCGTACAAGATTGGGTTGGACACTTCAGGGGCCGGCTCATTTCATCCAAGAGACGGCATGTAGACAACAGTGTCTCTTTACCAGTGTTTCACCACAGACCACAGAGTTGATGAGGAATGTTGAGAAACTCTGGCAGATAGATGTGCTGCCATTCCAGAGTGAGAAGTTGGTAGTCAGATCGAAGCAAGACAAAGAGGCAATGGAGCTCCTGGAAGCAAAGACAAGGAGAGTAGATGTCGCTGGCATTCGCAGGTATGCCACTCCGCTGCTACGAAAACGGGATATGCCCCTGTTCCAGGCATCCAAAGAGGCCGTTCTGCCAAGTTTAAGGAGTACAGAGAGGCGATTGGCTAAGGACCCTCAGCGAGCCAAAGCTTACTGCGAGGCAATCCAGCAGCTAGTACAATCCGGAGCGGTCAAGAAGCTGGGCCCTGATGCGATCTCGACGACCGGTGAATCGTGGTACATACCTCATCACCTAGTCAGCCATAATGGGAAGAATCGGCTCGTCTTTAATTGTTCCTACCAGTTTCGTGGGCTGAACCTGAATGATGCCCTTCTTCCAGGACCGACCTTAGGTGCATCTCTTCTTGGTGTCCTGTTGCGCTTTAGGCAACAAGCAGTAGCAATCTGTGGGGATATTAGGGGAATGTTCCATCAAGTCCAGCTTCTGCCAGAAGACCGACCTCTTCTCAGGTTTGTGTGGAGAGAGATGAAACGGGAGAATCCCCCTGATATCTTCGAGTGGCAGGTCCTGCCCTTTGGCACCACCTGCTCACCTTGTTGCGCCACCTTTGCTCTTCAACGGCATGTCAAAGATCACAGCGTTCCAGAGGATGGCGTGAGGGACTCGGTTGAACGCTGCTTCTATGTTGATAATTGCCTCCAGAGCCTGCCGACTGCAGCTGAAGCCAAAAGATTGGTGGACAATCTCAGGGATATTTTGGCATCAGGCGGGTTTGAGATCCGCCAGTGGGCGTGTAACATCCCAACTGTCATCGCACATCTACCGAAGGAAGCAAGGTCGGACAGTATGGAGCGCTGGCTCTCACACGATGACACTGGTCTGTCCGAGTCAACTCTTGGTCTGAGTTGGCATTGGGAATCGGACATCTTGGGGTATAAGAGTCGCCCGCTGGACTATGGCACACTGACCATGCGCAATGTGTATAAAGTTCTGGCTCGACAGTACGATCCCCTAGGGTTCATATTACCCTACACCACCCGAGCCAAGTTACTTGTCCAAAGCATGTGGGATAAGCAACATCACTGGGATGACCCACTCCTTCCTCAGGAGCTCCAGCAGGCTTGGAGAGAATGGGAAGCCGAGCTCCACCTGTTGCCTCGTATAACCCTACCTAGAGCTTATGTTCCAGCACATGTGGATCAAACCGCTGTCTCTCGACAGATCCACATATTCAGTGACGCTTCAGAGAAAGTCTATGGCTCAGTTTCTTACCTGCGTACTGAGGACGCTCAGGGCCAAGTCTTCCTGTCGTTCCTGGCAGCGAGATCAAGAGTTGCTCCCCGACGGCGACACTCAGTTCCACGGCTAGAGCTCTGCGGTGCCCTAACTGCAGCCCAGTTGGCAAAGGTGTTGGAGAATGAACTGACCTTGAAGATTGACCAGATCATCCTTTGGAGCGATTCCACTACGGTGCTTACCTGGTTACGGTCAGAATCGTGTCGGTATAAAGTATTTGTGGGTACCCGTGTTGCCGAAATCCAAGAGCTCACAAACCCAGATGCCTGGCGCTACGTGGATTCCTCACTGAATCCCGCTGATGATGTCACAAGGGGGAAGACTTTGGCGGAGCTAGTCTTGCCTAACCGCTGGAGCCGAGGGCCCTCGTTCCTCCTTAAGGGACCCGATGACTGGCCATCCCAACCCCTGAGCTGCTTGATTCAGATCCGTCAGAGTACAGAAAGTCAGTCTCCTGCGGTATAGTGACTAACGTGGCCTGGTGTCTGCAAGGAGACCAACACACTTGGAAGGATCTGGTTGAGGCTGTGGTGCTTGAGCTTTACGGGGCGGCTGGACAGGGTAACCCTGTTGCTGCTTCGGATTACCAACAAGCAGAAATGATGATCTACAAGAGAATCCAGCACGACTGTTTCCCAGAAGAACTGCACCACCTCAGGGAGGGTAAGCCAGTACCTAATAGCAGTCGTCTACTTACCTTGTCCCCGGAGTTAGACCCTAAGGAGGCGGTCATACGCGTTGGTGGCAGATTGCGGCGGGCTGAAGCTCTCGATCCTGCGTTCAAACACCCGATCATCCTGGATCCTAGACATCCAGCCACCAAGCTCCTTATACAGGAGTATGACGCTCGTCTTTGCCATCCTGGACCTGAACGGGTATACGCAGAAATGCGCCGCACCTTCTGGATCCTGCGTGGGAGAGAGGCGATTCGTCACATACAACATCTCTGTAAGGAGTGTAGAAGATGGAAAGCTAAACCATCGGTGCCTAAGATGTCAGACTTACCCGTGGCCCGTCTGCGTCTTCATAAACCAGCCTTCTACTCCACAGGTGTAGACTGTTTCGGGCCTTTCCAGGTGAAGTTGGGACGCCGCTCTGAGAAGAGATGGGGCATTATATACAAATGCCTCACCACGCGAGCGGTGCACCTGGATCTCCTACACAGCATGGATTCGGACTCCTTTCTAATGAGCCTCAGAAGATTTATTGCCCGTAGAGGTACACCAGCGGAACTGTACTCGGACCAGGGCACTAATTTCAAGGCAGGAGAGAAGGAGCTGCGTGAGACATTTGATGGTCTATCCTCAGAGCTTCAGCAACTTCTAGCGAAGCAAAAGATTGCCTTCCACTTCAACCCCCCAGCAGCTCCCCATTTTGGTGGAGCATGGGAGCGAGAGATACGATCGGTCAAATCTGCATTGTATACGGTTATAGGAGCTCAGCCGGTCTCCGAAGAGGTACTCCGTACCGTCTTACTGGAAGTTGAGGCAATATTGAACACAAAGCCGCTGGGATATACCTCATCCAATATTGCAGATCTGGATGCAATGACTCCGAATATGCTCTTGATGGGGCGGCTGGACGGTGCTTTACCCCAGGTGGTGTACAACAAGAGCGAAGGCCTGAGCAGAAAAAGATGGAGGCACTGCCAGGTTTTGGCAGATCACTTCTGGTCGAGGTTTATAAGGTATTATCTGCCAACCTTACAGCATCGGCAAAAGTGGCATACCACCAAGGTGGATCTTGTGGTCGACTCTGTTGTTTTGTTGATGGACCCACAACTCCCTAGAGCTCTTTGGCCAGTCGGCAGAGTGATCAAGGTACATCAGGGTCCTGATGGTCGGGTAAGGTCAGCAGATGTCCAGATAAAGGATAAAGTCTACACTAGACCGGTTGCCCGTCTCATCATCCTCCCAGCTATCCCAGATTCAGATGAATAAACGGATTCCACTGCTGGGCAAACGGAGGAAGCGGAGCCGTGAGCTTCTCACAGGAACAAATTGCTTACAATTTGGGGGCGGCAATGTGAGAAAGGCTCATTAGTAATGAACAATGATATACTGTGTGTATGCACACGAACGCGCTCGTCCCGAGCGTGAGGACTTTTATTTTGACGGAATGCAGCGCATTCGGGTGAAGTGCGTCACCGCGCTGTGCATACGTGACTTTCAGTTTCGCTTTAGTTATTACCTGTCTTCAGCGGTTATGAGTGGTGGGATTTCCTGGCAGATAGCGGCCAGATGATCGTCTTTATGTTCATTTGAATGTTTAAGTTGTGTGCGTCCAGAGAGAAAGTAAGTAGATTACACAGTTATTCGAGTTGATTTCCGTCTGCTAAATAGAGAAGTTGAAATGGCGATGCATACAAAATGGACGCTAATGCGAAGTACCGCAGTATTTGAGTTCACAACTGATGCATAGTAATAACTTCTATTGTTTAATCCATTCATAATGCCGTATTTGTTGTATTCAATGCTATATTGTGTTGATGTATGGGGGGAAGCCAATAGCCTCTTAATACTTTAAATTATGTTATAAATGTAAGCATACTGATGTTGTATAGTGTGATAAGAAGAAGCATTGTTTATTAGAATATGCCTTTATTTGTTGCAGACCACACACCCACATTCAAGTGGATGCTGACACTTCTAAGGACATAAAGAACTGCTCTGCATCAGTACTCATGCTCACCTCTTATATGCAAACAAAGAACATAGAATAATGCACCTCGCTACCATCTGGCTTCCCCTCCATTGCATATGCTTATACCAATAAACAGTTGAATTCATCCTCTTCTCCTCTCTGGTGTTCTAACCGACACACCCGGACCAACTCCACCTCCTTAGCTCCGACTAGCACCTTACAGTCCTTAGCCCCTCAGCTACACCATCTCTAAGCAGTGTGCTGAATGCTGCATTGTAATGTATAAGTTTCAATACCCTGAGAGCTATAAAGACTCAACAATCTGTAAAGAAGAGTTTACTGGGAACTCTTGTGAAGAGAGAAACAGCTTCACATGCCGCTACACTCCAACTACAGCAATGACAGAACAATTCAGATTCTTTGTGCAAACAAAGTGTGGAGCGAAAAGAACAGAATTCACTGTGAACATAACAGGTACGGTATATAACACTGTTGTTTATAATTTCATAAATGTTTGCAGATGTACATTTATTTTCAGTCTACTAACAGTGGTTTAAAATCTTTTAGCAGAGACCATCAAACCTGAAATCCTCGCTGAAGTCATCTCTCCTGGAAAGACAGGTATTATTCTATTATAGATATTGATTAACCAGGAGCAACACAGAAAACAGCTTTTAATCTCGTCAGCACATTTATAATTTTAAATCATGTGATTTTAGTGTTTAAAGTCTTAAAAAGGAAACTGATGTTTGATTATGGTTTCTAAATTGATTCAAGAAATCATCAACAGATTCTCTGATTGTCAGAAAACATTTAAAACTCATCTTTCAGAAGAACCTGCCTGGGACGTATCAGAAACATCTGATCAGAAGAAAGCAGAAGGTCGTGGATTTAAGATCGCCGTCATCGCTGCTGTTATAAGCTGTCTCATCATCATCATAATGCCAATCATTTACAGAATGAAACAAAAACACCCCAAACAGAGAAGGACATGTCTGGTTTTCAGACATGATGAAGACAACAGCAGTCATCCAGAAAATGTGATATAATAGCACTGACTCAGCAGTACCTAGCGATTTTTATTTCATTTTAATTTTTTCACATCGTGCTCATGAAAGACACCAGCTTTATTTGAACTCCAGACTCTGTCTGTTAGACTTCACTGCTGAACTATATATCTCTGGTTGCAGATTTCAAAACACTGTTTCTGTTTTATATTGATTTCTGTGAAATAATGGTATATTATAGATCTGTTTGATCATTTTAGCTATTTATTGTTAATATTCTGCACATGCAGTTTTCTAATAGTGTGAACAGTAATGTTTTGTAGAGCGTGTTTAATTGGTTTAACAAGTTAGCAACTCAATAAACACTTCTGATAGGTTACTCTCTAAAGATGAATACCTGGCACATGTTTTTTTATCATCACATGATGAGTCGGGCAGACCAGGAATCTGGGTTAAAAGTAGCTGTGCCTTATTTAGTTGAAAGAGACTCCTAGATCTTGAGATTCATTTTCTGAATTACTGTTCCGAGAAACAGAGAAAAAGAAAGTAAAATGATCCCACAGCTCATGTACTTTGTATTCAAATCCAGTTTAGCAGTCATTTGAGTTCACAACCAACAAGATGGATCATTATCATATATAGATCATATGAAACTTAACTTTTAAAAAGCACCTTAATGTACATAAACTTCTCATTTGCATCTTGTTCTAAGGTGTATATATATGCATGCATCATTTTGTTGTTGATCGAGTGTCGTTTGATGACTCTTGGTGGAGGATTGCTGCTTTATTATTCTAAATGAAGACAAAACTGATATTGTTATAAACTTAAAGTGAAGTAAACAATACATTGTTTTGTTCCCTTTTTTTCTTTGAAGTTTGTTTATTCTTTCACTTTGGTCTTGGTCTTTTGTATGTGGTTCAGTTGTATGAAGATCTCTTTTTCTTCTATAATAAAACACACCAAACGTCCCATGTGAAGTTACTGATGGAGTTTTAGTAGGTGATAAAACAGTAGTGAAATTCACTTCATATGAAGTTTAAATTTGGAAGAAGAAAGATTTAGCCTAATATTGGACAATTATGCTTCCCATGATTCCACATGCATTAGCCTATATTAAACCACTTTTTTTAAAAACGGTCAGCTTTTGTAGGTCATTTCCAGGGTGTATTTCATGCAATACACTGGTGACACAGATTTAACTCAAACTGAGTATGATTATCATACTTGTTAGATCATGCCTCCACACCAAATAATTAAGATCCAGCAGACAACAGATCCTGTCAGAAAACATCTGTTTGGTCTGGTAACTGAACAGCTAGTCAGCAAAATTGTCTAATACCCAAAACCTGTTAACAGCAAGTCTTGTCTCTACCCAAGATATCCAAAACTCGAGTCTACACTCTAAAAAATGCTGGTTTATGTACAACCCAACGTTGAGTAAAATATGGACAAATCCAGCGATTGGGTTGTTTTCCACCAACCGTTGGGTATAATGTTTAACTCAACCTTCTGGGAGGTAATCAAACCGCTGGGTCAAAACATCCCAATCGCTGGGTTTGTCCATATTTTGCTCAATGTTTAAAGCCGTGAAGGGCAGTAGCAGGAGATGAAGTGTTGACTAATCCTAGTTGCGTATGTTTCAGTGCTCAGACTTTGTCTGACCAGCACAAATCCAACAAAGTGTTATACCAAATTACTTCACAACAACATCCCATAAACATTGAATTTCCATAAACATTCCCTCGTATCTCTTATTCATGAAGACGAACAGCCCTTGAAACACAATCATAAGATTAAACAATGAAAAAAATGTATAAAACTAATAATAAATGACTAATCAGTGAAATAAGTATAGAAATTGTTTATTATAAATTACTATATGATTAAATGGAAAAATAAAAAAGATTAAATGGAATAAATGATCATAAATAACTGAATGAAGAATAAATTAATATAAAAGAAAGTAAATAAAACAGAACACAAATGTATGGTTGCTCTCTTGAAGCAACACAGTTTACATTTGATGATCCTTCAAACTCATATTATGATTTATCAACCAACCGAGGACTGACTTGAGCCCAGTGGAGATAAACAAATGGAAAAAGGTGGGCGAGAGACAGACACATTAATTAACGCGTCTACTGAATGACAAAACAATGAGTCCAAATCATTTTAAATGCATGATTGTTACAGTGAGAGCACCCTACAGCAACATGGGAAACACCAGCTTGAGGCTCAACGGTGGAGGCTTGTATTGTTTGTAATGATGCAAGTCATGACGGAAAATTTGATAAAAACTGCATTCATGTTTTGACACATGGTTTAACGGCTCATGTGCCTGTAGAGGTGATGCAATAAAAACTTGTTTACCTTTGATGAGGAAAAGATCTTGCATTAATAAGCAGGTTCTCTTGGGTCACTGATGAAAAATCACTACAATGTTAATATTGTCAGGGTTCTGTTGTGTGTGTCATGTGTTCCCGCCTCTTGTGTCCATATTTGGTTTGTTTCCTGTCCTTGTTTCATGTCATTATTAGTTAATTCGTGTCCAGGTGTGTTTATGTGATTATGTGTTAATTACCCTGTGTATTTAGTTCCTGTCTTTTGAGTTTGATTTCTTCTGGTCTACTCGTTACTTCCCCGGTGTATCCTGTCTCTGAGTCCTGCCTTGATGTCTCATTAAAGACTATTATTTGAGTTTATGTCCTCGTCTGCGTGTTCCTGTTCCTCCCTCGTGTGTGCACCGTGACAAATATATGTATTACTTTCTGTAGATCAGGTCATGATTTTTCTACACATTTCTGGGACTTTGATTCTACTATTAGATTAGATAAACTTTATTAAAATCCGCAGGGAAATTAAATTGTCATAACAGCTCAATTTATTAAAAAAATACACTTAGAATTCAATACATACTGTGACTACAATAAACTTCTTTGACTATCACAGTTCTGTCCTAGACAGAAGTTATAAAGTCTATGAAAAGCCTATATGAAAATATGTGCAATATTCATCAAATTTGGTTCAGATAATCTTTAGTTTAAATAAAAAAAATATTTTTGACATTCAGCACCATTCTCCAGAAACGATGTTCGGAAGTTCACCTGTGAAGTTGATGTGTAATTATTTTCTTACCTATTTCTGCTGGAATTCTGTTGTTAAAATTTTAATATAAGAGATTTAGAAATAGAACGTTAAAGCATTTAACTTGTAATAATATAAACAAATGAAACTTCTGCAAAAGGGCAAAAACATTTTGCATTTATCATGAGAAAATTATGCCATAAAAATATGTATTATCATATTTTTGTATTGTAAGAATTATTGTGTCATCTAACATTTATGTAACATGTATTTTGTTATATATTTTAAGCAAATAAACAATAACACCTTAATTTAATTTCATATGTTTGATTTTGACATATTTTTCAGTAGCTGACGCTGATATCAGACAGTGATGTACAAGACTGTCTATAATATATGCACAAGATACATATTTACTGCAAACTGCACCCGTTTAGTTTTTTTGTTTTGACATCTTTTGGGGAGTTTAAGCAAGTTAAAGGAACAGTCATTTGCCCGTTTGCCTCAAACTAGAACAAGTCACAGTGACGTGGGTTATTTTAGGCTCAACCAAGCTTTTATACTTGGACTGTTTCTCTGTCATGTGACGCAGAGAGTTGGAGGCCTCTGCGGTGAAGGAATGGAAAAATGTTGACAAGACACAGTGGTACTTCTGCTACTGTGTAAGCATCCACCCGCCTTTCAACTGCATTACAAAACAATGATTCCAAAACTATTTTATTACAGCGAAAGTCACCCTAAAGCAACATGGAAACACCTCACTCGAGACTCAACGGTGGAGGCTTGTATATGATGGAAAGTTTTTACAAACTGCATTCACATGTTTTAACGACTCAGAGTGCATTTAGAGGTGATGCAATCCATTGAAAACCTGTTTACCTTTAATGAGGGAGAGATTTCGCAATGTCAGGTTCTCTCATGGGCGGATAAGTGTTTATCAAGTGAATTCAGTTTTCTATATATAGCACTTTTAACAAAGCATGTTGTTCAAAAGCAGCTTTACTAAAAAAATGTGGCGTACAAAGAAGAAAATGTGTTCAGGTAAACGAAAGATACAAAAACACCTTGACCCTTTGGAAGAGGGTTGTGTGTATAACTATAAGATAATGAATACAGACAATCAAGTCCAGCATTAATCTAGTTAAAGTCTAGTTAAAATCTAGTTAAAATAATCCCATCTAAGCAAACATTCATAGTCAAGAAAGTCACTCATTTCATCAACAGCATTCAGTTGAGTCCACAAAAAAAGCACCATCAAGTGTTGAATGGCAACAGGTGTAAACATAGCAGATGACTGATTTCACAACAGAAATAATAATAATAAAAATAATAGAAAAAATAATAATAACTTAATTGTATTTTATTGTAAATGTTTATTGTGGATTTACTGATCAATATGAGTTTTTGTTTTTGTTTGCTGATAGGGTAGCTGATATTATGCAAATATAAATGATACCATTTCATAATGACAAACAGGATATAAAGACAAAATGCAAACATAAAAAATCTATTTGAATCCATATTTACTGAAAACAGGCCTACCATATATTACATACACAAAATACAAATATTAAACACAAACTAAATATAAATAATAAATTAGAATAATTGTAATAATAAACTTACCATAAAGACATCGTTAAGGTCACCATACAATCATTGCTGTGCCATTTGAGTCAAAGTGATGATGGTCAGATGATTGTTTGAATCAAGTCAAGTAGCACTTTTTACAGTACAGATCATTTCAAAGCAGCTTTATAGCGATAAACAGAAACATATTAATTCAGTGATGCAAACAGAGATCAGTTATAAAGCAGCTCTAAAAAGACAGTAAACAGTCATTATTCAGATAAAAGCAGTTCATTGTTGATTCAGTTTGATTCAGTAACTTTGTAATGAGCTTCATTTCTAGCTTTTCAGATCCAGCTTCATTTCTTTCATTTCTCTGAACTTCCAACATCTGTTTCCTCGTATATTTCAGAATTTCATCATTGTCCATTCATGCAGCAACAATAAAACTAATGACAGACTAGTGACAGATAGGTGCTGGAGAAACCATGATAATATACGTGACTGAAATGAACTATATTTATGAATAATATTGCCAGCTGACACTAAATGAAATACAGATTTGCTGCTATTTGAATGTTTTGTTTAAGCAACTGAGAAGGCGACTGAATGATCTATAGTATGTTTAGTAAATGGTGCTTTCATGCTGCTTGTTTTGATTTACTATGAACTATAGTTGCATGAATATTTCTCAAAACATCCCTTTGTTGCATACAAACTTATAGCAGAATGTTCATTTTTTGAGTGAACTACTTTGATGTTATAATTTTTTCAAGTCAAGCACTGGTTTAGTTACTTACATGTTACCTCGCAGCAGAGGTGCTACTCTGGTCTGACAGGTGCGGGGACCAAAACTGAGAGTTGGGTCATAGTCCATTTTTATATCAGTTACAACATTCCATTATTATCAAAATTAAAACAACACAAAGAACAGCATTTTCAGGAAATTATTATTATTAACATATAGGGCCTGAGTAAAAAATAAAATGTACTGTTTTCATTGTTTTTGACTCATGATGTAACCTCGCAGTTTAAAAAAAAGACAGGTATACAATCAGAAATAAATGAACAAATTACTAGCAATAGCACAAAATATAAATGAAACAATCAGTGCTTTAGGTTTAACAGTCAGGGTCTAACAGTACTATTCAGGAACAAAATACTATAATGTAGGCTATAAATTTATAGATTAATAGCCATTAATTATATTTACAGATTAGGCCTAATCCTTATTAAACATAAAGAAGTTATTCAGTCAAGAGAAGATTTTAACAGACTGATTTTTTCTTTGTTCTTTAACATTAACACAGATTGACACAGACAGTAGCAGGTATATTAAAAGCTGCTGTCACTTTAAGACCACATGCACGGATCCCACAAACAGGTTCACTCCCAACAGTTTATGTTAATTCAAAACTTTTTATTTTAACTCAGTTAAGACTCTACAATGCTCTGCAAAACGGGCATTTTGACTTTGAGTTTATTTCATTTTGTGTGTACTTGTCCTGTTCGCTAATATGCAAAAGTGAACTATGGCTGTCTGACTAAAAATCGACTAAATATTTAAATTGGCAAGACTTTAAAACAACTAATGGAGGAAATTTACAGAAAGTGTGTGTTGGGGTGGGGGGGGTAATGTTCACTCTCTATGAAGCTGCTCATCTTTTACACCTCTCCTAACTCTTAAAACTTTTTAAAAAGTTTTATTTTTATTTTTAGATATTATTTTATTTTTATTTTTTTGTCTTCATAACAACAAGAAGAGCAGCATCAAGAATATTAAATATGTCCACTTCATAGTCTTTGGAGGTTAATGCGCTGTCAGCATCTTCAGTAGATAGGTCTATATATTTGACGTATTGGAATGGCGTTTGGCACCTGTCATCATCAGATGGTTGAGTCATGTAGAAAGTGAAAGTTCAGTAGCCTCTATTTATACGCTCGTGTGAGAGTGAAATGAACTCAGAAGACAAACAGAGCACAGGTGAGCAATAACTCTCTCTGAACAGGAAATATTTCACTGTATATTTACTAATCCATGGAAAATCATGAATCGGTCTACATCCCTGCTGTTTTCGTAAGTGATTTGCATATTTTGCAGATATTTCATACTGCATGAACATACATATTTTTTAATGATTTTGTCTGATCAGTAGTGTTTCAGAATCATATAATTTTTTTCGCTCTGCCAGTGAAAATAATGCAATATAATTTTTATTTTTTATTTAATCGCATTCACTTTCTGTTGTGGCGCTGTAGATTCAGCCGGCATAGCCTATTTTATATTTTATGAACGGATGTGTTTCATTGTGCGCTCTTGGTGCTTTACTGTAGTAGGCCTAAATCTTGTGGTTTTGCGGTTGTATTTTGCACTCATGAGTCCCTTCAACACCTCCAAATTAAAGAATAGTGTATTGTTGTGTGACATGCTGATCATATCCTGTATTAGAAGTCATCTAAAGCTGTAAAAGAAGATTTTGGTGTTTCCCCACAAAAAAACTTCTGTCATCATCTAATCACCCTTTGGTCATTTTAAACAACTTCAAAGCACCATAAAAGTAGTCCATATGGCTTTTTTTTTTTTTTTTGGGGGGGTATTTCTAATAGAACTGATTTAATCCAAGCAAACTTGTGCTGATAAATGTTGACATTTCTGTTGAGCTTTCAGTAATTCATATTTAAAGTGTCTATCTATCTAATCTAGTACTTTAGTATTAGGCTTAAGTCTAAAGCCTTAAGTTTAGTCTTAAGTTTCACTTCTGATGTAAATTTCTGTCATTTCTATTGCAGAGTCACTACCATGAATGCTGTAAATGCCGTGCTAGTGTTCATTCTGCTTTGGACCTTTTCTGCTGTCTGTCAAGCCGATGATGGTAAGAGAATAAACTTCCCCTAGAAAGTATGTGTTAAAATTTTGAAGACTAAATCTAAGATATTGAAAAAAATGATCCATATAAACAACACAAGTGGCTCGTTAAAAAAGAGCATGATTAAAAAAATAATTACACTGAACAGTTTATGCTGGGTACACACTAAAAGATTTTTAAAATCTTATAAGATCTTCTAAATGTGAGAGACCATAAACATGAGGACAAAAAATCCTAGATTTAACCGTTTTGCTTCTATAGTGTGTGGTGTGCCGTGATTTGACAAAGACAGCACACCACACACCAACAAATTTTCAACCAAGAGTCCTGACTGTGAACACGGGAAACCTCGCAAAACCTCTCGAGACTTGAGAATAAATATGTTTTACAGGACATGTTGTATAAACACTCCTGCTGTTACCACAAATTGACAAGCTGATCCATCATCTCTGCTGTCCAAATGATTTTGTGCTTCGCCATGACTGCGTTTGTTATGCTTCTGTCTTCTGTCAGCTCGCTTTCTTTTTTGGATATTGTTTCCTTTCACGGGATAATCTCCAGATCGTACGCACGTTTGTCCTCAGGGTTCCCCCCACACATCAGGATTTCTGATCGTAAATATTCGTAAATATTATTGTTGAATATTTATGATTCGCGATCGGAGCGCCTCCGACGTTCTTCCGAGTAGATTCAGTCATCACAGTAAAATTCACACCTCGCATCACAGTAAAATCTGATAAGATCATCTTTAGAAGCACCAAGATAATACATTACCTAGGATTGTCGGAAGGGGAGAAATCGGCCCAAAATCAGCCTGATTATCTTGTGGTGTGCATTACACAATAGAAAGGGAAATCCATTAAGATCATGGAACAATACAACTTTTCCTGCTAATTTTCATGTTTATACACACTCTATTCTAAAGCAATGTGTTTATACAGATAAGAACAAAATCACATTTTCAATCATGCCTACAGGATCTTGTGTTTTCTGATTGAATGTAAACGTGATTAAAAGAAACAGTCAGGATGAGATTGTATGCAGAGACTGCTGTAGCCTATTATTCTGCTTTTAGAAAATATATTGTATATATACAGTAGAAGCTACAATTCATAATCAATAATGAAATATGTGGCTCATAGAGATCAAATCCTATTGATAATCTAATGTACAAAACACATAATGCAGTGTAGATTTAGTAAAATATGGACACAGACACAACAAGTCTGGATATGTTAAAATCAGAGTTTCATGAGATGTCAAAAATAGATCTTTATTATCGTTCAGTTGCATTATTATGTAATATCCATTGTCATTTTTCAGATGGCTGCAGTGTAAGCTGTGATGATGTGACTGGAACTGTGGCAAAAGAAGTAACTTTCACCTGTAGTGTCCCTCAGCATTGTGCTGAATGCTCCATTAAAACGTATAAGTTACAAAACCCTGAGAGCTATAAAGACTCAATAACCTGTAATCAAGAGCTTCCTAACTTCACATGCCGCTTCACTCCAACTACAGAAATTAAAGAAAAATTCAAATTCTTTGTGCAAACACAGTGTGGAATATACAATCCGGAATTTTCTGTGAACATTGCAGGTACTGTATATAATACTATTGCTTACAATTCAATAAATGTTTGCAATTTATTGTCATGTTTAAGGACTAACTGTTGTATGATCATGATTTTTAAATAGTAATGCATCTCTCTCTAGATATTTCAATCAGAGTGAATTTATGTCGATTTGCCTGTGAAATCAGATCAGATTCTCAGCAGCAGAAGTGTTTTGTGAAGGTCTGTGTGGAGAATCGGACTGTCTGCAGGATGATAGGCTGAAGTTGAGTTTATGATTAAAAAAAGATTTAAACAGTTTAAATTCATCTTCCAGACCCATTATTAAGAAAAGCAGATGAACCTGATGATACTGGATTTGAGGATACTGGATCTAAGAATGCTGGATCTAAGGATACTGAATCTAAGGATACTGGATTTGAGGATACTGGGTCTAAGAATGCTGGATCTAAGGATACTGTCATAGCACCAGTTGTGGGTTTATTCGTCATCATCATCCTCATCATAATCTTAATGACAATCATTTGCAAAAAGCAGTCTTTTAGATTCCAGTTTCTGTGCATCAAACACAATGATGACAACAGTGATTGTCCAGAAAATGTGATCAGCAGTACAGAATCAGCGAGTTTTGTTTGACTTTTCATGTGGTGCTTATGAAAGATGAAAGCTTTATTTAAACTCCTCTAAACTACATACTCTATGATCTGTTATATCTCAAACTGGTTGTTGGTTTAAAACTCTGTTTCTGTGTTATATTGATTTCTGTGAAATAACAGTAGATTATTGATCTGTTTGAACAGTGTATGTATTTGTATATGTAACTGTAAAGAAATGAAGCCTTTGTGAACTTTAAGAGGAAACACAGTGAAACTCAAACTGTTTGGTTTTGCTTTTTTTTTTGGATTATCAAGGAATCTCTATAAAGAAAGTTTGGTATATAGTTTGGTACAATTAATTTTAATAGCTTAAGTTTGGAAATTATTTTTTAAATATATATTCTGCACATGCGTTTGTCTAATAGTGTGAATGCTGTGGTTTTGTACAGGGTCTTTTTTTTATTTTATTTATTATTTTTTTAAAGAACATTGAAATGTATAAAGACTTGTGATACTCTCTACAGATGAATATCTAGATCCTCTGTTTATGGGTAAGTTATACCAGTTAAACTAGTAAAGCGGGTGAAGAGTACAAAGAGCTGATCTGTTTGTATATGCTTTATTTATTTGTGTAAGACAAGTTACATTCGCTTATTCTGCAGGAATATTTAGATACTTGATGGTTTTTTAACAAGAGATTTGTAGGTAGAATGATTTTAGTGTAAATACAGTTTAAATCAACCTTGAGATTAGTTTTCTGAAATCTGAGGAATGAATTATATTTATGCATTTGGCAGATGCTTTTATTCAAAGCATCTTACATTGCATTCAAGGTTTATATTTGATCATTTCATGCACTCCATGGGAATCAAACCCATAACCTGTTAATAATGCCATTGTCTACTGTTTGAGATACAGGAGTAACTGTCCGATAAGTAATAACCCGAGAAAGAGAACAAAACTAACAGCTCTCATGTGAAAATCCCTCATTCCATCATCAGCAGTCACTTGAGACCACAGAAGCACCACAGAGTGTGTTGTATGGCAGCAGGTGTAAACACGGCAGATGAACCAATGACTGATTTCACAACAGAAATAATGACAACTTAATGTCATTTTATTGTAAATGTTTATTGTGCATTTACTGATGTCAGTTTTTCAGTGTCTGCTGATTAATAAGTATAGACCTACTGCAAGGGCTGATAGCTGATATTATGCAAATATGTGACCCTGGACCACAAAACCAGTCATAAGGGTAATTTCTCTTTTTAAATTGAGATTATACATAATCTGAAAGATGAATAAATAAGCTTTCCATTGATGTATGGTTTGTTATGATAGGACAATATTTGGCTGAGATACAACTATTTGAAAATCTGGAATCCGAGGTTGCAAAAAAATATCTAAATATTCAGAAAATCATCTTTAAAGTTGTCCAAATGAAGTTCTTATCAATGCATATTATTAATCAAAAATTAGGTTTTGATTTATTTACAGTAGGAAATTTACAAAATATCTTCATGGAACACGATCGTTACTTAATATCTTAATGATTTTGGCATAAATTAAAAATTGATAATTTTGACCCATAAAACGTATTGTTGGCTATTAACTACAAATATACCTGTGCTACTTATGAATGGTTTTGTGCTCCAGGGTCATAGTTGTCTTCTTCTGCTTGAATGCTTGAACTGGCGAGAGTTAAAAACACATGTGATTAACTTTAGTGACAAGCAAGCATTAATCTGAAGTATTGCACCACAAACTCACACTTCTTTACTGCTGAAACTGAAGCTTCACTGAAATTCATGTTCGGTGTCTGTGAACAGTAAAGCCCTGCCTTCTTTGATCCGATTGGTCATTCGAGTGCTTTTAAGAGCACTGTTAGACCATTTTAATATCTTTTGTGTTCATAACAACAAACAGAGCAGCATCAAGAATATCAAACGTGTCCACCTCAATGTCTGTGGAGGTGTGGAGGTCCCTGTCAGTTTCTTCATTAGACTGGATGTGATGTGGCCTATATGGCAGCTGTCATCATCATGGCATAAAGGTGAAATCTGCAAGTTAGTAACAGCACCAATTGCTGTTGTTGATGACAAATTGGCACTTTAAAATACAATGGAGAAATTCGAACATATCTAAAAAAGGCACAAACTAAAAAGACTGATGAAACGAGGAGAAAACATAATCTTGCACCAGCACTAACGTATATTAAAATCTTTTTAAACTAATCATGACCACCTTTACTAGAATTTATCGTAATTCTTATTTATTTTGTTTTATAGAAGGCTTATTTATTTTGGTAAATTTAGTCTAAATTGTTGTAGAATTTATGATAAATAATCTGTTAGGGGAATAGATTTTTCCCTGGATTTCTACAATTGTGGCATGTTATTGTTTCTAAATGTGCAGGCTGATGTTTTTTTTTATTTTATTTTTTTATTTTATTTTTTTATTTTTATAACAAATGCTATATAGATAAATAAAAAAGTCATTATTGGCCTGGTAATGATTAATAGGCTAGTCTTATTATAACAAATGCTACGTAAAATGGGTTCTAATGATGAGTGATGGAAAAATCATTAAGAGCCTAACTGTTAAGGAGTAATTAATAAACAATATTAATATAAGAAAATGTTAAGTTGGATTGACTTGATGTGTTGCATTAGAACATTCTGTCAAACTATAGCCTATAAGCCTAAATAATATAAAATACATTGTATATCCCATGTAAACAAGTTATTGATAAATAGGCTATTACTGTTATGTTATCAGCCAACTTTGCAAATATGGATGATAGCACAAAAGACCATTTTACAAAAATAAACAAGCAAACAAACAAATAAATAAAGTTTATGAGGGAGCATGCTGGGACTAGAACAGTTCACACTTCAACCCCACGATGTGAAACCAAAACTACACCCTTGCTTTGAGCTGAACTCTACAGGACAGTGATCCTCTAGGACTAAAGATGTCCAGCCCTGATGTAGCCTATTGATGACCGCTGTCATCATCATTATGGCATGTAGGGGAAATTTGCAGGTTAGTAACAGCACCAACTGCTGGTCAGAAATATTACAACAACATAAAGAACTGTGAGTCAAGTTGAAAGTGAAAGTTTAGCAGCCTCTATTTATTCACTCGTGTGAGCAGCAGAGAGTCAGAGTGGAATAAACTCAGATCGTGAGGAGGACACACAGACCGCAGGTGAGCAATAATTCATAACCAGACCTACTGGACAATATTCAAATACATTTATTACACATTTAGAAGATATTTTAAAATGCCGACTATAAGAATTTTTTTTAAAATGGCTTTGTCTGAACATTGTTGCTGTGTTTCCTACAGAATTATATTTGTTTTTCGTTCAGCCAGTGAAAATAATGAAACAGAGAGATTTTTATTTCATGATGTTCAGTTTCTGTCGCGGATACATTGTCATGAACGGATGTTTTATTGTGTGCTCTCAGTGATTTACTGTAATAAATCTCGTGGTTTTGCATGTATTTTACACTTATAAACTCTTCAATGCTTCAAAATTAAAGTAGGATTTTTTATTTCGTGTGAAACCCTGCAACTGCAAAATATTTGAGTGTCATACATTGTAGAAATGAATATTGTAGTAAATCTTCCTCTTTAATGTCTCTATCTACTCTCTGATCTCTAGTACTGCCTAATTTTTCCTAAGTTAAGTTTAATTTCTGATGCATTTTTTTTCTCTCTATTTTGCAGAATCATAACCATGAATGCTGTAAATGCTGTGCTGTTCATTCTGGTTTGGACCTTTACTGCTGTCTGTCAAGCTGATAATGGTGAGAGAATAAACTTAATAGAATTTGTGTGAGAATTTAGAAGAGAGACTAAAGATCTAAGATAATGGGGAAAAAATGGTCAAATCTGTTTCATAGATGTACAAAACATGTAGCTCTTAAAAAATACCCAGTGTAAGTGCTTTGGGCTCTTAGTCTGATTCAAAATACAGATTTACAGTTTGAACAGTTTACACAATATGAAGGGAAATCCATTATGTTCAGGGATAATTACATTTTTTTAATGCCCATTAATGTGCTCTTTTACATAAAACAATGTGTTACACAGATAAGTTCAAGAGTTTCATGAGTTGTCTTTTTTATTGTTCAGTTGCTGTATTATATGATATACATTGTTATTTTTCAGATGTCAGTGTAAGCTGTAAGAATGTGACTGGTTTTGTGGGGAAAGAAGTGATTCTCACATGCAGCGTCTCACTGCAGAACACTGACTGCTGCATTGAAATGTATAAGTTTCAATACCCTGAGAGATTTAATGACTCAGAAATCTGTAAGGAAGAGTTTCCTAAAGAATCCTGTGAACAGAAAAACAGCTTCACATGCAGCTACACTCCAACTACAGCAATGACAGCACAATTCAGATTCTTTGTGCAACCAACCTGTGGAAGCAAAAGGGAAAAAATCTCTGTGAACATAGCAGGTACCATTTATAATACTGTTGTTTATAATTCAATAAATGTATGAAATGTATTTGCATGTTTAAGGTCTAACTGGTGCATGATTATGGTTTCCAAAAAGTAACATATCTCTCAAGATATTTCAATCAGAGTGATTTTTAGAGATGCGTATAGATTTGCCTGTGTGTGTCAGTTTGATCAGATTCTCAGCAGCAGAGTGTTTTGTGAAGATCTGTGTGAAGAATCTGACTGCCTGCAGTCTTATGGGCTGAAATAATGTTTATGATTTAAACAATAATTTAAACCGTTTAAATGTCCTTTTTTCTAGATTCATTAAAAAGAGAGGATCCTGTATCTAAGGATACTGCATCCAAGGATACTGCATCCAAGGGTACTGCATCCAAGGATACTGCATCCAAGGATACTGCATCCAAGGATACTGCCATCGCTGCAGTTGTGGGCTGTTTCAGCATCCTTCTCATCATCATCATCATCATGACAATCATTTGCAAAACCAAACCAAACTTCACCAGACCTTGTGGATTCCAGAAGAGGATGTTTCTGTGCATCAAACATGATGAGGACTACAGCACTCCTCCTGAAGATGTGATATAACAGCATTGACTCTGCAGAGTTCTCATGTGGTGCTCATGAAACACACAAGTTTTATTTGAACTCCACTAAACTACATACTCTACTATCTGTTATAGCTCAAACTGCTGAATATAGAACTCTGGCTGTTGGTTTAAAACCCTGTTTCTGTTTTATATTGATTTCTATGAAATAACAGTAGATTATTGATCTGTTTGATCAGTGTATATATTTGTACATGTGACTCTGTGAACTTTAAGAGGAAACACAGTGAAACTCAAACGGTGTTTGGTTTTACTCTTTTTTTCAGACTTTCAATGAATGTTTATATGAATGAATGTCAGTTTATATAGATTAAGTTTGGAAATTATTCATTAATATTTTGCACAAACAATCTTCTAATAGTGTGAAGGGTGTGGTTTTGTAGAGTGTCTTATTTTATTTTGATTTTTTAAAGAACATTGAAATGAATAAAGACTTGTGATAGTCTCTAAAGATGAATATCTAGATTCTCTGTTTATGGGTAAATTATCTTCATTAAACTAGTTAACTGGGTAAGGAGTACAAAGAGCTGATCTGCATGTATGCATTATTTACTTTATTTACAAGTTTCATAATCTTATTCTACAGGAAATCTTTAGATACTTCATGTTTTTGAGTTTTTTACATTTGTATTCAAGGTTTATATTTGATCAGTTCATGCACTCCATGGGAATCAAACGCATAACATTTTGCTAGCGCTATTGTCTACTGTTTGAGATACAGGAGTAACTGACTGAGAAATAATAACTGTTCTGGGAACAAAATGATCCTACAGCTGATGAAAGCAAACGGTTGTCACATGATGAGCATTCAGAGACATGAATATCACTTATTCTGTCAATAGCAGTCAGTTGAGACCACAAAAAGCATCATAGAGTGTGTTGTATGGCAACATGGCAGATGAACCACTGACTGATTTCAAAACAGAAATAATGACAGCTTAATTTCATATCATTTAAATTATTATTATGTATTTACTGATATCAGTTTTTCAGCATATGCTGAATAATATCTGTACTGCAAGGTGACTGACAGCTGATGTAAAGCAAATATAAATGAAAATTTCATCATGACAATTAAAAAAAAAAGAAAAATTAAAAACCTTTACTCTCTATTTACTGAAAATATAGGCCTACCATATAAACAACAAAATAAAAACAAAAAAATACATATTTATATTAGAAATAAAAATGAAAACGCTGAACACAAAGTATGTTTAAATGAATAATAAATAAGATAATAAATTAAAATAATAGTAAAAAAGAACTTGCCATGCAGTAAAGTCATTATTAAGATCATCATGTGATCACTGCTGTGCCATTTGAGTCAAAGTGATGATGGTCAGACGTTTGTTTGAATCAAGTCAAGTCATCTTTATTTATATAGTGATTCATACAATACAGATTGTTTCAAAGCAGATTTACAGAGATAAACAGGAAAATATTGATTCAGTGATGCAAACAGAGATCAATTGTGCTGTAAAGCAGCTCTAAAAAGACAGTAAACAGTCATTATTCAGTTAAAATCAGTTCATCGTTTCAGTTTAATTCAGTAACTTTGTAATGAGCTTCATTTCTCAGATCTCACTTCTTTTCTTTCATGTCTCTGAACTGCCGCAGAGCTTCTGTTTCCACTTTGATAATTTCATCATCAACCATTCATGCAACAACAATAAAACTATTGACAGATAGTGACAGAGAAGTGCGGTGCATGGGCTGGAGAAACCATGATCATATACGTGAATGAAATAAATCATGTTTATTACAGTTTTAAAGTGCTAGCTGGCATCAAATGAAATACAGATTTATTACCATTTGCATTTTTTTAATTTCATCAACTGAGAGGCTACTGCATTAACTACAGCAGGGGTCTAGCAGGCAAGTTGGAGCTAAACTGCAGGACTTCTGAGTTTGGAGACCCCTGATCTACAGTAAATGGGTCTTTATGGTGTTTTCATGCTGCTTGTTTTGTCTCACTATGAACTGAGGAGATCTTGTACAGTTGCATGAAGATTTCACAAAAAAAATCATTTTGTTTCATGGTAAATTTAATAGCAGAACTTTCACTTTTGAGTGAACTGCTTTGATGTTATAAAGTGTGCTGGTCTGACAGGTGCAGGGACCAAAACTGAGGGTTGGGGAAAAGAAAAAGAGTATTGTTTTAACTTTGCATGTTAATAAATAATGTTACATAAAGACAAGTAAACAATCATTAATCAATAAATTACAAGCAATAGCACAAATGAAACACAATGCTTCACATTTTTCAGGGTCTAACAGTACTAACATAATACAGGAACAACATAATATATATATAATGTATACATTTATAGTGTAATAGGCTACAGCATATATTATGTTTATAGATTAATCCTTTTTAAAGATAAATTTGGTTGTTTTGCTGCTGGATGACAGAGGCAAAATAGAACGAGTTTTGGTGATAACTAAACTAATATTTAATTACTATAATACTAATTTCTCGCTAGAAATAACATCAAAAGTGCAAAAAGTTAATCAGAAATATACATTTACACACAAACTAACCATCATACGTAACTTTCAGATGCCATCTTTATTTTTTAGCTCAACCGTCATGGAATGGAACGCACAGGATTGTGGGATATCAAAGGCAGCGAAGGATACATCTATCCTGCCTTCAAAAATCAATCAGATGAAGGTATCTCTTTTTTTTGTGATCAACTTTTTTTTATTTCTTTTAACAAGATGAAGGTATCTCTTGAGACAGGAAGTGAAGCTAACTTTGGATTCGGACGTGCCTTGATGCCTTCCTACCTTGGAATGTGTCCTCCGAAGATATCATTTTTCAGTTTTCGGATGCAGCCATCAACAGTGCAACTGGGTTGTAGGTTGCCAGGTTGAGGTCACAAATGTGTTGAAATTGGAGTTTCATACAAGATCTGGCAGCTGGACAACCTTGGAATTATATAATGATGTGATTATTCATATAATGAGGTTTGGGACAAATTATGGGAGTTTTCTGGGAGCAATAACAAAATGGGAGGGGGGGGGGGGGGGGGGGGGGGGGCAGAACCTGATTTTACCAAGTGTGACATGTTCCTGGATCAACATCTTTGTTGACCCTGGAACAACATCGTGATTAACCAATCAGATTTGAAGAACAAGTTTATAATTTTGTGAAGTTTAGGCTTACAATCAGTGTTCGTTGCTTGTACATCAGTGTCATCCATCTATCATTTCCTCTGATTTTAGGGATTACTCATGGGTAAGGTTAGGTTTAGGTGTAGGGAAATGGTCAAGATTAAATTTTGGGATTAAAATGTTGTTCCAGGGTCAACAATATATGTTGACCCAGAACACATCTAACTCAGCAAACACGTGCGGGGCGGGAGATGGGTGTGAAAGACCGGGGACTCCCGGGAAAAATGGGAATGTTGACAGAGATGGTTTGGTAGCTGTGAGTATCGTTATGGAAGGGGAAATTACCAGGTTAGTACATGTGTGTCCCTCGATAGCTGAAAGTGAAAGATTATAGTAGTAAAGTATTTATATGCTCGTGTGAGCAGCAGAGAAAGTCAAAGTGGAATGAACTCATGCTGTGAAGACACAGACTGCAGGTGAGACTCTCTCTGAACATGAAATAATTCCCATTATTTTTACTAATCAACAACCAGCTACTGGAAAGTCTTGAATACATGCATGCTATTTTTTTAAAACATTCAGAACTGACTTGATCGAGGTAAACCTTTGCTTATAAATGCTGACATTTCTGCTGCACTTTCAGTAAATCTTCCTCTTTAAAGTCTCTATCTACTTCCTTATTAGTCCTATGTTTTAGTTTTGATGCAACATTTCTGTCATTTTTTCTATTGCAGAATCACAGTCATGAATGCTGTAAATGCTGTGCTAGTGTTCATTCTGGTTTGGACCTTTTCTGCTGTCTGTCAAGCTGATGATGGTAAGATAATAAACTTCACCTGGAATGTGTGTGAAAATTTAGAAGAGGAACTAAATCTAAGATAATAAAAATGCCAGTTGCTTAAACATAGGAACATAAGAACTAGTTAGACCAACTAGCAGTTAACCAAGATATAATCAGTTTACTTTTCTGATACAGACTGGGTCAATCTACCTTTTTGTGACTCAGTTTAAACAGCTATGATCAGTCTTGAAGAAAGCATATTAGATGTCTAACTTTTTATGATTAGTCTAAGCAGTTTCAAATCTGATTCATAGATATACAAAATATGTGGCTCTTAAAACCCCCCCAGTATAAATGGCTCTTAGTCTGATTCAAAACACAGATTTACTGTTTAAACTGTTTACACAATAGGAAGTGAAATCCATTAATGTCAGTAAACAATATAGTTTTGTGCTGCCAATTTATGTTTCTGCACTCACGCTCTTTTACCTAACAGCTAAGTACAATATATACAATACTGTAAAGCTGATGTAAAGCCACCCAGCTGTATATCAAGCTGATGTAAAGCTGCTTTGACACAATTTGCATTGTTAAAAGTGCTATACAAATAATAGTGACTTGACTTGACTTGACTACAATATCACATTTTAATCATCTTGTGTTTTCTCCACCTACTATATCTGCTATATATGATTAAAAGAAAGAGTCAGGATGAGGCTGCATGCACAGACTGCTGTATTATTCAGCTTTTAGTAAATAAATAGTGTATATATTGAAGCTACAACTTATAATAAATGATGACTGTAAATATGTGGCTCACCCATAGAAATCAAATCTATTGAAAATCTAATCTATAAAAGACACAATTGGGCATCAAAAGTGTGCCAATATATAGTGCCGTTGCACTTCGGACATCTTCTCTCTCCCTCTTCACTTCCTGTCTACATACTGTGCGATCCTAGTTTTTTTTTTCATAGCTGAATTGTATGATTTACATTGTTATTTTTTTAGGTACCTGCAGTGTAACCTGTGCTGATGTGACTGGATCTGTGGGGAAAGAAGTAAATCTCACCTGCAGCGTCTCTCAGCAGTGCACTGAATGCTGCATTCAAATGTTTAAATACACTGAAATCAGTAATGACTCAGACATTTGTAAAGAAGTGGTTCCTGAGGGCTCCTGTGAACAGAGGAGCAGCCTCACATGCAGCTACACTCCAACTACAGCAATGACAGCAAAATTCAAATTCTTCTTGCAACCAACATGTGACGCGAAAACAACAGAATTCACTGTGAAGATACCAGGTACCATACTGTTGTTTGTAGTGCAGCACGTATTTGCACATGTATATTTATATGCAATCTACTTACAGTGGTTTAAAATCAGGGCTTAAAAATGGCCGTAAAACTCCTGGTAAGATAGTTTTATTGTAATTGTCAATTACTGTTTCAAGTTAGTTAGAATGCAGGAGTTCATTATACCTCTCCTTAGTCTCTTGTCAGCATATTCATAACTTTAAATGGAAATAACAATTCCAGTGTTTAAGTTGTAAGAAGGTTTCCAAATAGTAACACATCTCTCAAGATATTTAAATCAGACTGATTTTAAAGGCATTACGTCTGTGGACTGTGGTCAGGAAACCAGTTTTATCAGATTCTCAGCAGCAAAATCAGATTGTGAGGTCTGTGTGAAGAATCTGACTGTCTGCGGTCTGAGAGGCTTCATTTGTGTTTATGATTTAAGCAATGTTATAAAACATGTTAAATGTACCTTTACAGAGGAAGGTATAATCAAGGACCGATCAGAGGTATCTGCACCAGACACAGAAGCGGGTCTTGGATCTAAGGTTTCTGCCATCGCTGCAGTTGTGGGCTGTTTCATCCTCATCATCATCATCACAATGACAGTCATTCGCAACAAGAAACCAAACTTGAACAGATCCTGTAGATTCCAGAAGAGGATGTTTCTGTGCATCAAACATGATGAGGACAACAGTGATCATACAGAAGATGTGATATAACAGCATTGACTCTGCAGAGTTCTCATGTGGTGCTCAGGAAACAAACAAGCTTTATTTGAACTCTATTAAACTACATACTCTACTATCTGTTATAGCTCAAACTGCTGAATATAGAACAGTTGTTGGTTTAAAACTCTAATTTTTGGTACAGTAAATGTTAATATAGCTGAAGTTTGGAAAATATTTCTTAATATTCAAAAATGCAAATATATACATTTTTCTAATAGTGTGAACGGTGTGGTTTTGTACATTGTCTTACGTTTTGTATTTTTTTTTAAAGAACATTGAAATGAATAAAGACTCGTGATACTCTCTAAAGATTAATATCTGCATTCTCTGTTTATGGGTAAGTTACACCAGTTAAACTTAGTTTGTGTAAGACAAGTTTCATAATTTTATTCTCTATTTAAGATTTATATTTGATCAGTTCATGTCATGCACTCCATGGGAATCAAACCCATAACCTGTTGCTAACGCCATTGTCTACTGTTTGAGTTTGAGACACAGGAGAAACTGTCTGAGAAATACTGTTCCGGGAAAGAGAACAACATGATCCTATCTAAGCAAACTGCTGTAACGTGATGAGCATTCAGAGTCAAGAAAATCACTCATTCCATCATCAGCAGTCTGTTGAGACCACAAAAAACACCAGAGAGTGTATTGTATGGCATCAGGTGTAAATATGGCAGAAGAACCACTGACTGATTTCAAAACAGAAATAATGACAACTTAATTTAATTTTATTGCAAATGTTTATTGTGCATTTACTCAATTTCAATATGAGTTTTGTTGCACCCGCTGAATAATATCTATACTGCAGTGTGGCTGATAGCTGACATTATGCAAATAATACAAATTTTATGATGACAAATAGGATATAAATACAGGAAAAAAATAATAATACATATAAATATTATATGCAAAAAAAGTGAACAGATTTATATATATATATATATATATATATATATATATATTGTATGTATGTGTGTATATATATATATATATATATGTATGTATAAATAATAAATTAAAATAGCTGTATAAATAAATTAACAAACAAATAAATAAACAGTTTTGCCATGCAGCAAAACCATATGATCACCATACGCTCACTGCTGTGCCGTTTGAGTCAAAGTGATGATGGTCAGACGTTTGTTTGAATCAAGTCAAGTCTTTTATTTATATAGCGCTCTATAATACAGATTCACGAGTTTGCACTAACATATAATATGATTGAGCAATTAGTAAGCATATTTGGCGTGCTGTCCAGAAGGAGGGCTTCGAGCTCAGGATAGAGCCCAAACCCAGAGATCCCCCCCCCCATCCCAAGAATGGGATGAAATTTAGATCAAGAGTGAGGAGTCGGGGTGGAGGTAGTCTCAGTCTCAGACATCACGCCCACGGACCGTTGGCTAAACGTCTGATGCATATGGCACACTTATCTGGAAACACTTCAGGAGTGTCGAAGTCGTCATTGGATTGGTTGAATTATACAGGATTTCCGGGAGACTTTCTTTAAAGTTCCGCCTGGAAACAAAGTTGCCGTGACGCCAAACCCCTCATGAAAGAAGAAAGCTGTCGTGTTTACAAATGTACGACGAGCGCTTATAAGGATCAACTAAACACTGGATTTTCAAAAGTATGTGAAATATTTAAAGTTCGCGGCATAGAATCTTTAAAATACGTCCGAGAGTTTCACACACAATTAGCTGTTATTGTGGTGACATTTCCACGCACCGAAACGTGACGCTGAACGAAACGAACTGTGATTGGTTGTTTGACATGTCGGTCAAACGGCCTCATGGGCGGGCCTTGACCAATAAAACCTGCCATAGATTCCAGACCTTCAGCCGTCAGGCTGGCTACGTGAGACTAGGGTGGAGGTGGGATGCAGGAAAATAAAACATTATTTGTTTTAAAGCAGATTTGATGAACAGGAAAATGATGATTCAGCGATGTAAAGCAGCTCTAAGAAGACAACAGTAAACAGTCATTATTCAGTTAAAATCAGTTCATTATTGATTTAGTAACTGTGCAGAGATTCATTTCAGATCTAGCTTCAGTTCTTTAATTTCTCTGAATCACAGCACTTCTGATTCCTCTTTCCAGGAATGTTTCGTAATTTCATCATCAACCATTCTCGCAGCAACACTAAAACTAATGACAGACTAGTGACAGACAGGATACCTGTGGTAGGCTGGAGAAACCATGATAATATATGTGACTGAAATTAATCATGTTTATTAATATACAGGATTTAAGTGCTAGCTGACATTAAATGAAATACAGATTTACTGCCATTTCATTTTTTTGTTTAAGCAACTGTTGCATGTAGTATATGTTGTATAGCTGTATGAAGATTTTTCAAACATTTTTCAAACAAAATTAATAGCAGAACTTTAACTTCTGGGTGAACTGTTTTGATGTTATAGAGTTTTGCACTTCGGTTCTGGCACATCTGCTTGGTGTTTATAACTTATACAGTAAATCATGTCGTGGTGGATGACCGAGAGAATTGCTCCAAACTGCAGAACCTGCTTGTGTCATTTGGAAAATGAAAGTCAAAGATTAGCAGTTTAAGTTTATACTTGTGTCACACATAAAGATATCAGTGTGGAGTGAAACATGCTTAAGGTGAAGACATACAGACCGTAAGTGCAGAGTAACTCTCTTATATTAAACATTAACCACATGACAGGAACCTCTATTACATGCACTAATCTTTAACCACTTACAACAGACACTTGATTTAAACCTTTGTGATTTAAGCACATGTATTAAGAGAAAAAATGTATTTTAATGTACTAATAAATCTATATTATTCTTGCAGTATAGTTGCAGTTCACATACAGAAAATGCTTTAAAACTTAAAAAAAATGAACAGTGTATTGTGGTATGTGAAACGTCATTAAAATATTTAAACAACCTCTGTGGTATTAACTCTCTACCGCACACATTATGATAGACCAATAGAAAAAAATATTTGACTCTTTTTTTTGGAACGGCTTAACTTGAAGTGCTGTAAAAAAAAAAGGGGGATTTTTTATTTTATTTTAAGGTACTTTATGATATGTTGCCATACGGTAACAACATCCAATAGTGGATCTAAATTAGAATAAGTGTAAGTTTACTTATAGTTAATATTTTTCCTCATAAATGTTTGTAGTGATTCAATTGGTGCTATTATAAGCTTTAACACTTACTTATTTACTTAAGTGTTAAGTACTTATTTACTTAAGTACTTAACACTTAAGTACTTATAACCTTATACATACTTTCCAACAACTTCTGCTTTTATTTATTCCATTCTTTTTAGCTGAATAATGCTTTATATTCTTTGAATTTCATTAAATATTTCATGAATATTATTTAAATTTCAAATTTATACAGTTAAAACAAATATAATACTGTATATCATGTATCATAAAACATTGACATAAAACCAAAAACACTGCAGTTCATGAAAATTCAACATTACGCAATCTTATGAGAGGAAGACTATGAACTTGAGGCTGATTTACCAAAAAACTAATTTCATGAAATCTTTTTTGAGTTGTGAATATGTCATTATAACTTATCTGAGGTGATCTTTCACGATTTTTTTGTGCATGTGACACGGGCTGGTCCTTGTTTGTTACTGACATTTTAGTTTGCTTTCAGCAACTACTGACCAGTGTTGCCAACTAAGCCGAGAAAGTTTCTAAAGGAAGGTCAATTTGTTGCTAAAAGTTGCTAAATGACGTTGTGATGTCATTGCACGATGACGTCATTGCGTAATCACGGCGCAAAATTGTCACAACATCAAATCTCAGCAAAAATATATATATTTATATATTTTATATATGTTTAATTTAATTTAGATTTGTTTGTAAAATAATATGTTTAATATTAAAATATATATAACTGTATTTTTAAATACATTGAATTATTGAACAGTTTTTTTTTTTTTAATGGCTAGTAAACAATACTACACATGTTATGTTAATATGAAAGAATTTTCCGTATTGGTTTTTTACCTGTATTTTAAATTCCGCATTGTGTTTTTGGGTTATAATGGATAATGTCATGGAAAATTACTAGCATCTTTTCCATTTTCCTTACAGTGTACTAACTGATCAACAATCACAGGTACAAGCTGCTAACACAGTGTATCATAAATTAACAATTATTCAATTATTATTAATTTGAACAATTACAAATATCAGATAACTCAGTTCACGTGATGTGTGTACTGCGAGACTGTCAGACTTTGTCTCTCTGTGTCTTGTGTTTCCCCTCCTCTCGTGCCCATATTTGGTCTTCCTGTTCCTGTCCTCGTTTAATGTCACCATTAGTTAATTTGTCCCCAGCCCTGTGTTGTTAATTATCTAGTTTATTCTCCCCTTCTTAAGCCCTGTGTTTCCCTGCCTCTGTGTCCAGTCTGATCGTCTTCATGTGGTTTTGTGTCTCCTGCGATCCCTAAGTTTGTTTAAGAAGCTCTTCGCCTCCTCGTTTCCCTGTTCCCACGTGAGTGTGACAGAGACATCTTTAGTTTCCTCTTTTTGTGTAATTTGGATGGAAAATGTGCCTTTTTATTGTCTGAGTCACTTATCAAAAGTCGCTAAAATTTGCCAAATTAATAAAATAAAAAATGCTTAGTTTGTTGTTTTTTGGAAGCAGAAGTTGCTAGGGTAGTCTGAAAAGTTGCTAAATCTAGCAACAAAATTGCTAAGTTGGCAACACTGCTACTGACTAGAGAAGGCAGTCTATCAGAGATGCACCACAGAAAAAAACTGCATGTCATGTGACTTAACCAAAGCACATCATTGGCTAAATTAAGGTCTTCTCTTTCCAACAAAAAAACCCCAAAAAAATTTCTCTTAAAGAGACCGTGGCAAGGAAATGAACACAAAGTGTATGTTGCCATATGGCCACACCATGTAGAGGGTTAACAAGAGCAGAAAATAAATTGGAACCTTATGTAAGTCTTACATAATATTGAGCACTTGCACTAGTCTACGACAAAAGCTGCTGTGAGAGTTTTGTGGCATATCACTGACAGCTCAGTTAAAACGTGAAAATAAAATAAAAACAATTATTTGAGCTTGCATATAAAATCAGCAATTCATCTTTTTGTATTGTTATTTTTGGGTAGAATAGCATAGTTATGATTACATTTGATCATTATTTTAAAAAAATATGAATGTTTGTATTTTCTGTTTGCATAAGTACTTCCGGTCACCTCTATTATCATGCTTGTCGTCAGTTTCTGCCAGCTGTGAATGATAAGCTAGTGCAATGCTAGAAATAATGCACTGTCCCCAAACCTAGAGGTTAGCAGCTTCCAAAAAGGACATGTCATAAGTGACCGATTAAGAAAGCTGTCAGAAACTTCACATACAATTTGATTTTAGCAAGCAAGCTAAGCAAACAAGATATACTCCTGTGTGCTGTTCTTGTGGTCAGTGCATTAGTGTCTTAATGCTTTTCAAATTAAATTAAGATGTTTAAGATTTAATGTCATTCTTTTAATGCAGAACCAAAACCATGGACGTTGTAAATGCTGTGAAAATGATTGTACTGGTTTGGACTTTCACATCTGTCTGTGAGGCCAGTGATGGTAAGAATATGTTTTCGGAAAGGTTTAGATTAGCAGCACTTTCTCAGAGTGACCCAGATAGAGCTGGCACCAGAGCATGACATGTTGTCCAAGTATTTTGGCAGGACCAAGTGCCCAGAGGAAAAATGTGGGATTTACTCCTTCTAAGACGAGGAGACATAGTGATTCTCATAAATCTCTCATTTTAGTATCAACAGTGTCTCAGATGTTTCTCCTAAAATTCCCACAACTGAGACATGAAAAATCCAAAATGAGAATGCGCTGTAATCTCTTTCAACTATTATAAAAATGTTACTATGCTATGATACACATTTACCATAGTCCATAATTTGTAAAATAATACATTTTGACGTTTACCATGTACTGATGCAGTAAACTTGCTCTGAAGCTCATCTGGTACATCTGGTAAATAGATAAACTGTTACTTTGCAGATTCATGTACCTTCAGTTCAAGCTGTGCTGATGTGACTGGAACTGTGCATGAAGAATTAACTCTCACTTGCAGCATCTCATTGAACTGCACTAAAGAAACTGATCAATGCTGCATTAAATGGTACATGTTTAAGGATGGCAGAGAAAATGGCACAGTAATCTACAAAAATGTTTTTAACCAGACCTGTGAACAAGAGACATTCGTCACATGTGATTACAAACCAAGTGCAAATATGACTGCAAAATTTATATTCTTTCTCCAAACAAGTTGTGGAACAAAGGCAACAGAATTCATTGTTAACGTAACAGGTAGGCTATATGGTGCTGGGATTCATTACACATCAAATTATTTTGTTTTGTTGACCTTATGATCTTTAAAAATCTGTTTACAGAGTCTGGAGATAAACCCATCACTACAGACACTGTTAAGAAAGGTATTGCTTATCATATTCATATTCTATCATTTTACTATTGTTTACTTGTCCAAATGACTTACAGGAACATAAGAAGTTGTTCTTCAACCTCTTATCAGCACATTTGTAACTCCACATCATGAATCATAGTGATTTCAGGAGTCAAAGTGCATAGATCATGAAATCAATAGACATATTCTATCTAATCTCTAGCAGAAATATACAGAATAAAATGAATATATGAGTCTGATGTTGTTTTTATAGTTTTGACCATGTCATAACAGAGTCTGAATTCACTTATAGATATTACAGATTCATTTTTATTTATTTTCTCATCAAAGGTGAAGCAAAGCTGACTACATCTGAGGTCACTGTCACTGTTGGTGCCATAATCGGCTTCATCGTCATAATGTTAATCATTTATAGGAAGTACAATCCCACAATCCCACGTCGACTCCAGAAAGACTATAAAACAGCTGATTCTGACACAAAAGATGATGACAACAGTAAATAATCAGAAAGAGCATCTCAACAACACAGCAGGACTGTGTAGCAGTTGTTTCACATTCAGTGCAGGTCATGAGCCTTTAAACATGTTTATAGTTGCACCGGTCGCCAACAGCAGTGTTGTTAAAAGTGTTGACTGTTGAATCATAGCAATCTAGTTTATTGGGCCTACTGAGTGTACTCTTATCCTAAACTGTTCTGTTTTATATTGATTTCTGTGAAACAACAGAATGCTATTGATCTGTTTGATCAGACTACTGTATGCAGTAATTATGTTAAATGATCTCAAGTCCGTACACTCTCAGAAAAAAGGTACAAAATCTGTCACAGGGGCGGTACCAGTGTTGGGAAGGTTACTTTGGAAATGTAATAGGTTACAGAATACAAGTTACCCAATCTAAAATGTAATAAGTAGTGTAACTATTTCAATGACTTTATTAAAGTAACTGATTACATTTGATTACTTTTTGATAGCTTTTCCAAATTTCTAATGAATGTTTTCAACCGGTAATCATTTTCAAACATGTAAAGCATGGGTTAACCATACAGTAGTACTCAACACTGATTACTGTCACACTTTCTAAATCCCTCATCACTTGAATTGAGATTATAGTCATTTAATATTAAAGCACAGCCAACACAAAATCAGACTTTAGCTCTGCTTTTTACTTTGAGATCGTTCTGAGGTTAAATACAGGTTTCAAATCATAAGATATAGTTTAATGATACTGTTTTTGAAATCAAATCTTTGCATAGCTATGTCGGAAAACACTTGCATCTAACAATGCATTGGAAAAAATCTGTTAATCTTAAAAAATAAAGCATATACATAAACCCAAATAGGAAATAAAACAGTTATCGAATAAGCAAGTGTCCTAAACTCCTGTAACATTGGTGTCTCATATTTTAGAGCAATGCAACTTGGGAAAGAAATCAATCAAACCTGTACGTGTGTGAAAATATTCAGATGTAACCCCTTTGTAATTGTTAACATCTGCATAAGTAATGTGGTGGCTTCCGCCGTTGCTGTGAAGAATCACTCTCAAAGTCTTGAGGTTTTGATGCCAGAATTAGACTTTATTATCAGAGACAATGAAGCGGAGAAAATTCTGCAGATCTTAGTACAGATGTACATTTTGTAATTAAAATATGTAATTTTGTTACATGTAACTAGTTACTCCCAAACACTGTGCGGTAACTTTTCAAAAGGTACACCTTTGCACCTTATTTACCCCTAAACGATGCATATTAGTACCTTAAAGTTACAAATTAATACCTATTAGTACAATTTGAAAGGGTGCACCAGTGACAGCTTTTGTACCATTTTTCTGAGTGTATAATCAAGCTCCTATATTGACAGACCTCAGGAATTTTCTTGATTTGTGTAAAAAAATTTTTTTTACATTTTCTGTATCTTCAAACTGTTTTTGTACACATGATGTTACTCTTTTTCTTTTAATACAAATTATTAAAGACTTTTGATACTCTGTAAAGATGAATGTTTGACAACTTTTTATCATCTGGCTTGATTGTTTTATGTACCATATTATCACACTGAATTAAAATGAGATGCTAGTATTTGCAGAATATTGAAATATTTAGTTAATTTAAAGGTGCAGTTATGTAATATTGACAGCAAGAGGTTGAAGCTACTACAGTCCAAATACAAAATATTGGACAGAGCTCCCTCCTTCTTAAACTCAGTGCTCACGCAGGGTTGCCAGATTGAGGACAGGCGACGAGCCTTGCACGTTTAAGTTGATTTAACCGCGTTTTAATATTCCTCTGGTCATAATGATTTTTTTATTTATTTTTTTGATGCCGAGGTTTTTTAGGTCGGGTAGAATCTGCGATCTCTGACCCAGTTCGTTTGCAGTATTCCAGAACTGAAATACGCAGTGTTTTCTGCCAACTGGCAACCTGGGGTGTTGAAATAGAAATACTATTGGGTAAACTGGCAGTGGGCGGCGACACACAGACTGAAACAAAAACAGACATTCCGACACTGAACGCACATTTCAAAGCATAATATAGGCCTAATATATTTAAAATATAGCCTAATTTTAAAATATAATATACTTTATAATCTATCATATTTAAAAAAAAAAAAATCACAAGACTCGAATGCAATTCGGTTTATAGTGCATTTTTGTCATATTTCAAAATAAATTATTGTTACTGTGTTTTTATGTAAAGAGCCCCTAAGGAGTCATAGTGAGAGATACATTTAAATGATTGTCCGAATATTTTCTCAACATATAGCCTATAATATACATAAACAAGAAAGATGCTCAGTCTTTATGTAGACATGTTTCATGGCCTGTAAATCAGCAGCAAATCTTTGTGTTTGCTTAGTCTTGTTGATAAGTTGAAGTAATCGATATAAGCAGATCTTGCTTCTGAACCCAGTTTTCACATTGAAGTGAAATGAAGTGCCAACCTATGCATTAAAATGACCTTGAACTGCATAGGTTCAACATTATAGAAAAATTAAAACATGACCTAGAATGAATAGGGTAATTTGCTTATCTAACCTCATGTCTTTTGAGGACATGTTATCCATGTCATCACGTGTCTGCTTTGTTTGTCTGCCACGTGAGTGAGTTTGCATTGAGTTTCTTTGAATGAGACAAAGATGAAAACATTTATCGTCCGTTTAAAAATAAAATCTGGAATTGAGCAGTTAAGTCCACTTCAAAAGATTAATAAGAATGGTGAACAAATACCAGGATCAGGTTAAAGGTGCAGGAGGTTGTTATCTGAACAGGTGCAGACATGTTCAGGTGATGGAAAATGCCCTCATTTGGAAAGTGAAAGTATTTCATGAAGTAAAGCATTTGTAAATATTAGTGCAACTTCTCTATTGTACAAACTAAAAAATTATCACATTCTCACATCGCATATGCATGTTTGCAGTGTACAAAATTAAGACAAACGATGCAGGTAAAACCAGTTGATAATGCACAGAGCTGCTCTGTTTATGTAAGTTCACTAGTCAGTGTTTACTGAAGCATAGCTAAACATTATCACAAGAACACAGTGGCATTTAGTGTCTCAGTCTTTGTATAAAACAAGTAAATTGTGCTGTAAAACTGTGGGAAATCATTAGACAGACTCCAGCCTGTCGCATTGTTTAAATTGCTTTTGTTTGATTGATTATGCAGGAATTTGTGTCACTCTCCAGCAGAAGTCAAAGAATAATGATGCTTCTAGTTCATTTCTAGTTCAAATAAGGTAGATTTTCAGCTGTTTGGATGCTTTATTTGTTTCTGAAATCCCAAAATTACCACCAGCGAGTGGAAATGCATGTTCCTTTATCTCATCTCCATGTTAGTGAAGCCTGTAAGGCTGTTATTGTTTGCATTGTTGACATAGGAAAGCACCGACAGTTTCACTGAAGTTTCACTCACGTTTTACATTTACATTTAACATTTAATCATTTAGCAGACGCTTTTATCCAAAGCGACGTACAAATGAGGAGAACAATAGAAGCAATCAGACCATCGAGAGAGCAACAGTATACAAGTGCCATGACAAGTCTCAGTTAGTCTAGCACAGTACACGTTTTATGTGTAACTTCAGTTATGCAGAGATTATCTTGGCTGATTCTATGCCAAAGGGAATTTTTCCAGGAAAAGCACCTTCAGTCAATTTTTTTCGATGGTTCTTAGCTTTTTCTAAAGCTGTTTGATATTTTCTCAAACTTTGTAGAAACCTGTTAAAAATCTCCATTTTCTCATTTTTCATTGTTTTCTCACTGCTATATCTTTTCTAACTGATCGACTTGTGATTTTTTTGTTAAACGAGTGATTAAAACTACGAAAAGTCCCATAGACTTTCATTGAGTGGGTCAAAACCTTTGTACAATAAAACTTATAGAGTGTTCAAGCTAGGACAACATAAACAGGGCTCTAGACTGCGACCATTTTTTGAGAATGTGCGAGTAAAAATTTGACGTGGTCGCACTTGTGCGAGTGCATGGTCTGCGCTGCTCCAAAGCGTCTGCTTCATACAGCGTGCGCTGCCAGCCGCAGCACACTGTAGCAGGAGAAAGATTTCACTGATCACGTGAAGAGAGGCGCTTTCAGCGCGAGCGCTTCAGTAGAGCCTGCTCTCTACTTCGTGTGTAGAGCCTGGTTTATACTCGCCGCGTCAGCACGAGCGTGAAGGTGCGCGCAGCGGACGGAGCGCAACGGAGGATTTGGTTTTCAAACTAAAAAGAAAGACCGCTTCTTAAACCAGAGAAGGTGAACATGTTGGTATTCTTGTGGAAAAAAACATGCAAGTCCTGTCAGCGACAGCCAGTTTAGTTATACTTTTCTTTTTGTTTTCGTTTTGAAAAGCTTGTTATCTTTGCTGTTTACCTCACGTTATGCTATGGAGGCTGTCCTTGTTTTTTTATTATTATTATTTATTTGATTACTCAATAATAATTAAAAAATAACTAATAATAATAACTAAAAATATTGTTATTATTATTATTTATTTGAAAACAGACAATTATCTTTTCTTGAAAAACGTGACACCAAGATCGCAAATTTGAAAGTGAAAGTGCACGAAAAGAGGAATTAATGTCACAAAATTTAAATCACAAATAATACTGATGAAAAAGGGTTGAATGTTGAACACTTTCGTTACCATATAACTATAAACTATGATAAAAGTTCATCAGCATGCATTGATTAATGAAATGTAGCAAAAAAAAAAAAAAAAAAATTGCAACCAAATTATGTGCTTGTGCGACCAACTGAAAAAGTTAGTCTCAAAAGAGCGACCAGTGTGAAGAATGAGTCTAGAGCCCTGATAAAGCATGCTAGCAATGTACTAACAACATGCTAGAAACATGCTTCTCATGCTAATCATGCTAACCTGATTAGCATGTTGTTAGTATAATTAGCATGTTGTTAGCATGAGTAGTATGTTTTTAGCATGTTGTTAACATGTTTTAGTAAATTGCTAGCATACTTTAGTATGTTGTCCTTGGATAGTCATTAAGCTTTGCTTGAACACTCTAGTCTTATTTTACAAAAGTGTTGACCCACTCAATGAAAGTCTATGGGACTTTTCGTAGTTTTAATCATTCATTTAACAAAAAAATCACAAGTCGGTCACTTAGAAAAGATATGAGAAAACAATAAAAAATGAGAAAATGGTGATTATGGTCAATATGGCAGCAACATGCTAATCATGCAATAAACATGCTAATAAAATGTTAATCATGTTAGAAACATTTAGCAACATGCTAATCTGCTTATCATCCTAAAAAAACATGTTAATCATGCTAAAAAAAACATGTTAACAACATGTTAAATCATGTTAACTGTGTTAAATCATGCTAACAACATGCAAATCATGCTAGAAACATGATAGTAACATGTTTATTATGCTAGAAACATGCTAGCAATATGTTAATAATGCTAAAACATGTTAACAACATGTTAAATCATGTTAACTGTGTTAAATCATGCTAACAACATGCTAATCATGCTAGAAACATGATAGTAACATGCTAATCATGCTAGGAACATGCTAGCAACATGTTTATTATGCTAGAAACATGCTAACAACATGTTAATAATGCTAAAACATGTTAAATCATGTTAGCTATGTGCTAAATCATGCTAGCAACATGTTATCAACATCTACTAATCTATCTCAAGAGTTGTTCAGAAACTTTACTCATCCAGCTGTGACTAACCTGCTTACAACAAAAATGAATGCAGAGCATGACTATCAAGATAGATTTTTAAAGTTACTTGAAGTTTCTTTGTAAATATTTACTAGCAATTTCTGAGTGAAAGTGGTTTTATAGTAAATCCTCCCTACACCATTCTTGTCAGTGAAGTAAAAAAAAAAAAGTTAAAAAAGGAAGATTAGGGTAGACTGAGTACAGTAGAGACACTTTCTGCTTTTTTCATCACTACACAAAAACTAGATGCTGAAATGAAGTGATATTTCACATGATATTTATTTTGCTTTTGTACTAAAATATCATAAATTGATAATAGCCATAAGTAGTTTATATTTTCCACAATTAGCTCATAAACATGGTGCATTTTTAACCATTTTAACAAAATTACAGTTTTAAATAATTATAGTTTAAAAATAAATTTATTTATTTGCTTTATTTAATTCAGATTCTGTTAAACAAAATAGGAATAAATATTTAACACTAGAAAATATATGTCAAACAGTAAAAATAACAATATACATACCTGTATATTCTATAACCCTACCCCTAAACCTACGCATCACTCAAATATTTCTGCATTTTTACATTTTCAATCATTCTGTATGAATTATAAGCTACTGGTATTACTATACTTGTCATTTGGGTAACACACAGGACCAAAAAATATTCTCATAAGTTAAATTTACTGGTATTACTATATTTGTGGGACATTTGGTCTCCATAATGTAACACACAGCCTCTGTATGCATTTTATTTTCTATGATTGAACTGTTAAGGTCTTTGCACACTGAGTCCGAAATTTACATCCGAAATACGACCTCACGTTGTGTCAATCACGTTTGCACACTGCCTCCGAAGTTATTTAAGGTGTTTCAACTGTACACATGTCTCAAATGTACTCAGTCTACCCTACTTAAGTGAAAGTGAAGTATTTACATTTGAAACCAAATAAGAGACAGTAGAGATTTTCCCATTTTAGTATTTTTGATGCAAAAACTTTTTAGAAAATATAAAAAATATCACCATTTTCTTTGACAAACTGCTCTTGTTTATGTAACAATGGTAAATGGAGTGCATGACTGTCAAGCTAGATTTTAAAGTTACTTTTACTTTCTTTGGAATTATTTACTATAGATTCCTGAGTGAAAATTGTTTCAAGGCTAAATTTTTGTCAGTAAAGATTGTATATTTATTTAGTGTGTGTGTTCTCTTCTAAAGTACGGTATAGCAGTATTGCTTGGTAAAAATCACACACATTCTGAAACTATAAACTCTCAGTTTCTGAATAACAGATCTACCAGCTAAATCTTGTTGCTGAAACATTAAAAAGCCTCCTGTGGAGGGCTGCTATCTGTTATGATCTTGTTTTCCTATCAAACGTGTCTCAAGGACACTTGTGGACATATTCAAGGTGACACGCTGAACGATTCAGGGTTAAGTGTCTTTTTCAAGGGTAAAAGTGTCCATATGGCACAAGAGGCCATAAATATAGTGAATGTGGATGTTGTTTAGCACAACACTAATCGAAGGGAATGCAGTCTGTGGTTTGCTGGAGAGGGCTGATTTGGCCAAAGCAGCTGGCTACTCACATCCAAAGTGAAGAGCCAGCTAGAGTTTTTCCTGTGTTTTTTTTTTCTTTTTTCCCAGCAGTGATGCAGTTCTTGAGACGTGGCAGCAGATCCCGGCCATTCAATAGCGTGGTTACTATAGTGTTCTGTGCATGTGATGCACACACAGCTGCCTGAATAAGACTTCTACTGATTTAATGCCAAGCTGCAATATAACCTGTTGAAAAATTACTTTAAACATGGTTCTACAACTGCTTTGTAGACAGTGAGATCACAATTTCCATATAAACCAGACAGTAATCCAGAACAGGAAATGTACCAGTCTCTCCTATAATGCAGAATTAAAATCGTCTTTTTTGCCAAGTACTGTGCGGGTGTACATATGAGAAATGTCTTGATGTATTGGTGCTAACAAAGACAATAAGAATACAAGAATACAATTATTATTATTATTATTATAAAAGAAGCAGAAATATAATAAATATATTAGCTGTGCATTTGTGCTGGATGTGTAAACGTGGGGCAGTGTAGATGTTCACCGTTGAAGACGTTTAACTGTACATTAGTGTACAGTTAAATGATAATGATAACGAAAGAGTCGTTAACTGCTCAAAAAACTGCTCTTGTGTATACAACAAAAGTGATGGAGACCGTGGCTGTAGTCTAGATTTTAACCCTCTATGTCATATCGTCATTTATAAATGATGCTTAGAAATGTGCATTTAAAATACAATATTAATGTTCAGCCAACCAAATTTTATTTTAGTAATGTCAAATGACATCCCCTTCAACCAGTAAAATACAAATTTATTTACCATGTGCTTCACATTTTTGGTAACAAAGTAGTAAAGAAGGCATTAGCACATGTTAGGTCACATGCTCTCAAGGCTCCATAGTGAGCTCATTTTAGACTAGAAAATACATATCAATTCAAGTTATAAAAAAATAAATGTGTTTTCTAAAGTTTTTTTGTCATTTTTAATGCACTTTTATAAAAACAATAACTCAGAGACCAAAAAATCTGAGTGTCATGCATAACTGACAAAGTCCTATTATGGGATGCATATTTGGTGTAACTGGTGCGTTTGACCAGCATTGGCAGGCAGGATAATAGCCTTTATGCATGTGTTTTAGGTTCATTTTTATAAGATTATTGGAAGATGGAGAGACAAATCTGTACTTATTTCAGAAAGTATTGATGATAGTGATAGGAGTGGATCAGAAAGTCAGGTTGTAGTAATAAAAGAAGTTGAGGACCAAGGAGGATAGAAGCAATGAGGGTGAGGGCAGTGATGAAGAATAGGTTGTTGTGGAAGTCTGGCATTTGGGTACATAATTGTATGCCAGTTTGAAAGATGTGATCCACACAACAACCAGAGGTCAGGAAAGATGCCAATGTCTATTGGCAATACTCTACTGACAGGCAGCGATGCTCCAATGATGACTGCACAAGTCAACATTTACTTATGTGTGGGGTACACTGAAAAACAAGAGTCTTGTTGACTTTCACTTGTGCCAAGATAACTGATTTGAAAGACAAAGATGAAACACAAGTTGTTTTAATGCTTTTGAAACACTAAGACATGGTTTTCAGGCAGTGAAATTGCATCCAAATTTGTGTCAAGTTTTAGACATTTTCACATGTGAGTTCTGAATCAAATATAGCAGCACAAGAAAAAAAAACTGAATGTTCATAAAGATTTTTAATGTTTTTTGAAACAGTAAGACCTTTTCACTTCTTTTCAGATAGTGAAAAAGCATTTGATTGTGTGTGAAGTGTTAAACAATTTGGCAAAAATAATTTACCCTGATGGGACAAAGTCAGTTACTGTATAAATGATGCAACCCTAAAAAAAGGTCAAAGGTCAGATGTAGAAAACAAATTTTGGAAAATGATTTTACTCCTAAATATATGTAAAATTTAAAGTCAATATTTTTTTTCAAGCTGTGAAATAACTACATTTACAATTGCATGTGCAAGTGAATAACTACATCCCCCCCCCCCCCCCCCCCTGCATAAAGCCTCATATGGCTTTAGAAGACTTGTAATGGCCTTTATAGACTACTACTTTGATGCTGATATGCTGTGATAGAAACATGAAAGTCCCTGCTCACCATGTACGTTCATATCATGATGGACAGGAAAAGCAACATTCTCCAGACTATCTCCTTTTTTGATCCACTTAAGATGCAAGTCAAGCAGGTTTAGAATGAGAACGATTAAGGGAAAATTCTGACATGTTTTTTTTGGTGAACTGTCGTTCTGAAAAAATGCTGCCTTGCAGTATTCATAAAATATATTCCATTAGCTAACAAAAGAAAGGTTAAATGTGGGTGAGCAAAAAACAAAAACAAACAAACAAACAAAAACAAACAAACAAAAAAAACATCCCATTAGCTAATAAAAGGAAGACATTTTAAAGTCTACATTAAATTGTAGTGGAGTAAAAATAATTATGTTTCTTATAAATGTAATTGAGTAAATAAAGAAGCCTGTTTGTGCTATGGGATAAAAAGTAAAGAAAAAGGTTAAAACGTAAAAAGCTGATTTTTTATGCCACGATTCTGACTTTTTTTTCTTGCAATTCTAAGAACTCCAAGTTAAATTGCAAAGTACTAATTGTTTAGAATTTGCAATTCTGAGAAGTAAAAGTCAGAATTGTGAGAAGATTTGGAACTGAGAATTGTGAGAAAGTCTGAGAATTCGGAGTTTATATCTTGAAGTTCTGAGTTTATATCTGGCAATACTGACATATGTTACAAAATGTAAAAGTATGATTGCAGGAAAAGTGGGCTATTTAAGTTTAATTGCACTGTAGAGCATGACAATGGTCTTTAATTAAAGGGACGCATTTGTCTAAATGATTAAATAGTTTTGGTTGTTGCAATGTGACACTGGTGGGTGTGGCCATACCTCAAAGGAGGACTGCTTTAAGGTAAAAGGCAGAAAACCCTTTGACGTAAGATTTTCATTTATTACATAAAAATATGGAGTGAGATTAGTCTCAATAATAATTCACGCAAAAGACACGATGCACACATGCATGAAACCCAATTCACGTGCACGAAAAAACATACATATTCACAAAAAACAATTCACGTGCACAAAATAAGAATCCAAAATAAGAATTCACAAATGCAAAACATAATTCACAGATGTACAACTGTGTACAAAAATTTTTGAATGTTTAAAATTCATGAGTTTATCATGGACTGTGAATTTGCAAATCGCCAGGACTTACAATGACTTACAAAGATACATACTATATAGGATAAATCACTATACATGATTTACCCTATTATACTTTATCGACACGAATTGATAGGTGAAACAACAAACCCACAAATAGTCTATATAACAGTGTTCGAACTATACCGTGGACTTTGGGGCTTTGGCCATGGTGGCTATATGATGCTATATGATGCTAAATGCAGAATGGATTTCAAGGACTTCGCGTGCAGATCAACGGCCTCCAACGCTTATATTTTTTCTACGAATCTTTAAGTTAACATGTACTAAACATGAGTGGAATTTGCACCGCAGAGCCCCCACACCTTGATGCTCATGACAAGAATAGCATGTATAGTTATCTTAGGTTTTAATCGAATTAGGTTTAAATCGCCATCATGCATGAATGAATGATATTTTTGCAATTTTACACATAATAATCCACGATGATCACATTACACAAAACTGAAATTGCACGTCAAAATAACACATTGTCAGTATATTTTGAGACCCCCCAAAATTTCACAAATCACATTTTCAGGGGAGCCCATGTCTTATTAAGGGGAGCCGAGCTCCCCCGTAGTTCACACCCTGAATTAATTTATTTTTATATTATACTACTGTGATTAACCATTGTTATTGTTTAATCTTATGTTGAGTTTTGATGTAAAAATCTTTGAGATTACAAGACGATGTTGCACTGTAAAAAAATAAAAAGTTGAGACTTTAGAGTTTTCTCAACATGTGTTTGTAGGAGATTTTAGAGTTTTCTCAACTTGTTATTAAACTGAAAACAACAAGTAGAGAAAACAAAAAAAAATCTGCTGAAGCTGGTAAACTTTTAAGTTCTATCAACTTTTAATTTTTTACAGTGTGAGAAGCAGCATTTGTATTTGCTTGATAACAGTTGTGGAATTTATGCTGTCCAGACAAAGACAGACTGGTCATAAAAAGGAATACAACAAAGAGTATTCAGTAAACTTTTTCAGTTATTTTATCAATCTCATACTTCCTGCTCTTTCTGTATCTGTATTTCTTGTAAAAGTATAAGAGGTAACATGCCAAGGTATTAACTGCTTTGAATATCAGACCACAATCTGGCACATCCTGAAGGAGAGAGAGAGTGAAGACTGGAAAACATTTGATTCATTAACATTTCACATAATGTGTTACACTGATACATGTATTTATCATTCAGCCATGAAATTTACTTTAAAAGGATGTTAAAGACTCTAAATGGGACACTATACCATTCAGTGTAATTGAGGTTTGAATACCCTTTGACTGAACAACTAGCACAGCCTCAAACTGGTATGGAGCCAATCTCAGCTGCAGTTGTGCTACGTTTGTACTCCCTCATAATTGTCCATTCATATTTCATGTTACAGGCAAATTACAATTAATCATGGTCAGGTAATTTCATGGACATTTTATTCCCAAAGTATTCAGAAAACTTTTATAAACTTTAACAAATTAATAAATCTTATACAGCAACTGTAACCACTGACTTGTTTTGAATGTTTTAATTCTGACATAAAACCAAAACAATAACATTTAGCAATGCATAACAAAGCTTTACACCTTGAACATGTACAAAGTCATAGGGTAGCCTACTATTCTAAAATGAATGTAATAATAACGCTTGACTTAAAAAAAAATCTGCTGAAAGTGTCAAAATGGATGGGTTGCAACATGACTGACTCAAAAGATTTCCAGTTCTAAATAAAACTTCCTTGATTTGCATCAACTCATAACTCATGGTAGAGGAGGAAGTAGGGACAGTAGGGTCACGGGTTGTCTCAGCATTTTTTTTTTACATCATCAGTCTCACAATTCTGAAGTAAATAGTATCTGCAGCATAAACAAGCTTAAATTAAAAATACATGGTCTCCAATATGTGCATGTTATTATATACTTACATCGTCATCCCATCGCCGGACTTGAGACACAAGACAAGCTCTGCTGTGACAGCTCTTTCATATTCTCAATAAACAAAACACAAGAGACTGCTTGAGAAATATCTTCATAATCTTCTACACACGTGGTCAGAATTGTTGGTACCCTTGGTAAATATGATCAAAGAAGGCTGTGAAAATAAATGTGCATTGTTAATCCTTTTGATCTTTTATTTAAAGGGGTCATATGATGCGATTTCAAGTTTTTCTTTCTCTTTGGAGTGTTACAAGCTGTTTGTGCATAGATAAGATCCCTGAAGTTGCAAAGACTAAAGTCTCAAAACCAAAGAGATATTCTTTATAAAAGTTAATACTCGACCATGCCTTCCTAAAACAGCTCATTCAAACACACCCCACATGTCTACGTCACTGTGTGGGAAGATTTGCAAAACACCGCCCAAATGTATACGCAGAGAAAGAGGGCGTGATTTTTATTCTCGCTGTAGTATTGTTGCTGCCGCCGGCACCATGTCCTGGAGACGCTGTGTTTCGTTGTGAAAGCGAAGGTACTTTGTTTGGGCTTCCAAAAGAGTCCACAACTAGAAATCAGTGGTTTAGTTGTATTTACAACACTGTTCCAGAACAGTTCAACCCAAATATTAGAGTGTGTGCAGCACATTTTACGAAGGACTATTTCCTGAACCTGGAAGAGTAGCCTACAATGCTGCTTGCACAAAGCTGCAATTTTACGAAGGACTGTATTTCCTGAATCCCTTAATCGCCGCCCTTCACCAGGCTCCCGACGGGAGTGGGTGTGTGAGAGAGGAGGGGCGCTGAAACAGCCAGGTCTGGCGGCGTGTGATGAGGCACACACCTGAAGTGAGTGGCGCCTCATCACCGCCGCTGTTATATGCCGGTTGCGCCTCTCCTCTGGAGACCGGTCTCTTCCTCGTGCATGCACACTGGTGTCCTCGTGGGTCCAGGAAGGGAGCGTTGAGGGAACGGGTGCCAGGATGCCGGGCCGACTAGACCCGTCGAGTGCTGCCGTGGACCTAGAGGTAGACGAAGTCGCTAGAGAAGCCACCGTCCCTCGCGCCCCGGACCTCAGAGGGGAGCGCGTGCGGCCGCCGGACTCCGCCCCTTACCTGGACCCTTCCTTCTTGAACACTACCCATCCTTCACAAACCTCGCAGCACGACGAGGACACCAGATCCCCTGACACTTATCCCTTTGGACACTTTTATTTTATTATTTCTGTTTAATAAAAGCCTCTCCGAGGCCTGACGCCACACCCACTGTGTCTGTCGTTTGCTCCTCCCGCCACAGTACGTTTTCTTATTTAAAGAATTTGCCACTGACGATTCAAACACGAGTTTTGAGCAGTGTAGAATAGTGCTTGTTGTTTGTCGTTTCTCACGATCACAAATGCAGACATGGTAATGTTTACATGGCACGATGCAACACGATGTATCAAAAGACAGTATAAGTCATTATTAATCAGTACTTTTGTCCCCACTGGATGCAACAAATGCCTCGTTTATAATGGGTTTTATTGTTTTTGTGTCGTCGCGCCAGAACACAGCATCACAATACGGTCACGCTTGAGGTATTCGGCCAATCACAATGCACTGGATAGCTGGCCAATCAGAGCACGCCTCGCTTCTCAGAACGATGAGCTTTGTAAAAATCGACTCGTTTCAGAAAGGCGGGGCATAGATGAGCAACAATAATGTACAGTATGTGGAAAATAATGTGTTTTTTAACCTTAAACCGCATAAACACATTGCATTACACCAAATACACAAAATAATGTTCTTTTTAGCATCATCATATGACCCCTTTAAAAAAAATCACAAAAACCTAAGCTTTCATTGGAGAATAAGAATTTAAAATGGGGGGAAATAACATTATGAAATAAAAGTTTTTTTCTCAAATACATGTTGGACACAATTACTTGTACCCCTAGACATTCTTATGAGTAAAATATATCTGAAATATATTCCCATTCATATTCACAATTTTGAGCACACCAGTGTGATTATGAACATGAAATTATCCAGCCATGGCTTCCTGTTTCACAGAAATATAAATAGGAGGGAAAACAAATCCCAAATTCCCTTAATTATCCATCAAATCAAATCACTTTTATTGTCACGTCATCACAGCCCATGTGCCTTGATGAGTGAAATTCTTGAGAGTGTGCTCCATACAGTGCAGAAACAATTAACATATAGACAGTACCATTACTTACAGACTTATACAGATGACAATGTGCAATATACACATACATATACTCAGTACACACAGTGTACTATTAGACATACTTACAGTTATCAATACACATTATACACCGTATGTACACATTCTACATTATGTACACATATATACATACACAGTAATATGCAAATGTGCAGTAGATTATACATAAGCTGGATACGCAAATGTCATGTATGTGCATTGGACGGTATCCAGTGGTAGCAGATAGATTGTTGTATTAGTGCAGTGTGTATGTGTAGTCCAGATTGAACTGTGGAGTTAAAGTGCAGTGCGTGGCATATCGTAAAGTGGGAGTGTGCTGTAGGGTGTATTAGTTCTGACTGTTCATTAGCCTGATAGCCTGAGGGAAAAACACACCATAAACAGCCAAAGTAGTCTAATGAAATTGGACATTGATCCATATTTGAGCAATAGTAGTCAATTGAGCAACAGCTCATTCACATTCACTGCACCTTTTTTTTCCTTTTTTTTTTACGAGGCAAACAAAGTCTGACTGGCACAAATGGTAATTTTACAAATAAATTTAGGACATAAAACGAGAATAATTGTACTAAGCAGACAAAACCCCCATAAATCACGATCAGATACTGAACTCTACTGATGTGAATGAGTCCATGGCCTTGTCGCTGTGTGTAATATATCTGCACACAGTCTGAGACCTTCAGTCAAGGTTAAACTGATAAAATCACTCAGATGAGCAGTGAAACCACAAACTTCGAGGAATAAAGTGCGGTTGTGCATGAAAGGATCAACAAAAGACAGCGGAAAGTGGCACGTTCATCGAGGAGGAACGTTTAATCGGAGCATTCGTTTATCACGGAGAACTTTAAGTGATGCACACTTGAACAGAAGTAAGGACACTTTACTTATAGCTTTAAACTTGTAGTTTTTCTTTTAAATTGTCACTTTTGCGTTTTTATGCACCGCGTGCTTTTTTAAAACGACAAATTTTGTCACATGCACCGTATTTCGGATACTTTATTTAACCGCGTGTTGTTGCATTTATAAGATCAGCTCTGCTGTGCTAAACGTTACTTGTTCATATATAATTGTCATGCACACTTCAAAATATTATTTTATTCTTTCGACTTTAATTGTGCACTCAACATCTCAAAACCGGGCAGTTGTAGTTTAAAAATGGACCCAGTGCAACAGAATTGGTGCAATCTGAAGCAGACAGTAGAAATGCATAATGCAAATCTTTAATACAGATCTATTTCAGTTTTATTTCATGAAGTTCAGATGAACACATACATGAATGCAAGCCCACGAATGTGACCCAAGAGCACGCGCTGAGGGATCAGAGCTCCATAAGCAGCTTTTGGCTTCATAACAGAGTCATTGTTGGACTTGGACTGTTGTTTTTATACTGCATTTCATCTGATGAAGATGATGACGATAAACCTCGTGAGAGGGTCTGTCATGAAGATCCACGGCCTGTCACGCGCATCCCGATGTCTTCCAGCCGAGGGCGGTGAGTTTATTATGTGACACTTAACACTATTTGTTTGTGTTCATGATGTCATAAGGGAATCTGCGTTTTCATGTAAACATATTAACAGTTTATTTGCAAAAAGAGATAACTTTTTTTAAATCATATATATATATATATATATTTAGTGTTTTTATTGTTTTTAGTTATTCTTTAACCTAATCAAAATAACCCAACTGCAGTTTGATTGAGATTAATTGGAATGCACAATGAAAAAAATGTGATTTTTGAAATTGTTAAAAACGGAGTTATCTGTTTCTGCAAATTAACTCTTCATATTTAAAGGGATACTCCACCCCAAAATGAACATTTTGTCATTAATCACTTACCCCCATGTTGTTCCAAACCCGTAAAAGCTTTGTTCGTCTTCAGAACACAATTTAAGATATTTTGGATGAAAACCGGGAGTCTTGTGACTGTACCATTGACTGCCAAATAATTAACACTGTCAAGACCCAGAAAAGTATGAAAGACATCGTCAAAATATCCATCTGCCAGCAGTGGTTCAATCTGACTGTTATGAAGCTACGATAATACTTTTTGTACGCAAAAAAACTAATAAAAATAACAACTTTATTCAACAATTCGTCTTCTCTGCATCACCGTAGCACCATTTTGGAGAATATTTGCTGGACACAAGCAGCGTATGCTGTTCTGTGTCCGCCGCGGCACGTGTGGACTGGCTGACACAGAACAGCATACGCTATTGAATATTTTGACGTTGTTTTTCATACTTCTCTGGGTCTTGACAGTGTCTATTACTTGGCAGTCAATGGGACAGTCACAAGCCTCCCAGTGTGAAAGTGTAAAAATAATCAAAGTTTTGAAGAAAATAGATTTTGGTATCAGAATTAAATACAATTTACAAAATTGATTTATATATATATATATATATATATATATATATATATAAGTCTAATGTTTCAAATAACTTTTGTGAAAATTAAATGTCAAAATATGGTTGAAATAATGTTCCAAACTGCAAAATTGTCATTCATTGTATAAAATACCAAGTAATAAAAATATATATTTGTTTTCTTGGCATATTGAAATAAGTGTTGGCTGTGTTATATTAAAAGGAATAAGTCTTATTGTTTTGTTTTAAGTATTGAAATAACCAGGGAAGATTTGTCTGGAATATGCAGTTTGTTAGAGTTGTTTCTGACTTTTTTCTCTGAATCGCAGGAAATAAACTCACAATTTCAAGAAATGAAGTCAAAATTACTAAATATATACTAACTATTCTGGCTTTTTTTCTCAAAATTCTGACTTTTTACTCACAATTCTTACTTGTTTCTTGCAGTTCCAAATTTATATCTCCCGATTCTGACTTTTTTTTTCTCACAATTCAGTTTTTTTTCTCAGAATTGTGAGGTATTTTAACTTGCAATTCTGAGTTATAAAGTCCAATTCAGAGGAAAAAGTTTTTTCTTACAATTGTGAGTTGATATCTCACATTTTTAAGAAAAATATCAGAATTGTGAGGGAAAAAAAAGTCAGATTTGCGGAAAAGAAAAAGTCAGAATTGCAAGTTTATATCACACAGTTCTGGCTTTATAACTTGCAATTGCATGTCAGAATTGAGTCTGAATTGTAAGTTTATATTTATTTTTTTATTTCTATGAGGCTGTCAAAAACTACATCTTCTTTAAGCTCTATTATTACCATCTAGTAAAATCTAGTGCTAGTAAAAACTGGTCAAACGATTAATCGCATCCAAAATAAGAGTTTTTGTGTACATAATATATATGTGTGTACTGTGTATATTTATTATGTATAGATAAATACACACACATACAGCATATATTTTGAATATATTTACATGTATTTATATTTATAAAATTTATATTATATATATATATATATAAATATATTTAATATATAAACATAACATAATTTTCATAAATATACATGCATGTGTATACATAATAAATATACACAATACATACACATATACTATGTAAACAATAACTTTTATTTTTGATGCGATTTAATCGCGATTAATTGTTTGACAGCACTAGTAAAAACCTGTGGGGAGACAACAATTTACTTTATTCTCGTCCTGAACATTGGTATAAAGTAGGGCTGAACGATTAATTGCATTTGCGATAATATCGCGATATGAAAAAAATCGATTCTTCAACCGCAGAGGCTGCGATTACACTCTGTCACGTGACACGCGAGAGTAGGAGTAAAGCAGTGCGTTCGCCGTACTTATCAAAGTACGGCGAGAGAAAGCATAAGGAGACGTCTGCTCTCTTATAGCTCTCACAGTACTTTGATGACACACACAGCGATCGGTCCAGCAGCGCTGCTTCAAGTCAAACACATCTAAGCAGTCTTCAGAGGAAGAATCAAGTTGGCACGCTATGTTGCCAAGTCTGCAGTTTGCCGCGAGTTGTTTTCGTGTCCGCGAGTCTTTCATAACATGCAGAATTGACGCGCTACATGTAAACGATATCCTTTGTTGTATTTTCCTGTCAAAATAACAGGAAAGAACTCTTTTAAGAACTGCCGGTTTATCTGATAGTGGGCGGAGCTAATGCGCAATCGGCAATCTCATTGGCCGGTGCTCACCTATTATCCTCCCTGTTTTGATTTCAGCAAATCAATTCGAGGGAACGCAGACAACCTGATTAATATTCATGAACCCAGCAGCTCAATAATCCTTAGTGCGTTTTATATTGTTATTAGTAGTAGAATTCGTTGTAGTTTTGTTTTGTTATCTTATCAGTATTATTTGTAGTTTTCTTTTTCCTTTTTTATAGAAACACTAAATGACAAACAATATCTTAAGCACCACCACCAGTCCTAAGTTCAGTCAACATGACAAATATGAATTCATACTTGGTTATTCTAATCACTAAAGTTCTATAATCATATAATGCTAAAATCTAATGCTAAATTATCATAATATCATATTATAATGTTTGACTGACTGATGCTAAGTGAGATATTTAAAAAAACTGTGCCATTTTACAAACATAAGCTATATATATATATATATATATATATTAGTATATCAGATAATTAATATTAGTCTGGTGAGTAAACTAAAAAAAAAATGACAAGCCAATGGAGATTCTATTGCCAAGGTGTCCATAGAGGGTTGATAATATTTACAATAATCAATTGAATTTGATAGGTGTCTCTCACATTGTCCCACAGAAACATTAAAATAGTGTAGATTAGTGTGCAATGTTTTATAATAATAATGTATTATATTTAGTGTCCATTTCATTCATTTAACATTTAATATTGGGGACATCCAAGTTATTTGACATATTTGAACATTTAAAAAAAAAAGGAACAATAGTTACTTTCCCTGGTAATTAGTTTATTTTATAATGATGTAACTCAGTTACTATTTGTGAGAAGTAACTAGTAATATAACTAATTACTTTTTTAAAGTAACGTGCCCAACACTGCATACTATACAATGATTTATTGCTTGTCTTTGTTGAATAATACAGAATATAAAGAGCTTTAAAAAATAATTGCATATTAAATCGCAATATTGGTAAAAAAAAATCGCAATTAGATTATTTTCCAAAATCGTTCCGCCCTAGTATAAAGTTGACAGAAAGTCCTACGTTGGCATACATTGCAAAAGACTCTGGAATATCTTAAGGCAGGGGTGTCAAACTGGAGGGCCACAGCCCTGCAGAGTTTAGCTCCAACCCTAATTAAACACACCTGATCCAGCTAATCAAGTCCTGAAATCTACACGGTATGTGTGTTGGAGCAGGGTTAGAACAAAACTCTGCAGGGCTGCGGCCCTCAGGAACTGAGTTTGACAGCCCTGCCCTAAGGGAACATACTTTTTTCCATCTGCTGAACTTTGTCTGTCACTGTGGCAGAGTTCACAGAATTGCCTGCTTACTCTTGTCAGGCCTATATTGCAAAACACCCTGCAATATCTTCACACGGGGAGAACATTGTCTGATGCTGAACCACAGTTCTCTCCAGATATCTTGCCTACATCTTTTGTAAAACAGACAAGTCCTTAAAAGAAGTGTTTTCACATCGCGTCTCTGCCAGACATACTTTCTCTGTCTAGCACAGCCATAAAATAACTGTGCATGAGTGTGAGTGTGTGTGTGTGTGTGTGTGTGTGCGTGCGTGCGTGTGTTTATGCTCTTTTCAAAGTTTTTAGTTTTTAGGCTTGAAAAAGTGTGAATTACTAAATTAATTCATATTAACTAAATAAATTAAAATAAAATGACATTTTTCGGTAACACAGCCCTCTTTGGTAAAATAACTTTTTTTTTTTTTTTTTTAAGTTGTTTTATGCTTTTTGGGGGTATGGAATTTGTATGGACATATTTTATGAGGGGTAATCAATCAAATTTTGATGTGTTGTGCCCTAGTTTCTAGATAGATAGATAGATAGATCTTTGATAGATCTTGTGATTCTGACTTTTTTTCTCGCAATTGCGAATTTATATCTCTTGATTCTGACTTTATTTTAGTAATTCTGACTTTTATACTCAGAATTGTGAGGTATAAACTTGCAATTTGCGAGTTATAGAAATAGCTTATAAAAGAATAGCTTGAAAAAAGTCAGAATCAAGAGATATAAATTCACAATTACACAAAACAAGTCCGAATTGTGGGGAAAAGTCAGAATTGTGAGATAAAAATTTGCAATGGTGAGGAAAAAGTCAGAATAGATAGATAGATCAAACATCCTGTCTTCGTCTCATACAAATCACGCTCACAGTGTGTTGAAACTGTGTGTGGTTTAAAGCGATTGCTCAATCAGTCTCTGTTGTATACTGTCATATAATAAAAAACATGTTGTGTTTCTGTCATGTTGTCAGGTGTGCGTGGGTTGTCCTCCTCATCTGGTCCAAGAGTGTGTATCGTAGGCGGAGGTCCTGCAGGTTTTTACACGGCACAACAGCTCCTGAAGGTATGCCCGCCAGTCCTCATAAACACGTTCTCAGGAAAGATTTAAGCTTTAGCTGATTTGGTTCTTTTAGGTTGACAACTTTGCTGATTGCATATTGGTTTTCCCAAGGCTTTGCGTGACAGTGAACGTGAAAGTTAATTTCTTTGAAAGCCGTCCAGGTAAATTACAGCAGCTGTCCTTGAGGTTTACTTTTACCCCACATCTACAGATTCACTTTGATTCCCACAGTACAGTCTTTAACAATGTTGCTGGTTTTGACATAGACACAATGTTCTGACACTTGAAGACTTTCAGTCAAACCACTGAAGTATGAAAGAGGAACAACAGGTTGATTCACAAGTGCTTTGCAGAAATAGCAGGCCGTCTGAGGGTTTGAATGCTGATCTTTAGTCCTGTGTCTGTGGGATCCAGACAAACTCATCATTTTCAGTGTTTCACAGTGTTTAGTAGCATTTTTACACAAATCACCCATTGTTTGTTTTAGATTGATCATTTCATTGTATCACTTTCAGGCTCGGCAGGATGCAGCCGTAGACATTTACGAGCGACTGCCGGTGCCGTTTGGACTGGTGCGGTTTGGAGTCGCACCTGATCATCCTGAGGTCAAGGTCAGGCCTTCGTTTAGTCACTATGAAATAAAAATGAACCCGATTTACTTCATTTTACATCAGTACTTATATTTCATGTCTGTCATTCGGAGACCATTTTATTAATCAAATCCCCAAAAGTCAAGTCATGGTCTGTTTTTTTCTTAACGAATATCCTATTTTACTAAACAACATATCAGATTATGGATATAAAATGGATTTGAAAATATTGCTGATCAGTATATTGATTATTCACACTTTATCTGGTATGATTTTGCTAGTGTTACATCCTCCCCTTTCAATCTAGGGGTAAATCGGGAACGACGAACAATAATCAATGGAGAGACTTTGAGGATCTCCAGCTCCCCAGGCCCAGAAAATCACAATCAACCACAGGTTTCATTTTTAAATGGCTGAAGTACCTTTTATTTGAACTCAATCAAGAGTTCACAAGGGAATAATATCAATAATATGAAAAAATAAAATATTACCTCAGGAGGAGGGCCCGAACCAGAAGAAAACCCAAAAATACCTCTACCTAAAAGGGAAATAAATATTAACTTACCTATACTTAAAAGAAAATAAACAAAACAACATATAACTTCCCTCACTCCCTAACTAACCATTAAACAGGAGAAAATGAATGGGTATCCTCCACCCTACATTACCCAAAAAGAACTCTTAACTAATAATTAAAGAAATCATCAATTCAGGAGACATTGTGGTAACTCAACAAAGAGTGCAACAAGCGCGATAAGCGCTCATGGGCTTGGAGAGCGGAACAACCTCAAACGCTGCAATGTCTCTCCCCTTCTCCACGCACTCTCTGCCATTGTTGTACTAGAAGCCAGCAAACACGCACCAATCAGGGCATGGACAGCGCACACAGGTGGATGAGTGTAGATGATCACCATTAACCTATTAGACACACACACACTAGAAGAGAGTGAGAGAGAAAGAGAACAACAATACAAACGCCAATAACACACTTTGTATAAATAATAAAAACAAAAGTTAATACGTCATTAGATGTAACACTAGTGATATGATTATAAAAGCAAAAATTTTTCAACATTATCTGTTTATTTATTTATAAGTATTCATTCTATTAATTGGTTTTAGAAATATCAACACTATAGAAACCAGAGGCTATAAAAAGATAAATACACCTTTAATAAAAAATAAAACAACAATTTATGCATGCATGCATATGTCAGAACATTGGTATATTAATAAAAAATAAATCGTGAACAGTGTTGGGGGTAACGCGTTACAAGTCATGTGAGTTACATAATCAGATTACTTTTATTCCAAGTTACTAGTAAAGTAACATTAGAACTAAGAATTAAAGGCCAGATGAGAAAAAGTAACGTAACACATTACTTTCCGCAAAAAGTATTTTTTTTTTTTTAGGGAATAACGTAATATTGTAATGTAATGTATTGTATCATATCAGATTGTGATAGTAATGCAATATTGTAATTACTTTAAGAGTAACAATCCCCAACATTGATTGTGAACAGTGTTAAGACAGTTTGAATCAGATTCCTACAAAAAGCTTTTCCAAAAATTTAAGTAATTCAAGTTTTCCTTTAATGTGAGTTTTTCCAGAGCTAAACAATAGGGCAGTAACATTAGCGCGTTCTTTGTTTTTCCAGTGTTGAACAACAGGTTTTAATTTTAACAAACAGAAGATCAACATTTCCTCACAAGAGCTAGTTAAAGTTCAGTTTACAGGAAAATATGTATGCATTTTAGGACATTTGGGAACAAAAAGTGTAATAGTGGTTATTTTATTGCACTTCCTATTTGGTCATTGAACTTCCTGAAGACTGTGGATTCTTTCATGATCCTTCTTTGTCTTGTGATTTGTGCTTATGAGAACATTATGGCATTATGTGATTGTGGGAGATTTAAACCTCAAAAGCCAAAACTGAACTGTTAAATTGATTTATTTCCACTTTTTGAATGAGCACTGTCATAAAAATGTTGTCATATATTAAAACATAGAGTTTTACTGAAATTGCACATGGGTTACAGTTTTTCTCGATTGCTTAAACACATTTTTTGAAATTATGCCTCTTTTTTTTGTGAAACTCTAACTCAATTCCCCAAACTTCCTATATTCAGGTCAAAATGAAGCTCTCCACTCAAAACAACTCAATCTTGCAGAAAAACCAAACTTTGCTCTCAGACATGACACACAAACCCTCAAAAACACACACACTACAACACAGTCTTACACACTGATGAGATCAATTCAAAACAATACTACAAAAACCGGTAATAAGTGTTGCTTGTGGTACTCCCCAAGTGTTTTATTCCTTAATTTAATGTACTGTAGAGTGCAGTACAAAACAGCAAACAACAACAAAAATAATTATTCTGCCCCAACATCCCGTCTTTGGTCTGGGACAGGCCAAAGAACCTCTTCAACATCACGGGCTATATTGACCCTGGCCAGGCAGCGGGGGTAAAATCCTCTCGCTTGCCTGATGTCCTTGTGTCATTGTTCACAAACAAGATAGGCAAAATGCTTAGTTATATTGTCAATATAATAGTGCTCTCTGTTAGTGTTACCTGATGTAAACTATGACAACAGTTTGGATGACAGTTACTGTACTGAAATGCAGAAGGCTGCACTTCTTATGTATGTAATAGATCCATTTCAAAAGTACAAATGTACACATTACTGTCCACTGTCAGAATTTGTAACTCTTGTGTTGTCCTCTGTCTATATGCTTTCTAATTGAAGGTTCATGAAATGTACCTTTGAGCTATTTCAGAGAACTGGTTTGTCATTGGTTGATCTATATTCTCTTCATTAGTGAAAGTCAAGATTCATTTGAACAATTCATGGCAAATTTATTAAAAGTCTAATAGAAATGTGTAGAAAATATGCTTGACAGTTTATGACAACTAGATCAACCATTTTGCATTTACCATAATGACTGATACGATGAACTAATGACTAGGTGTTTTGAGGGGTAAGACTATTGCACAGAGAAATATATAATACATCTTGAGCAACATGACAATAGTAACTGATGATGTAGGAAACCGCAGACAAATGAACATAATCAGTTGCATGAATGTACCAAAGCAATCTTGTTTAAAAGAATGATAAACTTTTTATGATGTGCACAAGTGACTCGATGATGTGGAGTCTGAACAAGTAGTTTTGAGAAGTTCATTTCTGATCTGAGAAATGTACCAAAGCCACTGAGAAACACTGTAAGTTGACTTTGGCCCTTTTATTGGTGTGATAAATTTTGACTCCTAGTGTTTCCACTTGGGTAATTGTGTACTAATTGAGCTCAGACTTTGCAGACTTGAGTGAACAATATTGAATGCTAGTGCTTTCTAAATGAGCACATGGTGTAAGCACTGAGAAATATAGGGATTTGTGTAGAGTTTTGCAGTAACAGTTCACCAAATCTGACTCATGTGTCAAAGCAGGGGAATAGTGTTTATAGTTTAGGGAAATGGTTGTGCTTTTTGAAAAATGGCGTTATGGTTTTGAAATTTTAGTTCAAAAGCCTGGTTATAGTGTTTTAGCAATCGAGAAAAACTGTAATATGTTGCATTTATTACTATATGTTGTTATTTGCTGCATGTAATTTACAAACACTGTTTCATGATGACTCAAGCTGATTTGATGTTATAATACCTTCTTGTCACCCTTAAATGTGTATATATATTCACTCATTATTAACATAAGGACTATCTGTTTGACCTGTGCCTCTTGATGACAGCGCACAGATATGACTTTAAAAACCATTAGCGGAAATGATAGCATGCACTCATTTCCTCTATTTGTAGTACAACAGCACTTGAGTGATTTAATCAGTGATCACCTCCTTTAGGAAACAGAGAACAACAAACATCAGTAAAAATGAGACTTGAAAGTGGATGATGTACAGTGCTTGATTACTGCCAGGACAACATGAATAATTGTTTGTCTGATTTACAATATGTTGTGACTATGTCGGTACAGATCCTTCAGATGTTCCTGCATGCATGCGATAAGCATGATGAGTCACAGACAGCTGTCTTGATAACAAACAAGCCATTCCACTGTTAGATTTCCTTAAACTTAAGCATGTTTTTGCATTAGCTTTATTTTTTCCTATACATGAATCACTGTTGTAAATATGTGCTAGTAAAATAATAAGTTATTTTTATTCCTCATTTGAATTTTCCAGAATGTCATTAACACTTTCACTCAGACGGCCCAGCATGAACGGTGCAGCTTCCATGGCAATGTGAATGTGGGTAAAGATGTGACGATTGACGAGTTACGACAAGCTTACCACGCTGTAGTGCTGGTGAGGATACAAACCACAACACAACAGTAGAGAATCCAGATTAATCACCCACCTAGTGCCAGTTTTGCATAGTAAAAATTGACAATGGCAAAATTTTATATATATATATTTATTTATTAGTGGTGTCAAACGATTAATCGCATCCAAAAAAACGTTTTTGTTTACATAATATATGTGTGTGTACTGTGTATATTTATGTATATATAAAAGCACACACATACAGTATATATTTTGAATATATTTACATGTCTTTACATGTATATATTTATATTCATAGAATTTATATTATATAAATATATTTAATTTATAAACATTACATATTTTTCTTAAATATATACATGCATGTGTTGGTATTTATATATGCATAATACATATACACAGTACACACACACACACAGTCCTGGCTGCATTGTCTGCATATATATATATATTATGTGAACAACAACTTTTATTTTGGATGCGATTAATCGTTTGACACCACTAATATATATATATATATATATATATATATATATATATATATATATATATATAGAACACTAGTATTTTCAGCAGCTAAAAATGGTTTTAAGTCAGTTATTTCTATCTTTTTCCAGTGAGATTTTTGTCTAACAGCAGCCAGAGCTCCACACAGAGATCTGATCTGATCATCATCAGTCTGTCTGGAGTAACATGAAGAAACAGAACAAACTGAGACTAAATCCAGAAGAACTGTGGAGACGTCTCCAAGATGCTTCAAGAAACCTCCCTGCATTTTTACACAAGTGCCTAAAACTTTTAACAGTACTGTAGCTTTGCAGGAGGTTTCTTGCCACAGTTCTTCTGGATTGAGTCTGTCTCAGTTTGTTCTGTTTCTTCATGTCATTCAGACAGACTGATGATGATCAGATCAGATCTCTGTCAAATCTCACTGGATTATTACAATTAATGGTAAAACGAATGTTTGGAAATGTTTTGGAAATTCTAATATGCTATTTTGCTGTTCAACAAACTGTTATTGTTGTTGTTGTTATTATTATTATTAATGATATTTAAAACAGTTGCATACATGTTTTCAGGATTCTTTGATGAATAGAAAGATCCAAACATCAGCATTTATCTGAAATAAAAAGCTTTTGTAGCATTATACACTATAAGTAAGTATCTTTTTTTGGGGCAAAGAAATGATAGAAATGAATACTTTTATTTAGCAATGATGCTTTAAATTCATCAAAAGTGATGATAAGGACATATGTTAGAAAAGATTTATATTTCAGATAAATGCTGTTCTTCTGAACTTTCATTTCATCAAAGAAACCTGAAAACATTCTGCTCAGCTGTTTTCATCATCATCATAATAAAAATGTTTTTGAGCAGCAAATCAGAATATTAGAATGATTTCTGAAGGATCACGTGACACTGAAGACTGGAGTAATGATGATGAAAATTCAGCTTTGAAATCAGGAATAAATTATATTTTAAAATACATTCAAATAGCAAACAGTTATATTAAATAGTAAAAATATTTCAAAATGTTGCTGTTTTTGCCGTTTTGATTCCACAAACTAGTTTGCCTCATGTGAGGTAAATTTATCTTTGCATCACATGAATAAATTACATTTTAAAATGCTTTAAATTAGAAAAATGTTATTTTAAATTGTTAGAATATTGCATAACTTTACTATTTTTACAGTAATTAATTCAGCCTTGATGAGCATAAGAGACCGACCTTAACCTTTTGAACAGTAGTGTGTATCCAACTTTGTGCATTTGTGAAAATAAAAACGTATAAACATAAAAAAATATATATATTTCTTTTGTCTTATATTCCTCTTGCAACATAAAGCATAACAATGTAAGACTTTCTTTATTGTTTATTGTGTGATGTCAGTGAAAAACCCAAAAGACAAGAATCTTCTAAAAGCAAGATAATTGAATAGCGTGTCTCTTGCACCTTCAGTGAAAATGGGAAAACGTGTTTTTCTTTTAGAATATATCTGAATGAAAAAGCGACATTGAGGCGATGTAGGGTCACTGTTTTTTGTCAAAGCTTGGGTTGTATACTAGCCAGAGTGTTTATACTAATATTTACATTTACTGTTATGCATTTGGCGGGTGCTTTTATCCAAGTGACTTATTTCATTCGAAGTTTACATTTTATTAGTTTGTGCACTCAAGATTTTTCCGATGTTCGCGGCTTGCTGATGGTGATGCTTTCACGATGACCCACATGATATACACATCGTGTTGCCACAACAGTTGAATGAATGGAAAGTATCAGTGAATCGAAAGATTATACTGACCATGATTATATGTTACCTGCTCTGAAAGCATATATTACATTACTACTTTGAATTATTTCACACAATAAATAAAATTCTGGATAATTTGCTCATGTTACACACAATAAAAATTGAGAGATGCAAAAAAAGGACAAAAAAGTACCGTAAACTAAAACTAGATAGATGAATGTGTAATAAATTTAGCTTTGCATCACAGGGATAAATTTTATTTTAAAATTCAATAAAATAGAAAACAATTATTTTAAATTGTAATATTTCACAATATTGCTGTTTTTACAGTAATAAATGTAGCCTTGATGAGCATAAGAGACGGACCTTAAACTTTTAAACAGTAGTGTATATCCAACTTTGTGCATTTGTGAAAATAAAAACATATAAACAGACATGAAAACTTCTTTATACACTCCTTTTATGTCTTTTTTTTTTTTTTTTTTTTTCAGTGTAAGACATTGTTTTTTGCATGACGTCAGTGAAATAAAAATCTACTAAAAGCAAGATAAGTGTATGATAAATCTCTTGAATCTTCAGTGAAAACTTTTCTTTTACTCTTGTAATATTTCTGAATAAAAATGCAACTGAAGGCGATGTAGGGTAGGCTATATGTGTTTTTTTGTCAGAGGTGGCATTTGTACTAGTCAGAGCATTATACTAATATTTACTTTTATCCAAAGTGGCTTATGTTGCATTCAAGGTTTACATTTGATCAGTTTATGCACCCAACATAAACACAATCTGATAGTGATGCTCACATGATGACCCACATGTTTGATGCACATCTTGTGGCTACAGCAGTTAAAAGTAAACTGACAAAGTTTACTGATCATGAATATATGTTAACTGATGTGAAAGTGTATATTGCATTATTTCATACAAAAATAAAATTCATGAAAATGTAATCATGCTCGTGTGACTTTCCTACTTCAGTAGAACACAAAACAACAGTCTCTGAACAATTTTTGCACACAATGAAGATATATATGGTTGAAAGATGAGATGTCTTTTTTACACAGTTTTAACACTGAACCATATTTTAGTGGGTGTCTTCTCTAAATCACTGCATGCCATATCATTAAATTTCATTTTGGACCATGACCATGAATCATCTTTCTCTGCACCTTCTGTTTCTCCAGAGTTACGGAGCCGAAGGAAATCGGTCAATGGGAATTCCAGGTGAAGACTTACCTGGTGTTTTCCCAGCTAAAGACTTTGTCGGATGGTACAACGGACTGCCCAGTAATAAGGAGGTGCCATTTCTTTTAAATCCCACCAGATGTTTTAGTGTTTAATAACCCCTAAACCCCTTTGTTATCTCCTTTGACCTGCAGGTGCATCCAGATCTCAGCTGTGAGACGGCTGTGATTCTAGGACAGGGAAATGTGGCCCTGGATGTTGCCCGAATACTTCTGGCACCTGTAGAAATGCTGAAGGTCTGAGCCCACTGTGTTTATTTGATCAAGATTGGAGAGACTTATGATATATGCAAAAGTACCAGATTGTAATCGGTTTGAAGTTTAGGGAATGATTATCTCATGAATCAATCTTGTTTGTTTCTTCATCAGATTTAGAGAAATATAGAGCATTACATCACTTACTCAACAATGGATCCTCTGCAGTGAATGGGTGCCGTCAGAATGAGAGTCCAAACAGCTGATAAAAACATCACAATAATCCACAAGTAATCCACACCACTCCAGTCCATCAGTGAACATCCTGTAAAGCCAAAAGATGTGTGTTTGTAAGAAACAAATCTATCAAGACGTTTTTAACTTCAAACTGTTGCTTCTGGCCAAAATCCAAATTCATAATAACGCTTCATCCATTATCGGACTGGATGATCTGTGCAGATTTCTCTCCTGATTCAAACAAGATGACCTTTTCTCTGGAGGAAGGAATATTATGGATAGAAGTAATATCATATTTTAGCCAGAAGCAATGGTTTGAAGTTCAAAACATCTCATTGATAGATTTTCAGCTTTTCAATTCACAAGATATTAACTGATGGACTGGAGGGGTGTGGATTACTTGTGGATTATTGTGATGTTTTTATCAGATGTTTGGACTCTCATTCTGACGGCACCCATTCACTGCAGTGGATCCATGAGATGTAATGCTACATTTCTCCAAATCTGTCCTGTGAACAAACAAGCTCGATGGCCTGAGGGTAAGGACATTTCCAGCAAACTTTCATTTCTGGGTGAACTATTTCTTGCGCATGAGCTGATAACATCAATTAAATGTCTGTAATGACTCAGGAAAGTGCTTTTTCCTCAGTAAACCTCCCTTTCCTGTCATGATTTTGACCATTTTAGTTTACTATCCCCTCTACTGCCTTCTTACAGGAAACCGATATTACCCAGAGTGCACTAGAAGCATTGACAGGCAGTAAAGTGCGAAGGGTTTTGATCGTAGGCCGACGAGGGCCTCTTCAAATCGCATGTACCATCAAGGTATGACTCTCTTTCTTCACTCCCTCAAAGTGAATGAAAACCATTTGAGTGACAGCTGTGAATTTGGAAAATAAAGCAGAATAACCTGTTGATCGAATGCATGGGAAAAAACAGTATATTGCATAATGGAAAAACCCTCATTCTCTAATGTATAATTATAGAGTTTATTTACTTTACTTTGGTTTCTAAATGAATGTGTGAGGGAACAGGAGTGTTTATTTTTGTTTATCTCTTCAGGAACTCAGAGAGATGGTCAATCTGCCAAACACCAGGGCTGACATGCTGCCCGCTGACTTTGAGGGCATCGCAGAAGCTTTGAAAGGTAAAAACATTCAAATCAAAATAACCCTCATGTCAATCCAAACCCCTGACTTTCATCAGTTAAACCTAAGAGGATATTAAGAGGTTAATGCTGCTCTGTACATATAGGGAATGATGCTACACTCTTAAAAATAAAGGTGCTTCACGATGCCACAGAAGAACCTTTTTGTCTAAATGGTTCCATAAAGAACCTTTAACATCTGAAGAACCTTTCTGTTTCATGAAAGGTTCTTTGTGGTGAAAGAAGGTTCTTCAGATTATAAAAAGGTAAGGAAGAGATGGTTCTTTAAAGAACCTTTGACTGAATATTTCTTTGTGGAACTAAAAATGGTTCTTCTATTGCATCGCTGTGAAGAACCTTTAGAAGCACTTTTATTTTTAAGAGTGTACTGAGCTCCAGAAATAAAAGCATAAAACTACTAAAAAAAACCTTGCAATGTTTAATATAATGAAATTTAATAAGTCATATTGACTGATTTTAAGGGAACAGTGTGAAACAACAATTATTGGTTTCCAGATCAAAGGGTCTGACAAATGAATTCACTTATTTTTGGGAAATTTCCAGCATCTGGTGTTAAGATGCATTTGAAGCTGATATGGCAATGAATATACAACATACAAATATACAATATACAACTGTTATACAACAGTTTTGTTTTTCCTGTTAGTTTCAAACATAATTCAAAATACTTTCTGTGAATCCTTTACACTATTTATAAATTATGTTGCTGTTTTTTGTAATGGTTACTGTAAATTAGTTTATAATGAAGGTTTGATTTTTTTTTTAAAGAAATTAATACTTTAATGCAGCAAGGATTGACAGTAAAGACATTTATAACGGTACAAAAGATTTGTATTTCAAATAAATGCCATTCTTTTGAACTTTTTATTGATCAAACAGTGTATCATGTTTTCCACAAAAAATACTGTATTGTGTTTTTTCCCTGAAAATGCTAGTTAATGTAATCACGTTGGACTAAAACTTACTGTCTTTGCTAACTTCACAAATAACTGTATAATGTTTGTGCTTTTTTTGCGATTCCTATTCCACCTTGTTACACCTGATGTGTAAAAATGACCGGCTACAAAAAATTGCTTATAAATTTCTTATGCAATATTGTTAACAAATATGTGATTCAGTCTTTTCACCAACTTTTGTTTCAGTTGGCACAGATTGTGTAACTAATTGATCATAGGCCTCATTAATCTGAGTTTATGCACCTCCTGAATCTTAAGAAATCCTACAGAAAATGAAAAACTCAGGGCCTCTTCAAATCACATGTACCATCAAGATATGACTCTCTTGTTTCACTCGCTCAAAGCTAATGAAAACCATTTGAGTGACAGCTGTGAATTTGGAAAACAAAGCAAAAGAACCTGTTGGTTGAATAATGGAAAACACTCATGAAATATGATGTATAATTATATTGATTAATTGCAAGTGAAAGGTTTCAAACTGAGTGTCTAAGGCCACAGGGAATAGGAATGTGTTGTTTATCTCTTCTGGAAATTAGAGAGATGTCAATCTGAGACATGTGATCAGCTCCTAATTAGAAATACAAAACTGAAAGAAAATAAAATGAAATACTGAGTCACAAGAAGTGCATTTGGGAGCTGTACATCATTTCATAAGTTTACTAAAAAGATGGAACATTTTGAGATTAGAGTCCTTTTCTTTTCTGTCCCTCATACTTTAGAAAACAACCTATAAAATACAGCAAAAAAAGCAGGAATATTGTGAAATAGTTTTACCTTTTTTTTTTTTAAATAACTGTTTTCCGTTTGAATATATTTTAAAATGCAGTTTATTCCTGTGTTGGTCTTGGCAATTTTCAGTATCATTAAAAAAAATCTTTCTATTTTAGATAAATGCTGTTCTTTTGAACTTTCTCTTCATCAAAGAATCCTAAAAAATGGTACACAACTGTTTTCAACATTGCTAATAATCAGAAATGGTTCTTGAGCAGCAAATCAGCATATTAGAATGATTTCTGAAGATCATGTGACACTGAAGACTGGAGTAATGATGCTGAAAATTCAGCTTTGATCACAGAAATAAATTACATTGTAAAATGTATTCAAATAGAAAATAGTTATTTTAAATGAATAATATTTCAGAATATTACTGTTTTTACTGTATTTATGATCAAATAAATGCAGACTTGGTCCACAAAAGAGATTTCTTTCAAAAACATTTAAAATTCGATATAAAAGTTTTGAATGTTATTGTATCTCGCTAGATTATTTGATCTGGAATTGTGTAGTACCAGTCAAAAGTCTGATTTTTTTCTAAATATTCACTCACAAATAACGTCCAGAGTTAATATAAATGAGGTCATTTGATCTGAGCTATTGTTGAAACATTCCTGGTCTGAGCACGTCCAGACGTTTGTACTGTGATTGTATCATCAAACCAGACAGAGCGCCCCTAACCATGGCTCACTTACCCTCCTGCATTCACACAGTGTGAGAAGAGATAGAGACTGATTAGCATGCGTGGGAGTAAATTACAACTTTGAGTTCTTTACTTCTCCCCAGTTGTTCTAAATAGCTGTATGTTATCTCCTGCAAGAGAAAATAAACTTGTGGTGTGGGAGTTGGAAGCCTGTTTTTGCGTCACATAAATAAATTACATTTTAAAAGCCTTCAAATTGATAACAGTTATCTTAATTTGCATTATTTGACAATATTACTGTTTTATCAAATAAATCCAGCCTTGGTGAGCAAAAGAGACTGATCCTAAAAACTTAAAATTGTTCTTACAATTCCTTCCTCTTTTACTTTAGATAAAATAAAGTATATATTTTTTTATTTTTATATATATTTTTTAAATAATATTTTCAAATCATTGTCAATAAACTGCAGCCAGCTGTAACAACTTTCTCCATACAATGAGTGACTATTATATAGGCATTTCTTTATTTATAGGTCTTAAAATTCCTTCTGTAACTTCATTTCCCTTTGCATTCCTCTGGTAACAGGGCTTCACAATGTAATGTTTCTGTGTGGTGTGTGTGTCTTTGAATAGGTCTTGAGAAATGCTGGGGCTTTCGCTTCTTTCGCAGTCCTGTGGAGGTTCTCTGATGGGAAAAGAGCTACTGGAATCCGATTGGCTCTTAATAAGCTTGAGGTAAATTTCCCTTTGCATTCCTCTGTACGCTTCCAAATCACCTACTGAACAGGGCTTGAGAAGCAGTAATAGACTCTTTGCATGTTTGAGGTTTAGCACTGCAGAGCATTAGGTTAAATGTTTCATTGTTATTGGATTTATATGTGTTTATTTATTCATAAAAGTGAAATTGTGTGTAAAGATCAAAAATTATATGTGACCCTCAGTCATAAGTAGCCAGGTATATTTGTAGCCCCGGCCAAGAAAAAGACTGACAGAGTTAATGATGAAAGCCGTTAAGGAAGGCAAATAGTTGGAGATGATTATTTATTCAGCTTTCAGATGTAACTGGAACCCTAACCCATAATTACAGGTGCATCTCAATAAATTAGAATGTGTGAAAAAGGTAACTTATTTCCAAAAGTGCTTTCATATATTTTAGATTCATTCATGTAAAGCAGTCACCACGATCAGACGTCAGGAAAAGGGCTACCAAGTTCTCTTACCTGGGCGAACTGGACTGGCTCAGTGGTCCAAAGTGTCTATTCAGGAAAAGAGCTACTGGAATCCGATTGGCTCTTAATAAGCTTGAGGTAAACATGCAAAACAGAATAAGAACTATGGCTACATCTGAAATCGAATACTTCCCTACTTTATGGTAGGCAAAAAATAGCATGCAACAAAAGAGGCAGTAATTAAAGCAAAAGGAGCCCCTACCAAGTATTGAGTACATATACAGTAAATGAACATACTTTCCAGAAGGCCAACAATTCACTAAAAATGTTTTTTTTTATTGGTCTTATGAAGTATTCTAATTTGTTGAGATAGTGAATTGGTGGGTTTTTGTTAAATGAGAGCCTAAATCATCACAATTAAAAGAACCAAAGACTTAAACTACTTCAGTCTGTGTGCATTGAATTTATTTAATACACGAGTTTCACAATTTGAGTTGAATTACTGAAATAAATGAGCTTTTCCACGACATTCTAATTTATTGAGATGCACCTGTATATCTTAACATTTTCACAGTATGCACTACCATTCAAAAGTTTGGGGTCAGTAAATTGTTTGTCTTATTCAGCAAAAATGCATTAAATTGATCAACCAACAATTGCATTAAAACATTTATAATGTTACAAAACATTATTATTTTTAATAAAGGCTCATATGACAGTGAAGACTGGAGTAATGATGCAAAAAATTCAGCTTTGATCACAGGAATAAATTACATTTTACAGTATATTCACATTGAAAACAGTTACCTTAAACATTATATTATATATTAAATATTTCATAATATTACTGTAAGATAGAGAGGTAAACATGCAAGACAGAATTAGGTCCATGAATAAGTGAGCTCTGTCAACATTTGTTAAGATTATACTTTGAGATCAAGGGTCATGACAGTTTGTCGGCTTAATGCGAGGAATTCGTCCACATTATTTATTTTAAGTGCCTCAGAGATCAAAACAAATATTCCAGATGGACAAAATCATTGGTTTCATATGTTGCTTCTGATTTGCATAAATGGATTGTGAAAAGTGTTTTATGTAAACCAGCTGCTCTGGTTTGGACTTGAAACAAATTGGGACTCTTACTCCAAACACATCTGACCTGTTAAATCCTGATTTCAGATCCTGATAAAACCTTTTTCCCCGTCTGTTTGGATGTATACATTTCTGAAACACATTATTAAATGTGATCATAATGAAAGTGAATTAAACGATGAGTTGAACCAGCAGGACTGGCTCTGCCACACACAGTTGTTTTCAGTAATCTGAGCCCTAATGTTTTTGGAGTTCTTTGTTTTGAGAGATCATTGCACAATAAGACTGCATTTTTGGCTCCATTTTAAATCTGTAAAGTCCTGAAAGAGAAGCATGATGATGTTATCAATATTTAGTCTGCCAGAACCATGATCACTCTTGCTTGATAACAAACCAGCTTTCTGTTTTGTGTGGAAGTTTGCAGTTTAGGAAAGTGTTTTGCTAATTGTATGGAAATTATTACTACAGGGTTAGTTGGATTCATATATGACCCTGGACCACAAAACCAGTCTTAAGTTGTTGGGGTATATTTGTAGCAATAGCAAAAAATGCATTGTGGGTCAAAATTATTGATTTTTATTTTATGCCAAAAATCATTGGGACATTAAGTAAAGATCATGGTCCATGAAAATATTTTGTAAATTTCCTACTGTAAATATCAAAACTTCATTTTTGATTAGTAATATGCATTGCTAAGAACTTAATTTGGACAAATTTAAAGGCAATTTTCTCAATATTTAGATTTTTTTTGCACCCTCAGATTCCGGATTTTCAAATAGTTGTATCTCAGCTAAATATTGTCCTATATTTGTCCTAACAAACCATACATCAATCGCAAGCTTATTTATTCAGCTTTCAGATGATGTATAAATCTCAATTTCGAAAAATTGACACTTGAGACTGGTTTTGTGGTCCAGGGTCACATATGTCAATTTTATTTACTCCTGATTTCAACTAATACAAGTTTGTAGTCTTAATGTGAGTGATCCATCCACATTATTCACTTTCATCAATCACAATACAAATATTCCAGATAAATGAAATCACTGGCACCATAGTTTCAGATCATATATACACACACACACACACACATACACACACATATACATATAAATACATGCATAAATAGACATTCCAAAAAGTATCTTTAATAAGAATAATTTTATTCAACAAAGAACTTTTATTTTATTTATTCTTTATTATAAGACATAAGAAATGTCAGCATTGTTGGATCTTTTAAAATCCATATATATATATATATATATATATACTGTATACTCTGTGTTTTGAATCAATTGAAATAGAGAGCTCGATGGAAATTTTCAAGATTTTTTTCCCAACTTCAGAGCTTTTTGCAAACCGGTTCAACCGATTCTTTGAAATGAACCAACTCAAAACAATGGTTTGTATTATCTTACATCATTTAAGCATTGCAAAACAAGAAGTGAAAGCAGAACAAACAAGCTGAAATGTACTTTAGGAACTTTTGATATTAACAGTGTTTTTTTAATTTTATATTACCATCAATATCCTTGTGTAAATATTATAAATAATCAATATATTGTCCAATCCACAGTAATATAGCTTTGCTCATCCTCTGATATTTATTAATTAAGCTATATGTCCTCTCTCTGTCATGTCTGGGCCGGGTGTGAAGTCTGTGTGGTCTCTGTGTTGTGTATCAGGGTTCGGGCGAGAGCGTGCGTGCAGAGGCCACCGGTCAGCTGGAGGATGTGGACTGTGGCCTGATCATCAGCAGTATCGGCTATAAAAGCATTTCCATCGACCCCGCTGTGCCCTTTGACCCCCGAAGAGCCATCGTGCCCAATGAGATGGGAAGAGTGCAGGACACAGCAGGTCAGAGGGGTGAAAAATGTGTTTTCATCCACCGCCGGGGCTCAAAGCCAGAAACCAGAGGAGAAGAAACAAGAATGTTTATGGATGAGTTTAATTTAATTGCCTTACAAGGACAGGATGATTTTATTTCTAACTGATAAACCGCTTTTCCACTATCGGGTCGAACGGTTCTAAGAACTGTCAGGTACAGTTCCAGTTGTATTTGCACGATTACAAACCGTTCTCGGCCCGGAATTCTGTGCTGAGCCGTGCTCGTAGAGTGTGTGTGTGTGTGTGAGACGTCGCCACTCTGTTGCCTGGCTACCAGTTTCTCCAGAGCTGGCTAAGTGGAAGCGCGCTATCACAACATCAGAAAAATCAGGCCCTTCCTGACAGAGCATGCTGCGCAACTTCTTGTCCAGGCCCTTGTCGTTTCTAGGCTGGACTACTGCAATGCTCTTCTGGCTGGTCTTCCATCAAACGCAATCAAACCTCTACAAATGATTCAGAATGCAGCGGCACGACTGGTCTTCAATGAGCCCAAAAGAACCCATGTTACACCTCTCTTCATCTCACTACACTGGCTACCAGTGGCAGCTCGCATCAAGTTCAAGACACTGATGCTTGCATACAGAACGACCACAGGCTCAGCACCATCCTACTTCCACTCACTATTACGAATCTACATCCCCTCCAGAAGTCTGAGATCTGCTAGTGAGCGATGCCTTGTGGTACCATCACAGAGAGGCTCAAAATCACTCTCCAGAACATTCTCATTCACCATTCCTGGATGGTGGAATAATCTTCCCACCCCTATCCGGAATGCTGGATCCCTGTCAATCTTCAAGCAACAACTGAAGACTCATCTCTTTCGGCACTACTTGACTTCATCCTAAACTTGTTCACAAAAAAAAAAAAAAAAAAAAAACCTTTCCCTTTATCTTTCTCTCCTTCCCTTGCTAGCTTGTACTTATTTGAACAATGACTGAGACTTGGTGTTACGAGCACTTCCTCTGTCTGATTGCCTCTTCAAGATGAATCGCTTTATGTACTCCCCAATTGTAAGTCGCTTTGGATAAAAGCGTCTGCCAAATGACAAAATGTAAATGTATTTGATCAAACAGCCAAATAAACAGCTACGCTACGTTCAATATAAAAAAGAAAAAAATGTCTGAGACAGTCAAATATCTGATCATCATCCATATCACTGTTTACATTACACTTGTGTTACCAAGGCAACGACTGACGCATTTGTATTATATTCCAACGGGCTCCGTTATCAGCACCACAGTGGAAAATGAAACCGTATCCGAGCTGACTGGCCTGGATCGGTACGGAATGGAACGGTTGAGCAAAGAGAACTGTTCTGCCTGATAGTGGAAAGCGGCTATAGTTGCATATTTTATGTTTTTTTGGCAGGATGTTTTGTCCCTCAAGTTCAAAATGGTCATCAGCCGACCACAAAAACATTTTTTGACAAGTATCATTACTATAGGAAAAGGCAGTGTGCATTTATTTGACAGACAGTTGTCTGTTCTTATATTTAGCACTTTATTTTCCCCTTACATTTAAAATAGAATGATTTTAATGATTTTACATGAATATCAGATGTTTGTGTGTTTGAAGAGATTTAAGGTCCTTGCACAGTGAGTCCGAAATTTTCACGTGTGTTTTTCCCTATTCATCATCCTTTCCTATCAAAATGCATGCTACGGATGCGAAAATGCAGAAAATCGAACCTGATCTGATTTTTTTTATGATGGACGAAAGTTTCGGAGGCAGTGTGTAAATGTGAGTGACACAACGTGAGGTCGTATTTATGTTTTAACGTACAAAAATGTCAGACTCAGTGTGCAATGGCCTTTACTCTGCATTTTGTCATTTATGCGTGTTTGTGCGTGTGTGTGTGTGTGTGTGTGTGTGTATATATGTGTAAAAAATGTAAACTATTTTATTGCCCAGCTCAAAATTTAAACAATTTAAAATAAAAATAATAACAAAATAAAATAAAATGTAATCTGTAAAATCAATTTCTTTTAAATAAGTGGAAAATAAAGTGCTAAATATAAGAACAAATGTCTGTCAGTTAGTGGGAAACTACATTTAGTGGTCTTTTCATGGAAAAGCTTTTGTACTCGTCCAAAAACATCATTGTAAGAATGTCTCCTGGGGTTTCTGGATCTCATAATCTGGATATATATATTTTTTGGCCTAGCTGTATTAACAGATATATCTATATAAAATGATGTGACCTGTGGCTGAATTCGTGCTCTGCATTTATCCCATCCAAGTGCACACTTTATCCCATCCAAACAAACACAAGCACACACACACACACACATCATGAACACACACCCGGAGCAGTGGGCAGTCATGTTTGCTGCGGTGCCCGGGGAGCAATTGGGGGTTCAGAGCTTTCTGGGTACTGAAGATGAAAGAGAGTTTACATTTCAAAAACGTTCATTCACTCCCCCACCCTATAATTGTAATTGTCTGTGTTGATGTGTGGGCAGGTCTGTACTGCAGCGGCTGGGTCAAACGAGGACCTACCGGTGTGATTGCAACCACCATGAACGACAGTTTCGATACGGCACGCGTTTTGATTCAGGATATGGAGGCGGGCAAGCTGGATTTGTCAGTCAACAAACCGGGCGCACAAGTGATCACTGCCCTTCTGCAAACACGAGGTCAGACACACTAGATACCAAAACTCAGAGACTGCAGAGTCCTGACTAAAATCAACCTAATATATGACTGATTAAAAGCAACGTCAGCATACAAATGCTCCTAACAAGACTCATCGCTGCTGATGGAGTGTGCCGTAAGCATGTTTGATGCGTTTATCTGTCTTTAGTGTACAATAGTCAATTTTAATTGGATTAAGTTCCTAAGTATCAAGTATCAAAAAATAGTATCAGTATCAGATATATATGATGGCATTGTAGTGCCACATTACAATAATCAATTACCAAAAAATACAAGATTTTGAGGAAGGTTGGTAACATTGTAAGAAAAATCATAATGTTTTGTAAGGAAAATGCTCTGACATGGTCTGACATTTTTACATTGGAGATTAAAGGCATAATGTTGTGTGAAGGCCTGAGAAATATTGGAAGAAAATTATCACAAGGCATTAATATATATCATCGTTTTTTTTTTTTTTTTTTCAACATTTTTATTATTTTTAACATGACATTGAAATGCTGAGCAAAGGCATTTATGCACTGAACGAAAAACTGTGAATGCATTTATGCATTAATACAAATTGTAGATTATTCATATTTAAATGTTAATGTTTTTATTATTTTAACATGGTAGTAAAATGGCCAATGTTTACATTAATAAATAAATGAATCATTTTTATTAATAATAATTAATTGAATAAATTATTGCATTAACACAAATTGTAGATTTTTAATATTATTTAATATGGCACTAAAATTAATTCATAAAATTAAAATAATGCATTGTGTTAATACAAATTGTAGTTTTTTTCACATTATTGTCATTTTAATGTTTTTATTATTTTAGAATGGCACATATTGTCGAGTAAAGGCATTTTTACATTAACTTAAAATAAAATTAACAAGGCTATTATTCAGCTGTAGATTCTAATTATACAAATTATAATTACACACCAAGGCTCCTCTCCAGGCAAAATCTCACAGATGTTTACTGATATTTCTCTCATCCTCCAGTTTGTATGCATCGTTTTCTCTGAGCTCACGGCAATGCATTCTGGGATTGTCTTTTTATGTGAAAGATACAAGAAGAGGATGGGAGACCTCCTGGGAAAACTAGGTTGCTGCTGGAAGAGGTGTTAGTGAGGCCAGCAGGGGGTGCTCACCCTGTGGTCTGTGTGGGTCCTAACGCCCCAGTATAGTGACGGGACACTATACTGTAAAAAAGCACCGTCTTTCGGATGAGACTTTAAACCGAGTTCCTGACTCTCTGTGGTCATTAAAAATCCCATGACACTCATCATAAAGAGTAGGGGTGTAACCCCGGTGTCCTGGCCAAATTCCCTCCACTGGCCCTTGTCAATCATGGCCTCCTAATAATCCCCATCAACTTGATTGGCTCTATCTCTCTCTCCTCTCCACCTGTAGCTGGTGATCTTTATTTGTCACATACACAATTACATAGAGAGTATATAACCAGTAGTGAAATGTATTCTCTGCATTTAACCCATCCTAAGTGAACACACACCCGGAGCAGTGGGCAGCCATGTTACAGCGCCCGGGGAGCAGTTGGGGATTCGGTGCCTTGCTCAAGGACACCTCAGTCGTGGTATTGAAGGAGGATACTCCCCCCACCAACAATCCCTGCCGGACCTGAGATTCGAACCCACAACCTTCCGCTTACAAGTCCGACTCGCTATCCATTAGGCCACGACTGAAGCGCTTTGGGTGTATGGCAATACACAATAAAAGCGCTATATAAATGCATCATTCATTCATTCATACGTGTATTTTGATCCGAAGAAGTTCTTAGAAAGAAGCATTGTTATACTAGCTACTCTACCTCGGAATAACTTTCAGGTTGAGACATGCATCTGTGAGACATGCATCATTATAATGCTGCCTGCGATGAACGTTCACTAGGTTTGGTCAAAAGCATTCATTCTGATGATTTTGCACATGAATGTTTCTCTGCTGTTGCATCATTTTTATGGCTCAGCGGAGGATTATTGCGTCACTGGGTTTGAACCACAGTCGGAGGAAGTAATGAATAAAACTTATGATGACTGATTAATAAAAGCAGGTTTTGTCATTAAAATGTTTTTTGTTCCAAGATTCTAAGCTGATTCTTAAAAGAAAAAAAAAAAATTAAAATAATAATAAAATAAATAAATACATCAGATTTTAAAGTGAAAACAAAAGTTTATCATTGGGTCATGTGTGTCAACAGGTGTGAGAACGGTGCTTTTTTCACAATGGGAGAAAATTAATGCAGAGGAGGAGAAAAGAGGAAAATCCCTGGGAAAACACAGGGAAAAACTCCTGGATGTGGATGAGATGCTGAAGATCGCCTGGTCCTGAGAAGCGCTGCCAAGAGCGTGTCTGAATTAACTTTGTGCTGTCACAACAGGAAATCTGTTGATGTCCTTAAAAACAACCAAAAATGATCTCGCCCACCTTTTTTTCCCCCTCTGGAACATAAAAAGATCATGTTTGGCAAAATGTTCTTGCTGCTCTTCTTAATACAATGAAAACTACAAATAATGATTGCAAATTTGGATGTGTTATTCACACAGAACTATCATATGACATCTGGAAATAATGCACAAATGATATGGATAAGATTTATGATGTTTTTTTGTGCGTTGTTGTAGTTCTTCAGTTTCATTGTATAATAAGAGCAACTGGGTGATTCTTTTTAACATCATCTTTTCATTTCCAGAGAATAAATCAAGTGGAATGATATGACGGGGATGAGGCACGTTTCCTGTCATTTGAGAACTGTTCTTTTAAAAGACAGCTGTGCTGGATGTTATGGTTCGTGCATTTGTTTACCCAGTACAGATTGTATCAGTGAAGAATCTGGTTAATGAATTGTTTAGCTGTTATGTCATTTCTTCTAAGTGCTACTGATGTAATGTGAAACAATGAAGTTGAACCAGTCGTTATCCAAATAGTTTCCGTAAGTCGCTACCTGTTGACGTATTTATTTGTGTTGTTCTTGCAAGAATAAACTTGTCTTTGTGAAAGAGCTTGAATCCACACTCAAATACATAATACACAAGAATTCTGTTTATGACTGTAATTTATGACTGTTTTGTTTTATGATTTAGATTATAACACAAGTAGTTCAGACCAGACAAAGACAAGAATGAATAATTATGAAGATAACTATAGTCAGTGCTGGGTAGATTACTTACAGATTGTAATCCGTTACTGATTTCAAATTACATGACAAAAATTGTAGTTAGTAACATAATCCATCACATTACACGTTTTAGGTAATATAATCATATTACTTTTAGATTACTTTTGGTCTAACGTTAACCCGTTCTCTCTGAATGGGGAAACATAACATTTTCCAAAACAGTTCACTAAGCTTGTGATTACATTTCATATTTGAAATCGCCAAATAAATCTGACATCAACTATGTGTCATAAATGTTGTTTATTTTTCTCAAATAGCGTTATAGAAAGCGTATTATTCAGACTAGATCAGCCAGTGCGCATGCGCAGTCTTGAGCGCACATCTCAGAACGCTGACTGTTTCTATAGCATCCGGGACTTCTAACAGCAGCTGCAGTGACTTTACCGATTAGCGATTGGCTCTTTCATTCAGAAGGCGGGGCTTCCTGTGATTGACTACGAGTGACACATGTTGGCTATTCTATAGTCTTTGTTTGTGAGCCACACTCATGTTCATTACGGTCAAAAGTGACCGGACAGCTGAAAATTGAAAACACTCAGGATGGAGGAATATTGTCCTGTACAGAAAACATATGAAAGAAACCTTTGTTCCAGATTGTTATGCCTCAGCACTAACTGGCAATACTGGCATTTAAAACCCCCAGAATTGAGCCCAGATGTGTGTGCTGTTGTTGGAAGGCATCCTTTACCAGTCATGTAGAACAAATATTATAAAACAGATAGTTCCAGTTGTTGATTTTGATTGGTTGAGCTGTGTTCAAAGCTGTTGTAAATTACTCTACAAATATACAGGGGTGAAGTCAGCAAAAGTGGGACATCAGCTAAAGTGGGACAAATAAGCTTTTAGTGTTGTGCTTCTTTTTTTTTTTCTTTTTTAAAATATTGCTAAGAATGGGCGGTCTTGAAATATAGTAATAACAGTACTTAATTTGAATATTACCATTTGATTAGTCAAATGTAAATCATATGTGCGTGGTTACCACTCAAATACTGGCAGGTCTGAGAAAGTACATGTTATGCCTGGCTCGCACTACAGGATTTTTAGCCCGATTTAGCCCCGATTTCCCCCTCCCGAGAATCGGAGGAAAAATCTTGTGGAGCACCTCGATCGGTCCCGATGTTCGGCGCGGATTATCTGGTAATGTGAGCATTCACAAAGAACCTTGCACCTCCCATCTGTCGTACACAAATCGGGGCCACCCTGGATCATATCAAACATGTTTGATATTTACAGGATTTAAATCGGGATGATGAGCCCGATGATTAGCCCCGATTTCCCCCTCCCGAGAATCGGAGGAACTTTCAAATCTAGCCAATGCGCGACCGCAAAACAGTGGAGCACCTCGAGGTCCCTTGTCCCGATAGTGGAGATGGAGGAAACGCAGTGGCGGCGCTAGGGCGGGGCTATGACGGGGCTGGTAGCCCCATGTGAGGCACTTGCTTGCCCCGGCACAGCCCCCCCAAGGATTTCCAAATAGAACCTTGCTGTTTTTTTTACCTCCCGACTCTCGGTCGTACAGTCTCATTAACATTCGGGGCCACCCCGATCATATCAAACATGTTTGATATGGCCTAATAATTGATAATATAAGCAATCGGGACTGATGCGCAAGACGGTGAACGTCAGTCAATTCACTATAGAGAAAGTGAAAGTTTAAAAAAAAACACTGACGGCTAACGCTGCATTAATAGCGCATATTCTCTCTGAGACAACGAGAGACGAATCTACTTTAATATGCTGATAATGGTATATAACTGTCTTAAATTGTCTCTTGTGGCTGGTATAGTGAAAAACATGAGAAGAAACTTTATTTCACGTTGAGGTTGTTTTTGAAAATTGGTGCATGAAATAAAGCTGCTCTGAATTTTCATTGATGTTCATTGATGTGACAGTGTTAATAATAATAATTATAGGCCTATAATTCATTTTATAAATTAATAAAAAACCTGTTTAAAAAAAAAAAAACTTTTTAAAAACATGTGGCCTCAATAAACAAGGAATAAGCTAATGGGGGAGCCTATTTTATTATCCTCAGCAAGCGCATCACGCGGCATTAAATTATTGCGGTGAACGTCAGTCAATAATTTCACTATAGAGAAAGTAATTTAAGTTAATAAAAAGTAATCTAATAAACACTGACGGCTAACGCTGCCTAATAATAAGAAGAATAGCGCATATTCTCTCTAACAGGCCTACATTACGATTGTCAGAGCGAATCCTCCCTATACGCAGAATGCTACGCAGGCTGCTTAGGGCCCCCGAAACACCAGGGGGCCCCCTTGCTCTCAAAGATGTTTTAGTTTCGATTTTGAATTTGGCCAGCTGTTGTGAAAACATGAATGATCATTTATTTTAATAGGGAATAGAAATTTAAATAAGAATAGAAATTTGTGAATATTGAGTTCTTGTGCGTAAAAAGTGCCTGGAAACAAACACATGCCTGCTCTCGCCCATATTTACACACATTACTACATAAAAACACAAAAATGAAAGCATATGTTACACACACACACAAACTTAAGCACAAAGTTGGATACAAACACTTGCAGTACACACACACACACACAAACTTAAGCACACAGTTGGATACAAACACTTGCAGTACACACACACACACACACACACACACAAACTTAAGCACAAAGTTGGATACAAACACTTAAGTAACACACACACACACAAACGATTTTAAGCACAAAGTTGGATACAAACACTTGCAGTACACACACACACACAAACTTAAGCACAAAGTTGGATACAAACACTTACAGTACACACACACACACACAAACTTAAGCACAAAGTTGGATACAAACACTTGCAGTACACACACACACACACAAACTTAAGCACACAGTTGGATACAAACACTTACAGTACACACACACACACACAAACTTAAGCACAAAGTTGGATACAAACACTTACAGTACACACACACACACACAAACTTAAGCACACAGTTGGATACAAACACTTACAGTACACACACACACACACAAACTTAAGCACAAAGTTGGATACAAACACTTACAGTACACACACACACACACACACAAACTTAAGCACAAAGTTGGATACAAACACTTACAGTACACACACACACACACAAACTTAAGCACAAAGTTGGATACAAACACTTACAGTACACACACACACACAAACTTAAGCACAAAGTTGGATACAAACACTTACAGTACACACACACACACACAAACTTAAGCACACAGTTGGATACAAACACTTGCAGTACACACACACACACACACACACACAAACTTAAGCACACAGTTGGATACAAACACTTACAGTACACACACACACACACACACACACAAACTTAAGCACAAAGTTGGATACAAACACTTACAGTACACACACACACACAAACTTAAGCACACAGTTGGATACAAACACTTACAGTACACACACACACACAAACTTAAGCACACAGTTGGATACAAACACTTACAGTACACACACACACACACAAACTTAAGCACAAAGTTGGATACAAACACTTACAGTACACACACACACACACACACACACACAAACTTAAGCACAAAGTTGGATACAAACACTTACAGTACACACACACACACACACACAAACTTAAGCACAAAGTTGGATACAAACACTTACAGTACACACACACACACACACACAAACTTAAGCACACAGTTGGATACAAACACTTACAGTACACACACACACACACAAACTTAAGCACACAGTTGGATACAAACACTTACAGTACACACACACACACAAACTTAAGCACACAGTTGGATACAAACACTTACAGTACACACACACACACACAAACTTAAGCACAAAGTTGGATACAAACACTTACAGTACACACACACACACACAAACTTAAGCACACAGTTGGATACAAACACTTGCAGTAACACACACACACACACACACACACACACACAAACTTAAGCACACAGTTGGATACAAACACTTACAGTACACACACACACAGGAGCAGGCACATCATAGATGAAATCGTGGCATTTTTACACTACACTGTATTTCTGTTTAAGTGATTCAATTCCTTGTTTCTGTCCTTCTGTTGGAGTGCTTTAATAATTATTTAAATGAATGCTTCTGTTCAAGTGTTTTTAATTCAATAAGCGTTAGGTGGTTATGAGTTGACAGTCAATAGCACAATCCACTAGTATGTCTATTTTTATGAAGTTATTCTTTTAAATTCTGAAGATTTTCTATTGCAAAAGATTATTTGGACAATGTCCTGCTGTAGGAAATAGTATTGTGTAAGCACAGACTAGATAAAGATGTGTGTCCCAATATACCTGAAAAAGCCAGAAAAAAGGGTACTTAAAGGGATAGTTCACCCAAAAATGAAAATTCTGTCATCATTTACTCACCCTCAAGTAGTTCCAAACCTGTATGAATGTCTTTGTTCTGCCGAACACAAAGGAAGATATTTTGAAGAAAGTTTGTAACCAGGCTGTTTTGGGGCACCATTGACTTCCATAGTAGGAAAGAAAAAATACTATGGAAGTCAATGGTGCCCCAGAACTGCTCTGCTCCCACATTCTTCAGAATATCTTCCTTTGTGTTCAGCAGAACAAAGACATTCATACAGGTTTGGAACTACTTGAGGGTGAGTAAATGATGACAGAATTTTCATTTTTGGGTGAACTATCCCTTTAACATTTTTCAATCTCTGTATGTTTAAAACAACAAATATTCTTTCAAAAAAACATACCGGAAGATACAAGAGACTTTGAGAATTTGTTTAAAGCATAAATAGATTTATAGAATAGATTTGTATTAATATTTGTATTTAATAAACAGTTTACCAAAAAGTGTCCCAGTTTTGCTGACTTCACCCACTGCGTCTGTGTGTTGCTGGGCAACCACTTTGTTGCATTCACAACCGTTTCTGGAGATCTACATTGTTTGGCGGAAGAATAATGTTTTTATTAAAGGGATAGTTCTCCCAAAAATGAAAATTGTCATTAATTCATTAATTATTCACCCTCATGTCGTTCCAAACCTGTAAGACCTTCATTCATCTTCAGAACACAAATTAAGATATTTTTGATGCATCCCGTGAGACAGGGTGTCTCTCCCATAGACAGCAAAGATCCTAACACGATCAAGGCTCAGAAACGTAGCAAGGAGATCGGTAAAATAATCCATGTGACATCAGGGGTTCAACCGTAATTTTACGAAGCTACGAGAATACTTTATGTGCGCAAAATAAAAATTAAATGTAAAAAACCCCGTAAAATTATGGTTGAACCCGATTGCAAGAAAAAAAATATTTTTGAGTTTATATCTTACAATTAACAGAATTTTTGTGTACTGTGAGTAAAAAAAGTCTGAATTCTGAGATGAGGTCGTTGTTCTCACAGTTCCCCAAGTTGACCAACAGAAAGCTGCTTTTTCTAAATGGACTTGCTGTATGAACTGTGCTTCACTATAAACAGACATTTTGTGTCCACAAAATTTGGCTAACGCACCTTTAAAGACAGATCACAACACAGCTGATAACATTTAGTTTATTACAAACAAAAGCCCTGCTGTTTCAGTTCTACAGTGAACATGATACACATATGTTTAATAAATGCCATAGGTTTTATCGGCTCCGTCTCTGTAGCGGTCCAGGTATCTGAGAGGCTGTCCGTGAGGGTATTTCTTCTGTGGTGGGTGATACACTGGAGGTCTGTCGTACTCGAACACTGGCTCTCTCATATCTGTGGAATACATATAAACTAGTGCTGTCAATCGATTAAAAAATTGAATCGCGTTAATCACAGTCATGGACTGTGATTAATCATGATTAATCACAAATTTAAAATACTAGGATTTACCTGTAAATGTGTTGAAATAAAGAAATGCATGACAAACTAGTTTAAGGAAACATAACCTTTCACACTTCCGCCAGATATGAGACATAATCCTTATTATTCTTTTGTTTTTATTCAGCCATTATCAGTCTTTATACTGGCAATAAAACGTTTACTAAGCCACATCGCTTCAATCCCAGAATACATTTACCCAACTATTATCAAAAGTATTTCTAAATAAATACAACAAAACATTTCTTGTGACCTTACGTGAAGTATTATGACAAAATGCATTATGAAGAAGAATTGGACCTGCTCTGCAGGTGCATTATAGCTAATATTAGCATCATGCTTCATAAGACAATTTATGAGATTAATAGTACACTTTTACTCAGAACTCACTTCAAACCACCATCGAGTGTTTGTAATAACTTCCTTTTGCGATCACATGTGGAATTTGGTTGTTTACTGTTGTTAAAATATGCTTTTTATAGCCGTTTATATCGCTGCCAAAATGAGCATTTCAGATGTAAGTTACATATTCATCTCAAGAAAATCACATAGAAACCATATCCTATCGTAATCGTGTGTTTATTATCTTATATAATGTATAGTGGCTGTTGTCATGTTTATTTCTGCTGTGTTGTATGCTCTGGCTGAAACTCACGTTGTTTGTGATGTTACAAGCGCCTCTCCGTTCTGAAGTTGCCAGGTGTACATTGAAGTATGATACACATTAGTAAAAGGATCTATTTTAATTTTTATTTGTCTATATACACTTTGGGCGGCCGCGGTAGATATAAAAGTAGCCCAAAAAAACGCAACCCTCGGCTCTGTAATTAAAATAGCCCACGAACACTTGTGCCGCAGCCGCTACCCTGACAACACTGTTCACTGTATCCTCATCACACACTGATAGATAACCTTCCGCGCTGAGATGACGGGAAGAAGTTGGGGTCAAACCTTATCAAACGATTAATTTGCGTAAAAAAAATATTAACGCGTTAAAATTTTTAGATTAATCACATGCGTTAACGCGTTAAAGTTGACACCCCTAATATAAACACATGAGCAATTGTTTTTATCCAGAGCGTTTGACTGTTAAGCCAGTTCATGACTGGTTTTGGACCTGATGTTAATATAACTGGGTCACAAACCATTTTAAGAAGCGGAAACTGGCTATAATAGAACTGTAGTAACTAGATCTACGAGAAAATCTCTTGTTCATCATACATTAAGGGAAGTTGTTCTTGCGTGTCTTGTTACTCACCTAACAGTGTGTGAAAGGTGTGAGAGACAGACTGATCCCATTGGCATTGGAAAAATGCAAGACCGGCTGGAGTAATTATATCCTGGTGCTTCCTGTAGAAGTCTAATGTTCGGAAAGTCCGTTGCTTCAGACAGTAGCTGTAAATATGAGAGAAAGAATACGTATTTCTGCAAATGCAAATCAGCATTTTACCAATGGCTTTGCTTTACACTGATGTTTTTAGTGCTATGCAAGCTGAAGGGTCTTTCTGTAGGGGTTTCTGAGTAGTACACAAAATACAAAGAAAAGCTGCGTCATTTCGAAAGCTATGCTGTATTTGACATGTCCAGATCAAATTTCTCACCCCAAAATTGCAAGAAATAATTTTTTACTTAAAGAAAAATTTTACTTAAAGATTAAGCCTATTTTTAGACTTTGTATCTAATTGTAAAATTATCTTAATGACAGTTAGTCACATTAACCCTGATTCTCATTACTATAAGACAAAAATTATTATAATTTCTGCAACGCTAACAAAAATATTTAAGTTTTAGTCATCTACAATTTTTAAATGTTTTTATTGAAGTCTCTTATACTCGTCAAGACTGCATTTTTGATCAAAAACAAACAGTAAAAACAGTTATACGTATTGTGAATTTTTATTGCAAATTAAAATAACTGTTTCCTATCTGAATATATTGTAAAATGTAATTTATTCCTGTGATGAAAAATCTGAATTTTCAGCATCATTACTCCAGTCTTCAGTGTCACATGATCTTCAGAAATCATTCTAATATGCTGATTTGCTGCTCAAGAGACATGTCTGATTATTAATGTTGAAAACAGTTGTGCTATTTAATATTCATGCAGAAACCGTAATATGCTACCATTCAAATGTTGTTGTTTTTTTTTTGTTCTTTTTTTGGGGGGGGGTCATAGAAATTAATGCTTTTATTCAGCAAATATGAATTAAATTGATCAAAAGAGACAGTTAAAACTTTTATTGTTACAAAATATTCTATTTGAAATAAATGCTGTTCTTTTAAACGTTCTGCTCAAATAATTCTGAAAAAAGATTTTTTTCAAACTTTTGACAAGTACTGTATATATATATATATATATTATATATATAATAGGGTGAGAAATGACCCAGAATAGTTTAATGTAAGTATTCCCAAGTATTCTCTGGAATACTTAATTCTGATTGCAACCAGCCGGTTCTTATCACAAAATAAAGCCCTCAGCTTCACGTCATGCTGCTGATAAGCCTGTCGGGCTTTATTCTGTGATAACAACCGGCTGGATGTACATTATCACCTAGATATTATCATGACCTTACGATCACTGTTGAGACTGTGGCTGAAGCTACTGACCATGGGGAGGACCTGAGGTCTGCGCTGAAATCAACCAGACCTTCCTGTTTAAACAGGATGTAGATGTATCTGTGAACGCCTGTTCCTCTGGCTGGAAATGGACTGATGTAAGGACAGAGCTCCTCCCCTGACGACACAGAATTTCCTGGGATATTCCCACTGTAATGAATTAGAAACAGATATCATCATGTACTTTGTCAAACAATTCTTTTTTTCAGGCCAGGCTTTTCCAAAGATGAGACTGAGGTCAGACAGTGCATGAGGTTAAGGTGAACATGATGGTTTTTAGCATGTTTTTACTGTATGTGTTTTTTTACTGGCCTCAAAAGAGTCTCTATGACATTACGATCTCCAGATGTTCCTCCTTTAAATCAAATTTATGGATTTTGTTTTTGTTGGAATGTGAGCTTTGCTGAAAAAAAATGATTCATATGTGTAAAGTGTTACAGGATAACAAACATACTCACACTAGCCAGTGAAGATACTCCTGCTCACCATCCAGCAGATGTTCATCTGTAAAACAGACACCGTTTACGTCACTGTATCACCATCTTGTGGAGGAACTTCAAACAGCAGTTTACTAAATGTTAACTTGACAGTTCTGAAGGCCAAATGACCAAAAAGCATTTAACATTTGAAGTAGTGTTGTCACAATACCAACATTTTGACTTCGATACGATACCTGACTAAAATATCACGATACTACTACTGAACCGATACTACGACAAAAACCTAGAACAACAGGAAAAGTCATTGAATAACAGATGATCCTAATGAAGATCAGTTATTTGATCTACTAAAAAAAGCATTTCTTCCCCCTTCAAAAATAATAATAATCGCATGCCAGTGCCACACAGGACTATGATGAACAACTACCGAGCCTACAGGTATGTAGAGATCTTTGCTGCATTGGTAAGTTAGCTAAAAGGATAAAGCCAAATCTTATTTTATTATATAGTCATTTTATTTCACAATAACAATATATATCATGATATAGTCATTTTTGTTATTTTATCTTTGTTATTAATAATAAAAACATATGCAAGTAACAAACTAAAGGACAAATACAATAAAACAAAGACAAATTAAATAAATAGGGCCCTATGAAATCTGTTTTATTTTTTCCCAAATTCCATTTTTCTAGACTCCATTTTAATGGTTACATTAAGAAATATAAATCAAAAAGCATGTCTAATTAATTTAAATCATGAAACTTTCACAATTTAACAGCAATTTATTAAAGGTTTAACTAAAATAATTTTTTTAAGGCCCTATGAAATGTGTTTTAATATTCTTTTCAAATTCAGTTTTATTTTTCTGAAAATCTGTGTTTTCCATTAATTTTATGGATTCAATTTGAATCGTTTCATTACATTTTATTAATCAAAAGCATATCTAATTAATTTTTAAAGGATAATTAGTTTTTTTTAGGCTATTTATTTCTTGTTTTTTTTTTTATATAGTGTGTTTTGTATTTACACATTTCTGGTAAATATTCCTTAAATATTGTTTTAATAATATTTGTATTAGTAGTAGTACTATCATTACATTAAGTAATATATTTCTGTCAAGTTAAACCACACTTTTATTTTGACAGGTTGCTGCGAAGACCTTTAAGTTTGTGTGTATGTATATGATATGACTATAGTTTTCTCAAAAGAAACGGTAAAATGCTCATGAAGTGACTCTCTGAGCAGTTCTAGAGATTATCTTCATGTACTCATATGTGACCCTGGAGCACAAAAGCAGTCATAAGTAGCACGGGTATGTTTGTAGAAATAGCCAAAAATATATGGGTCAAAATTATAGATTTTTCTTTTATGCCAAAAATCATTAGGATATTAAGTAAAGATCATGTTCCATGAAGATATTTTGTAAATTTCCTACCGTAAATATATCAAAGTTTAATTTTTGATTAGTAAAATGCATTGCTAAGAATTTGTACAACTTTAAAGGTGATTTTCTCAATATTTAGATTTTTTTGCACCCTCAGATTCCAGATTTTCAAATAGTTGTATCTCAGCCAAATATTGTCCAATACTAACAAACCATACATCAATGGAAAGCTTATTTAAAAAAAATTGACCCTTATGACTGGTTTTGTGGTCCAGGGTCACATTTATTGAGGCGGCAGAGACTGAAAACACCGCGAGCGTCACGCGCGCTTCAGTATGTGTGTAAGAAACAAAACCAAGCATCTGTGCCATTCACTAATACAGAGACACGCAGAACATGCAGGATTCAGATTTAAATAGTCTTTTGCAGCTTAATGTTCACAGACACTAGTCCATCACGTTTTGATTTAAGTGTACTGACCTAGGCTACTTTTAATCTATTCATCCGTGTTTTACTCAGGAAATACGGCTCTTATTAAAATGCATTCTTAAAGTACTGGTACTAGTAAAATGCGGAATCATACCATTTTTAAAAGCAGGGTATCGCGATATTTTTTTAGTACCGGTATTTCGTGCAACACTAATTTGACCAAAAAAAAAAGAAAAAAAGAGAAATTTATATATATGGATATCATATCATATGTATGTATTTCATATATGGACACATACTTTCACACACTGTCATTGGAATATGTACTACAGATGTCATTAGATAAAAAAAAAAAAAAAGTATTTAACGTAAATATTTTGATGTACCTGGGCAGGTTAACAACAGCGTCCAGAGAGAATTTTCTTCTGCTTCAAAATGTACCTGAGGTGCTTTTGCCGCCTGATGATTTCACACAAACAGCACAAATCAAAGTCTGTTTTCTTGATTTCAAACAGAATTTTGAATTTAGTATTTAGTAATTTAGAATTTAGTATTTTCCTTGCACGATGCTCCAGCAAAACCAACAGCATCATGAAGGACCCCACCCACCCCTCCCACAGTCTCTTCCAGCTCCTACCATCAGGAAGACGGTACCGGAGCATCAGAGCCCGCTCCGCCAGACTGCTCAACAGCTTTTTCCCCCAGGCTGTGAGAGCCCTGAACTCAGATCACCCCGCCCCCCTCTGAAACCCCAAAGCAGTCGTTACATGTTTTGAGTCCTCACCTGACTCGGTGTTAAGTGATTCCCATAATGCACTGCTGTGCTGCTGTCCTCTCCGTATGCCACACGCAGCATGACCCGCGGCACAAAATACGCCATGGGAAAGAGGTCCTTGTAGATCCCGTAGTGTTCGGCGAGCCTCTTGATGTGGTACGTTCCGTTTGTCAGCTCCCACTGTGTATTTACTCTGTCGAGGGGAATGCGGACTGGAAGCCAGAAAATAAAAAAAACACCTTTTAAATTAAATGACCTATTGATGCCTGATGATTGATAGTATGATGTTTCTGTACCACTAAACCTACAAGTTTATATATTCACACTTTACATGAAGTGACAGTTTGCATTGTGACATTTTTTCATTAATGCAAAAAATTACATTTGTAATGTACTATTTAAATATACAGCAGGATAGTATTTATTTATTTACGCTGATTTTAACTTAAAAAAAGCAAAGAGAATTTGGTTGGAAAATGTGCTTAAAATATCAACAATCAGGGTTCGTACAGAAACTGCAAAATTAAATTCCAGGACTTTAAAGGACTTTTCAAGCACTACTTTTTTGGTTTTCAAGGACTAAAATCAGAGATCTCACTTATCAAACAATATTGTTATTATTTTTCAAATTCTAATAAATAAACTAATAAAACAAAATGGTACAAATAAAGTGCAGCACAAAAGCATGCAATGACTGTGGCAACTTTAACATTTGACAGGATACTATGGCAAAGTTATTGCTTTCCTTATTCAAACTGATTTTTTTTTTCATGAATATATGATTGACCTGAAGAATGACTTGAAAAATTATGAGCTATATAACCGCTTATCGACGCTAGGGGTGTGACAATACACTTAGCTCACGAGTGGAGACAAAATACAGATACTTGGTTCACTAGAACGAGAATATTTGTCTTTTAAATCAAAAAATTAAATGGTGATGTTTCACTTTACGGCATTATTCAACGATGTTTAAATCCATTTAATTTTAATATTTGGCCACATGCAGAGCAAGACTTTATAAACTTTTTGAAATCGCGATGTACAACAAATCGCATATTTAGAAATATGTTGATGTATTCTCCTGTGTTGGCATAGGTTTATAAATGATTTACAATCTAGTGAGATAATGCACAGTTTTCCCAGATGACCGTTAAGCAACCCAAACTTACAGCATATGCAGAGGAAGAGTTTGTGGACCGAGCGGCTGAGATGAAGGCCAGCTCCAAGCTTGTAAATGATAACAGTGCAACATAAATCACGTCAGGCTTTATGCATTCCCAAATGCATGTGATTGAAAACCCAATCAAACAGCATATGTACGCAATAAAAAAGCGAACAATATAATGCAAGCATTATCAAAGGCTTTACCACAAACTCAACATTATACTGACATCGCAAGACCGCTTTTCACCTCAAGGAGTATCAGTCACGTTTAATATCGTTTAATATCTCGTGCGCGCTCCCGAAATGGCTCTGTATTTATATCAGACGCGCTGCATTGTTAATTTTGCATGAAAAGATTTTATCGAAAACTAATTTCACATATACCGCCTTTTAAAAATTCAAGTACTTTTCAGGTACCTTTTCAAAAATATGGCTGTTTTCAAGGGTTTTCCAGGACTTAAAATGTCAAAAATTCTAATTCAAGTACTTCAAGCACCTTGTACGAACCCTGAACATTGCAAAACCGTTTTTTAATCAGTCTCTAATGATTTTTCATTTAATTCTAAGAAACCTGCAACTTTGATAACATTGATGAGTCACTGCATTTGCTGAATGATTAGACATTCAACATCAATTATAAACATTTGTTGATTTTATCTCAAGATTTACACTAGATGCTTAATAATAATAAAAAAAATAGTTGTATAGCATTTTTCATACATGAAATGCAGCTCAAAGTGCTTCACAAAATAAAATAGAAGCATAAAACAAACGTTGACAATATGATTTCACACAATATCAATAATAATTAATACTAATAAGTAATTTTTAATATACCCTTAAACCCTACAGTAACTGTGTGAAGATGTTTAATCATAATTCATCATTCTGCTTTTGATTAACCTGCTCTGCTTCCTCTTCAGACAGAGATCATGATGGTTCACTGATGCACTTACATGTTTGTAGTCGATTGTCTCTTTCCATCTCTGGGTTCTTTTTGTTCTCTAGCATCACCTTCTTCCTCTCCTTCACTTCTGTCTTCCTGGAGGGACGCTGATACGGGAGCCCGATGTTGACCGGCTCAACGGCTGCCCACAAAAACAATCAATGTTCACTGACCCACACTGATATTGTAGCTCTTGTGAATGTCACTTGAAGTACTATGACAGCTATGGATGAGTGTGTATTCATAGCTCTGGTCCATCAGTAATGACTTACCTTCTTTCTTCTCTTCCTCTCTGTATTTCCTATAGGTCTTCCACCAAACATCCTTCCGGTCGGCCTCCTCCGCCGCTCTCACGTAGCGAGTGTAACTGCGATATTTCTCCAGAGAGTCCAGTGGAGTACAATCAATGTCCTCATTGGGCATCGGACCCTGAGGGGAAGACCGGTGACCAAGAACAGCTACAAAAGAGTCAACAAGAGGATTTATTATTAGTATAATAACAACAACAATAATAATATAAAAATATTACAATATGAATGTAATAATCAAACACTTTTAAAATTATGATAATGTTAAACAAATATGGTGTAATGTAAAATAATAATTAAAACTAAAACAACAGTAATAAATATTATAAATATTTATTATTGTTATTATTGTATTTTTATAAATATAATAATAAAAATAAAATATGAATAATACAATGTTGCTTTAATATAAAATAAAATGAGCAAAAATAATTATATTGTTAATAATAATAATAAATAACAATAAAATAATAACACTAATAATAATGGAGTAATATAAATTTAATAATAATAAAATAATAAATATTAATAACAATTAACAAACATAATTATACTGTTGTAATATGTATGCTGTTGTAATAAATGTAATAACGATAAAAACAATAATGAAAATAATAATAAATATTGCTTTAATATTAATGTACTAATAAAACAACAATAAATATTTATAATGATGTAACATAACAAAAGTAAATATAACAATGCTTTAATATAAATGTAATAATAATAAACAATGATAATGGAACCTTCATTTAAAGCACGTCTAAAACAAGCAGTAACTAAAAGTGATTCAGAAAGACACGAAAAACAGATAAAGGACAGAATGAAAATGCAGACTAATAAATAAATGATCTATTTATCGATCATAATAACTAGAATAAGTAGACAGATAAATGCATTAAGTACATATAAAGGTCATTCACACCAGAAGGCTCACACACACGCGCGCGCAGCGGCTCTACTGATTATTTAACTCATTATCCGCACATTCACACAAATATCGTTCAGCACCGCTCACCGGTGAACCGAAGACCCCTCGCGTGATGCTTCAGCCCCGCATCCACCGCCGACCGCAGCAGAACACACGCCGTGCCGCGCAGCGCCATGATGAACCGCTCCGACGCGGAGAGACGTCAATACACAAGACACGTGACGTAACGTGCGTATACGTCATCGCGTCTGTGCGTTCTTGTGTACGGAAGGCGACGAGATTCGCCTGTGAGAAACCCAGAGCGCGCAGGATTCGGGATTCACGTTTCTACACATCTGATGAGTAAATATTCCTGTGAGTTTTACAAAAAATGAGTTAGTCGATTTGTAATGTTCTGCTTTCATTTTAAAAATAGATTTTGTTTAGTGGTGATGTAAGGTCAGGTGGAGTTTGTTTATTTACTGTCTCGATGTTTTCAGCAAATGAATTCACCGAAGAATTGCTAATGACTATAATTCATCAGACAAATTATTTAATTCGGTTTATAGATTATAGATCGTTATACTTCAACATGAACACTTATTTGATGCTGAAATCTGTGTCTGTCTGTCTGTCTGTCTGTCTGTCTGTCTATCTATCTATCTATTTATGTGTCTGTCCATCTATCTGTATATACGTTTATCTAACTATCTATCTAACTATCTATCTATCTACTGTATGTGTCTGTCTGTGACAACATGCCCCAATAGAGGTTTTCTGCTGTCATTGACAATGACATTAATGCTGTTGCTTCATTTATTTTATACTTTCAGGTTTCCAGATTGATGATGGATGATCATGTGCAGTGCACAATCTGCTTGGATCCATTTCAATTCCCTGTGACAATCCCATGCGGTCACACCTTCTGCAAGGTCTGCATCTCCAAATTCTGGGATGGCAGGGACAAAGACTTCCAATGTCCTTTTTGTAAAACAGCCTTTGACACAAGGCCTGAGCTGAATCGCAACGTGTCTCTGTCGATGTTAACGGAGATCAGCACACACAGTCCAGTTAAGACAGATGTGAGCGCAGGAGCCTCCATCCACATGGATCCGGATCCGGAGCCAGAGCAGATCTGTGAGCGGCACCAGAAGCCTCTGGTCATCTACTGCAGGAACGACAGCATGTGTGTTTGCTATGAGTGCTCTGTCAACGAGTGCAAGGGCCATGATAAAATTTTGGTAGTAGAAGAACGGAAGAATAGAGAGGTAATATTGTATTACTGTATAGTTTAAATAGTATATCATTATTAATATCATATATTTAGGGGGCAGTCATGACCTAATGGATTGAGAGTCGGACTTGTAACACGAAGGTCGCGGGTTCGAGTCTCAGGTCCGGCAGGAATTGTAGGTGGGGGGAGTTAATAATCAGCGCTCTCTCCACCCTCAATACCACGACTGAGGTGAGACCCTTGAGCAAGGCACCGAACCTCCAACTGCTCCCCGGGCGCCGCAGCATAAATGGCTGCCCACTGCTCCGAGTGTGTGTTCACGGTGTGTGTGTGTTTGTTCACTACTCTCTGCTGTGTGTGTGCACTTGGATGGGTTAAATGCAGAGCACAAATTCCGAGTATGGGTCACCATACTTGGCCACACTTCACTTCATATATTTTTGCATTACAGTAATGAGCATTTGAGGTGAAAATAATGCTATTTTTTTACTAGTAATGGCAATAATGTCACAATGCTATATTTTCTTTATGCAAAATATCATTATTTTTTTTCTTTCTTTAATTTTAAAATGTAATGTATTAAGATATTTTGTGAGGTTCAACCTGTAAATGTGTTAGCTGACTTTTTAAGAATTTATAGGAATTTTTGTTTTTTTTAAATATAAAATTTTCTGTGCAGGCAGTATTGAAGAAAAAGAGTGCAGAATTCAAAAAACACCATGAAACCGCTGAGAGAAACCGCCTGGAGCTCATGGAGAACATGGAGAAAGCAAAGGCAAGACATCTGCCATCATTATCCTATTCATTAGGGACTTTATCAAAACATGAATATAGTGACACTTTACAATAAGGTTCCATTTGTTACAATAAGTAAAATAAATTAGTAAACGTGAACTGAAAAAAAACTTTATTAGATTTCATTTTAAATGTATTGTTATTATTTAATGTATTAGAATTTATTAATGTAAATGTTCATTTTAACATTTGCTAATACATTATTAAAATTAAACATTGTATCTGTTAATAATATTTAATGGACCTGACATGAACTAACATGAACAATATTGAATACACATTACACTAACAATAATAATACGTTCAGTGGGGAAAAAATTATTTGATCCCCTGCTGATTTTGTACATTTGCCCACTGACAGAAATTATCAGTCTATAATTTTAATGGTAGGTTTATTTGAACAGTGAGAGACAGAATAACAACAAAACAAATCCTGAAAAACGCATTTCAAAAAAGTTATAAATTGATTTGCATTTTAATGAGTCAAATAAGTATTTGATCCCCTATCAATCATCAAGATTTCTGGCTCCCAGGTGTCTTTTATACAGGTAAGGAGCTGAGATTAGGAGCACTCTCTTAAAGGGAGTCTCAGCTTGTTACCTGTATAAAAGACAACCTGTCCACAGAAGCAATCAATCAATCAGATTCTCTCCACCATGACCAAGACCAAAGAGCTGTCCAAGGATGTCAGGGACAAGATTGTAGACCTACACAAGTCTGGAATGGGCTACAAGACCATCGCCAAGCAGCTTGGTGAGAAGGTGACAACAGTTGGTGCGATTATTCACAAATGGAAGAAACACAAAATAACTGTCAATCTCCTTCGGACTGGGGCTCCATGCAAGATCTCACCTCGTGGAGTTTCAATGATCATGAGAACGGTGAGGAATCAGCCCAGAACTACACGGGAGGATCTTGTCAATGACCTCAAGTCAATGATCCCAGAGGACCTTGTCAATAATCTCAAGGCAGCTGGGACCATAGTCACCAAGAAAACAATTGGTAACACACTACGCCGTGAAGGACTGAAACCCTGCAGCGCCCGCAAGGTCCCCCTGCTCAAGAAAGCACATGTACAGGCCCGTCTGAAGTTTGACAATGATTCAGAAGAGAACTGGGTGAAAGTGTTCTGGTCAGCCTCGAAACCTTAATGACTTGGAGAGGATCTGCAAAGAGGAGTGGGACAAAATCTGTGTGCAAACCTGCTGGCCAACTACAAGAAACGTCTGACCTCTGTGATTGCCAACAAGGGTTTTGCCACCAAGTACTAAGTCATGTTTTGCGAAGGGGTAAAATACTTATTTGACTCATTAAAATGCAAATCAATTTATAACTTTTTTGAAATGCGTTTTTCTGGATTGTTTTGTTATTCTGTCTCTCACTGTTCAAATAAACCTACCATTAAAATTATAGACTGATCATTTTTGTCAGTGAGCAAACATACAAAATCAGCAGGGGATCAAATAATTTTTTTCTCCACTGTATGTATAATATAATATAATATGTATTGGCACTTTTTTTTTGAGTAAATACCCACAAATCTACACAAACTGAATCATACATTAATACACCGCCTGGCCTCAATCCCAAAATCTTAAATATTTGCTTATTTAATCCAGACGGAGACTTGTTTTTGGCCAGGCAGTGCATATTAGGGAATAGTCTTGAAGGATGCATATTAGAAAGTACAGGTGCATCTCAATAAATTAGAATGTCGTGGAAAAGTTCATTTATTTCAGTAATTCAACTCAAATTGTGAAACTCGTGTATTAAATTCAATGCACAAAGACTGAAGTAGTTTAAGTCTTTGGTTCTTTTAATTGTGATGATTTAGGCTCACATTTAACAAAAACCCACCAACAAATTAGAATATGGTGACATGCCAATCAGCTAATCAACTCAAAACACCTGCAAAGGTTTCCTGAGCCTTCAAAATGGTCTCTCAGTTTGGTTCACTAGGCTACACAATCATGGGGAAGACTGCTGATCTGACAGTTGTCCAGAAGACAATCATTGACACCCTTCACAAGGAGGGTAAGCCACAAACATTCATTGCCAAAGAAACTGGCTGTTCACAGAGTGCTGTATCCAAGCATGTTAACAGAAAGTTGAGTGGAAGGAAAAAGTGTGGAAGAAAAAGATGCACAACCAACCGAGAGAACCGCAGCCTTATGAGGATTGTCAAGCAAAATCGATTCAAGAATTTGGGTGAACTTCACAAGGAATGGACTGAGGCTGGGGTCAAGGCATCAAGAGCCACCACACACAGACGTGTCAAGGAATTTGGCTACAGTTGTCATATTCCTCTTGTTAAGCCACTCTTGAACCACAGACAACGTCAGAGGCGTCTTACCTGGGCTAAGGAGAAGAAGAACTGGACTGTTGCTCAGTGGTCCAAAGTCCTCTTTTCAGATGAGAGCAAGTTTTGTATTTCATTTGGAAACCAAGGTCCTAGAGTCTGGAGGAAGGGTGGAGAAGCTCATAGCCCAAGTTGCATGAAGTCCAGTGTTAAGTTTCCACAGTCTGTGATGATTTGGGGTGCAATGTCATCTGCTGGTGTTGGTCCATTGTGTTTTTTGAAAACCAACGTCACTGCACCCGTTTACCAAGAAATTTTAGAGCACCTCATGCTTCCTTCTGCTGACCAGCTTTTTAAAGATGCTGATTTCATTTTCCAGCAGGATTTGGCACCTGCCCACACTGCCAAAAGCACCAAAAGTTGGTTAAATGACCATGGTGTTGGTGTGCTTGACTGGCCAGCAAACTCACCAGACCTGAACCCCATAGAGAATCTATGGGGTATTGTCAAGAGGAAAATGAGAAACAAGAGACCAAAAAATGCAGATGAGCTGAAGGCCACTGTCAAAGAAACCTGGGCTTCCATACCACCTCAACAGTGCCACAAACTGATCACCTCCATGCCACGCCGAATTGAGGCAGTAATTAAAGCAAAAGGAGCCCCTACCAAGTATTGAGTACATATTGAGTAAATTAACATACTTTCCAGAAGGCCAACAATTCACTAAAAATGTTTTTTTTATTGGTCTTATGAAGTATTCTAATCTGTTGAGATTGGTGGGTTTTTGTTAAATGTGAGCCTAAATCATCACAATTAAAAGAACCAAAGACTTAAACTACTTCAGTCTGTGTGCATTGAATTGATTTAATACACAAGTTTCACAATTTGAGTTGAATTACTGAAATAAATGAACTTTTCCACGACATTCTAATTTATTGAGATGCACCTGTATTACTGCTCATGGCATGTGCGTTGTTCTCCCTCTGCTCTATCAGGTATCACTACAGCAGACGTCTCAGTGGGTAAACACCAAGTTCTCACAGTTGATAAAGGTGCTGACAGAGAAACAGGAAGTGACAGAGCTTTTTATGGAGCAGCAGCAGGAAGTGACACTGTTGCAGGCTGGGGAGAGGCTGGCTGTTCTGGAGGAGAGAGCGGCGCAGCTCGCAGCCCTTCAGGAGGAGATCAGCAGCATGTGTTCCCTCCCTCCCTGCCGGCTCATCAAGGTTTTGTTTTTTTGTTTTGTTTATAATGCAATTGTTTTATTTATAGTGCTGTTGTTTTATTTTTATTACACAATTAAATGCTATTTATATATTTATTTTGAGAAATGTGCATCACAAAATAAAAAAAATAAGAAATAAAAATAAAAGTAAAAAATGGCCCCATTTTCTTTTTAAATAAATTATTTTAACATGAATTCATGTTATTATATAGAAAAAATGCTTGTTTTCAACTTTTCTGTTGATACTACTTGCATTGTTTACATTGTTTTGGTGGGGAAAATATTATTGTTTATTGTCAATATTTTCACAATTATATTAATTAATTTATAATCATATTAATTATTTTTGATATGCTTATTTTATTATTAATTGTTAATGTTGTCACAGATGTGAATAGGTGTAATGTCTGTATTTGTGTGCTGATGCAGGACTCCAGGTTCATAGAGGTCCCACACTTCAGTGACGTTCCTGTGGATGTGCATGTGAGCGTACAGGAGAAGCTGACGCCCGTCACAGACGTCCTGTCCCGCGTGTCTAAGCTGGTGTGTGAGGATCTGGAGAGAGCCGTTCAGGTGTCTGCAGGACAGGATAAAGAGGGTGAGGAACGTTCACGGTCTGTTCACTGACTGTCTGATGCTAAATGCACACAAATATGGCTTTCTGAAATGACCAGTTTCAGTCTGATTAGCTGCTACTTTGTAATTCCCATGAGTCAGGGCACAGGCATTTTGCTTATCAGTCAGCCTGTAAACAAAGATCATGTGTTTGCAAGGTGCTGAGTTGATATTAAATGAGTGTTTTAGGTAAAAGCAATTACTGGATTTTGCCAAATTTAGTCAGATTTGTAGCATAAAATCTTTTCGGTGAGATAATGAGTGCTTTATTTTTTAACAGACATTAGTTGTACACACATTTGACACTTTTTTTTTTTTTTTTTTTTCTGTGCAACTATTACTTCAATATTTCTCCACAGCAGTCTAAATTTTTTTTGTAATTTTGTAATTGTAAAAATCATAATAAAAACCATGCCAATCTAGGATGGGGCAATGTCAGCCAAAACTGTAATCTTTTGGTCAACAACAATATTTTAGAATAAATCCACTGTTTAATGAAAGTGTAGTGATTAAAATTACAAAAAGAATGGTCCTTATGTCAATTTTCAAAAGTAATAGTATGGTAGACCTATCACAAATTTGATGAACTTAAATGTATTTATTTATACAAACGGTCATTAATGTATTTAAAAAATTATAAATAATAGTTTAATTATTAAGTTGAAAACAAAGTTTTAAGATTTTAAATCAGATTTTATGATTTTATCTATTTTTGTCTAAAAATACAGTTTTATTCATATCTGTTCAGCAAATTTCTGACATAAGCAAATACTTTATCACAGTATTTTTTATTTTTTTTGGTCAATAACAAAATCAGCATATATACGCAATACACATATTGAAAAAGCGATGATGAAAAATACTGAAAAAATAATGGTCCTTGTGACAATTTTCAAAGTAATTTTAATAAATGTGTTTATATAAAAGATGAATTAATTATTTATTTATCAATATTTACTTTATTTATTTGAATATAAATTAAAATGTAATATATTAAATGCATTTATATTTTATTTAACCAGTCATAATCATTGCAATGAAACAGTTTTATAAATAAATAATTATTTCAAATACTCTATCTTTTTTTTGTTAAATACAGTTTTTTTTCTATGTCTGATCAACATAATTTTTTCTGTCTTTCTCGTAGGCTCTCCTCAAGATAAGAGACCAATTCTGGCTGTTGTTCCCAGTCCTGCAACACTATCATATCCAGCCGAGAGGGAGGGACTGAACGCATGTACGCTCATATCATATCATCACATGATAGCACAGTTCTTTATTATTCTCAGTCTCATATGTAATTATTCTCCTCATCCAGACCGCTGCAACCTGACCTTTGACCCTCGCACCGCCAATGCTCACTTACGGCTCTCCCAGAGCAACAGGAGGGCGGAGCATCTGATCTCTGGGCCCCGCCCCGTCCCGGTCGACGAGTCCCGCTTCGACCACACCTGGCAGGTGTTGTGTTTCCAGAGCTTCACTCACGGCCAGCACTACTGGGAGTTGGAGGTGTCCAAACCGTGGGCCTACGTGGGCGTGACATACCCAAACATCCCACGCAAGGAGAAGGGCAAGCGCTGCATGGTGGGGATGAACGAGCTTTCGTGGAGCCTGCAGCTGGACGAGCGGCAGCTGAGCGCGTGGCACGCCGGCTGCAAGGAATCCGTCGCCGGTCAGCTTCAGATGAACGCGCAGCCACTGCGCATCGGGATGCTGCTGGACTACGAGGCCGGGACGCTGACGTACTACGGCGAGGGACAGGTGCGGCTGCACGCCTTCCACTGCGTCTTTACACAAGCGCTGCTCCCAGCCTGCTGGATCGGGGAGGGCGTCATCATTACTCTCTGTGAACCGCGATCATGAGCGTATTTGATCCTGGGGAAATAGATGCATCCCTACCTTAGCTGAACCTGAGACGCATGGCCTTCCTTCGCCATCATTCACTCCTGGTGTTTCTGAGTGGTGGTGAGATTTGACGAGCTCAGGATTCAGTCTGGGATGGTTCGGGTTGATCTGTGGAGAATTGCGTAAGAGCCGAAATATACTTCATGCAAGTACATGAATGCAGATGCTCATAAATGTGACCTTGGACCACAAAACCAGTCATAAGGGTCAATTTTGTGAAATTGAGAATTATACATCATCTGAAAGCTGAATAAATAAGCTTTCCATTGTTTGTTAGGATAGGACAATATTTGGTCGAGATACAACTATTTGAAAATCTGGAATCTGAGGGTGCAAAAAAATCTAAATATTGAGAAAATCACCTTTAAAGTTGTCCAAATGAAGTTCTTAGCAATGCATATTACTAATCAAAAATTACGTTTTTATATATTTACTGTAGGAAATTTACAAAATATCATGGAACATGATCTTTACTTAATATCCTAATGATTTTTGGCATAAAAGGAAAATCAATAATTTTGACTCATACAATGTATTGTTGGCTATTGCTACAAATATACCTGTGCTACTTATGACTGGTTTTGTGCTCCAGGGTCACATATATATATATTATTAAGTGTTTTAAAATAATGTTTTAAAAGAAGTCTCTTATGATCAAAAATATGAAATATTGTGACAATTTAAAATTAATTATTTGTAAATATATTTAATATATTCTAGGGTGACCTCCCGCAAACATTCTAATGTTGAATATAATTTTTGCGCATCAGGGAGCCGTTATCAATATGCGGAGTATTAAATCACTTTGGATGCAGCTCCTGTTGGATGCAGGGTTGCCAAATCCACATTTTTGCACGGAATTAGGCTGATTTTAAACTGTTGCGGTGGGTTGATTTTCTCCCGTGGGTTAAAGGTTTGAAATATTGCATAAATTACATTTGACTGAAATGCTTTTATTTAAATATTTTGCATTCTACCTATGATAAAACTGTGTAGATGTTAAGTTTTATGAAGGACGGCCACTGGTAGTAAGCCTTTTATCTGTTTTATGATCAATCTGCACAACGGTGACTGTAAAATATGTATTTTAGGTATGGAAATGACATATATTGAGTTTTGATATTTGGGGATATGGGGGCTACTTTAACCCCCCTCAAACCCAACAACCCCCAACCCTAATATAAAATCTGCATATTAGAATGATTTCTGAAGGATCATGTGACACTGAAGACTGGAGTAATGATGCTGAAAATTCAGCTTTGATCACAGGAATAAATTACATTTTAAAACATTCCTATAGAAAACTTATTTTAAATTGTAATAATATCACTGTTTTTATTGCAGTAATTATTTGTTTTGATCAAATAAATGCAGTCTTGGTCATCATAAGAGACTTCTTCAATAATAATTATTCCAAACACATATACAGTGAGGAAAATAAGTATTTGAACACCCTGCTATTTTGCAAGTTCTCCCACTTAGAAATCATGGAGGGGTCTGAAATTGTCATCGTAGGTGCATGTCCACTGTGAGAGACATAATCTAAAAAAAAAAATCCAGAAATCACAATGTATGATTTTTTAACTATTTATTTGTATGATACAGCTGCAAATAAGTATTTGAACACCTGTCTATCAGCTAGAATTCTGACCCTCAAAGACCTGTTAGTCTGCCTTTAAAATGTCCACCTCCACTCCATTTATTATCCTAAATTAGATGCACCTGTTTGAGGTCGTTAGCTGCATAAAGACACCTGTCCACCCCATACAATCAGTAAGAATCCAACTACTAACATGGCCAAGACCAAAGAGCTGTCCAAAGACACTAGAGACAAAATTGTACACCTCCACAAGGCTGGAAAGGGCTACGGGGAAATTGCCAAGCAGCTTGGTGAAAAAAGGTCCACTGTTGGAGCAATCATTAGAAAATGGAAGAAGCTAAACATGACTGTCAATCTCCCTCGGACTGGGGCTCCATGCAAGATCTCACCTCGTGGGGTCTCAATGATCCTAAGAAAGGTGAGAAATCAGCCCAGAACTACACGGGAGGAGCTGGTCAATGACCTGCAAAGAGCTGGGACCACCGTTTCCAAGGTTACTGTTGGTAATACACTAAGACGTCATGGTTTGAAATCATGCATGGCACGGAAGGTTCCCCTGCTTAAACCAGCACATGTCCAGGCCCGACTTAAGTTTGCCAATGACCATTTGGATGATCCAGAGGAGTCATGGGAGAAAGTCATGTGGTCAGATGAGACCAAAATAGAACTTTTTGGTCATAATTCCACTAAACGTGTTTGGAGGAAGAAGAATGATGAGTACCATCCCAAGAACACCATCCCTACTGTGAAGCATGGGGGTGGTAGCATCATGCTTTGGGGGTGTTTTACTGCACATGGGACAGGGCGACTGCACTGTATTAAGGAGAGGATGACCGGGGCCATGTATTGCGAGATTTTGGGGAACAACCTCCTTCCCTCAGTTAGAGCATTGAAGATGGGTCGAGGCTGGGTCTTCCAACATGACAATGACCCAAAGCACACAGCCAGGATAACCAAGGAGTGGCTCTGTAAGAAGCATATCAAGGTTCTGGCGTGGCCTAGCCAGTCTCCAGACCTAAACCCAATAGAGAATCTTTGGAGGGAGCTCAAACTCCGTGTTTCCCAGCGACAGGCCAGAAACCTGACTGATCTAGAGAAGATCTGTGTGGAGGAGTGGGCCAAAATCCCTCCTGCAGTGTGTGCAAACCTGGTGAAAAACTACAGGAAACGTTTGACCTCTGTAATTGCAAACAAAGGCTACTGTACCAAATATTAACATTGATTTTCTCAGGTGTTCAAATACTTATTTGCAGCTGTATCATACAAATAAATAGTTAAAAAATCATACATTGTGATTTCTGGATTTTTTTTTTTAGATTATGTCTCTCACAGTGGACATGCACCTACGATGACAATTTCAGACCTCTCCATGATTTCTAAGTGGGAGAACTTGCAAAATAGCAGGGTGTTCAAATACTTATTTTCCTCACTGTATATATATATATATATATATGTAGATAGATAGAACATCTGTGTTTGTGTACTTCATAAAGTGTGTTTCTGCCCTAAATCTTTGCCATTCTTACTTGTGGCCAAATTATGGCAGGTTACATGAACTTTTATGATGTTTTGAAGAGTTTGCATTTAGGGCCAGTTGTGTACATTGTTTTTATGTTGTGTTCGAGAAATCGAAGTTATTTTGTTGCTGTATCCACTCCTAGTATATGATTCCCATTTGTAGTTTTTAAATATTCAGAATCAGATCTGTTCGCCTGCAGTTTTGAAGAACAAACATGTATTTTGTGTTCATTTCCGTCTTCTGTTTTTCTGTGCTGTAGGATTATCGTAGCAGTGAATTGTATTTGTACGTATTTCTACTGTATCAGTTTTAGTAGTATTTTGATTATTTTTACAGAATTTAACTACATCACGGAGGATTATGTCCATCAAATTTATCTTTTAACACTTCAGATATTGACAAATGTGAATATGAGATTACATTTCATAATCTAGTCATTGGTTTTGTTCAGAATAGCATACTTGCATACTTCACGTTACGTACAATAGGCCTGTAAATTTTGTCCAATTAGTCCAATCAGACCAGTCAAAAAGGAGATACTAAAAACAATCAAAGCTTATATTGCTCCCAGTTCATTTATCATTTTTTAAGTGGAATATTGAGCATGCTGCATTGTGGGATGTAGTGATTTTTTTCCCTCAGTGTGCTCTATTGCATAGTGCACTTTATGGCAGCCCGTTCCACCTCGGAATAAAAAAATAAAGTTAGTGAATTTTTATCTCACAATTCTTACTTTTTTTACTCACAATCTATTTATTTCTCATAATTCAGAAGAAAAGTCAGAATTGTGAGATAAAAACTCACAACTGCAAGAAATAAAGTCTGGATTGTGAGATAAAATTGCAACAATCTTTTTTATTCCTTGATTTTTTTCAGAATTGTGAGAAACAGTATGAAATGAAGTAAACAGTCAGAATTGTGAGATAAATAGTCGCAATTACCTTTTTATTTTTTATTTCGTGGTACGGGCTTTCATAGCACTTTATTGCACACTGTGCACAGTATAAGTCATGCATACTGCAGATATATTATTAGTATGCTATTCTGAACATCGCCTTTCTATAAAGAGCCATTGAAAGTTTGAACACTGTGCGTTATATCTGAATATGGGATCATAATTATATGAAATCCTTCCTTTTATAGCTTACTTGGTCTGAGCTCATTTCTTAGAGCTGACTTTATGCACTAAAAGGTAGAATTGTCCTTAATATTGGGAGATTGTTTGAATACATTAGAAAAACAATTTAATTTGCACAAGCCATCAGGGCTGAAGAGTAAAGGGGAACCTGGAAAAGCACATCCTTTGAGAATATTGACGTTATTTTTAATCTCCCGAGAGACTTTTTCCGATGAATGTGAACTCTTGATATTTGTCTGCTTTTGAAACCCTGGTCATCATGTACGTGAATAATGAACACAAGACGTCCATAAATGAAATGCATCGTTCCACTTGTACAGGTTTACTTTAATAAAATACACTTTAAATAACACAATACAGTCAAGACCATGCGTAACTGATTAAATGTATAATTAAATAAATCAGGGGAAAAAAGAATCAACAAACTCTGTCCAGGAGACTGAAGGTGCATGTAGGGTTAAAGTGCATCTTTAGTCTAACTGCTGCATGCTACAGAGATGCCAAGACTAGTACACACTGCTGCAGAACACGTCTGAAACGAGCTTCATCAGATATACATCATGTAGTGTTTGTGAAGGTGATTTTAGACAATGCTCAGTTGATTTGATTACTTGGTTTTTGCTCCGGCAATGAAATGATTGCAAAAGAAGCCAAAGTGGAATCAACCACTGCATGTTGCAGCACAACAGCAAACTAACAGCCCGTCCAATCAGAATCAAGAACCAGAACTGTTGTATAAAATAGACTTGTAGCATGTAAAGGTTTTAGAGGAATAGTTCACCTAAAAATGAAATAATTGCTGAAAATTTACTCTCTTTAGATGAGTTTGTTTCTTCATCAGGACAGATTTGGAGAAATGTAGCATTCCATCTCTTGCTCACCAATGGATCCTCTGCAGTGAATGGGTGCCGTCAGAATGAGAGTCCAAACAGCTGATAAAAACATCACAATAATCCACAAGTACTCCACACCACCCCAGTCCATAAATTGATGCCTTAACAAATACATCTTAAAGACGTTTTTTAACTTCAAAAAGTTGCTTCATGCTTAAATCCCGCTTTCTGCTAGTCCTCTATTCAGAATATTGCTTTCTAGAGTGAAAAAGTCATCTTATCTGAATCAGGAGAGAAATATGTACAGATCAAGCACCGTTTACAAGCAACAACAGCTATGTTTATGGATTTTGATGTGAGGGACAACAGGGGAAGGACTTTTTCACTGGAGGAAGCGTTATTATAGATTATGGAGTCATATTTTGGCCAGAAACAACGGATGGATTTGTTTGTTACAAACATGCAGCTTTTAACTTCACAAGATGTTAACTGATGGACTGGAATGGTGTGGATTATTGTGATGTTTTTATCAGTTTGGACTGTCATGCTGACGGCACCCATTCACTGCAGAGGATCCATTGGTGAGAAAGTGATGTAATGCTACATTTCTACAAATCTGATGAAGACATTTGATGGCCTGAGGCTGAGTAAATGTTCAGCCATTTTTAATTTTCCGCTATTCCTTTAAGTGATGATTTGACGGAATGTGCAGTAAAGGGCGTTTGCATTTAATTTACAGCAGATAAGCATCCGAAAGTCTTTTCTTTTCAAAGACAGATTCAAGCGACTGCTTGAGTGTTGAGTAACAGGTGAGTGGCAACAACCAACGATCTTCTATCTAATAACGCTGGATATAGCAGTTGAGAATGAACAACGACCGAAATCGCTGTTAATGTGAACGCCCCAGTGTTTTTGGGCCTTAACTCTTGTGCAACTAGCAAAATACTTCAAACCTTGTTCAATCGATCTATACAAAATCACTCATAAATGTCTCCTAAATATACTAATTTAAAATTTTGAAAAGCTCAATCATTTACTGTCGGTTAGAAAGCTAACAGTCAGTCCCTCTCATTCACCAGCTGTGAATTCATTAAAGTTGTTTTATTCATGTGTCTCTCTCGTCCCTCTATATAGGCCAGGTCATGTTAATGCTGGAGCCCCCGGTCACTGCGTGCAGCAGGGCGTTTAACTGGAGATGGTGAGGGAAGAGAGGATGAGATGAAGGGAATGGAGGGAGAGGAGAGGATGTGCGCTCGCTGCAGACACGTCTACTGGTTCTTCTTGTCTTCAGGTGGGGAGTAGGGTGGAGGCTTGTCCTTCAGAATAAAAACAAAACAATTTTCTCAAATTATTACCCAAACTGGTATTTTGGTATTTGCTTTGATGCAGCTCAAGACTCTGGACTTGACTACGAGGTTGGACAGGTTATATATGGACTTTAACATGTTTAACTTATGCTACATATGAATTTGGTTAACAGGTTGAACCTGGTTATACAGTATATGGACTAACCAAATAGACAAAGTTGGCAGGTTGAACTTGGTTGCAAATGTATGTTGTTAACAGGATATACTTGGTTAAAAGTTTGGACATGGTTATACACACCCCTCCAGAAGTATTGGAACAGTGAGGCCAATTCCTTTATTTTTGCTGTAGACTGAAAACATTTGGGTTTGACATCAAAAGATGAATATGAGATGAGAGATTAACATTTCAGCTTTTATTTACAGGTATTTTCATCTGGATCTGATACATAACTTGGAGGATAGCACCTTTTGTTTGAACCCACCCATTGCTCATGTTACCAAAAGTATTGGAACATGTGACTGACAAAGTACAGAGGCTACACCAGAAGATGCAAACCACTCATTAGCAAGAAGAATAGGAGACAAGCCTCAAAAATACTGGGACAAGGTTTTATGGACTGATTTTATGGACCAAAGTGATGGAAAGGCTAAAGTTTGGAGAAAAAAGGATCTGCTCATGACCCCAAACATACAAGCTCATCTGAAACACAGTGGAGGTAATGTAATGGCTTGGGCTTTCATCGCTTCTTCTGGGACAGGCTCATTAATCTTCATTAATGATGTAACACATGACAGCGACAGCAGCAGCAAAATTAACTCCGAAGTCTACAGAAATATTTTGTCTGACAATTTAAAGAAAGATGCAACCAAACTGATTGGGAGATCCTTCATCATGCAGCAAGATAATGACCCAAAACATAGTGCCAAAACAACAAAGGAGTTCATCAGGGCAAGAAGAGGAAGGTTTTAGACTGGCCAAGTCAATCTCCACACTTAAACCCTATAGAGCATGCCTTTTACCTGCTAAAGAAGAGACTGAAGGGAGTGACCCCCCAAAACTGAAAGAGGCTGCGGTGAAAGCCTGGAAAAGCATCACAAAAGAAGAATGCAAAAGTTTGGTGATGTCAATGGGTCACAGGCTTGATGCAGTTATTGAAAGCAAAGGATTTGCAACTAAATATTAAGTCTTTTTCACTTTAATCTATAGCAAAAATAAAGGAATTGGCCTCACTGTTCCAATACTTTTGGAGGGGAGTGTATATGGACTTTAACACATTTAACTTGGTTACATAAAAAATTTATCCATTAACTTAGGTACAGGTTATATATAGACTTTTAACACAGAACAATGTTGTTAACAAGTTGGACCTGGTAATATATTAACTTTTAACATGTTTAACTTGGTTATATATGAACTTAGTTATATATTAGTTATAACAGTATTAACAGTTTTGACCTGATTGTATATGGACTTTGATAACAAGATACACTTGGTTAATAGGTTAGACCTGGTAATAAATGGACTTTTACACATTTATTTTGGCTACATATGAACTATTAACTTAGTTAACAGGTTGAAATTGGTTATATATGGACTTCGATAACAGGAAAGACTTGGTTAACAGGTTGAACCTGGTTATATATGGACTTTGTTAACAGGACAGACTTGGTTAACAAATTGAACCTAGCTATATATAGACTTTGTTAACAAGATAGACTTGATAAATAGGTTAGATATTGGTTATATATACACTTTAACATGTTTAACTTGGGTTACATATAAACTTTATTATATATGGACTTAGTTAATAGGTTGGACCTGGTTATACAGTATATTGATTTTGTTAGGGTTAGGTTATATACTATACTTGGTTAACAGTTTGGATATTGATATATAATGAACTTTAACAAGTTTATCTTTGTTACATGTGAACTTTGTTTTATATGAACTTGGTTAACAGAACCTGGTTATATACGTACTTTGTTAATGGGATAGACTTGGTAAAGAGGTTGAACCTGGTTATGTATAGACTTTAACATTTAGGGGCAGTCGTGGCCTAATGGACAGAGAGTTGGACTTGTAACCCGAAGGTCGTGGGTTCGAATCTCAGGTCCGGCAGGGATTGTAGGTGGGGGGAGTGAATAACCAGCACTCTCTCCACCTTCAATACCACGACTGAGGTGCCCTTGAGCAAGGCACCGAACCCCCGACTGCTCCCCGGGCGCCGCAGCATTGGCTGCCCACTGCTCCGGGTGAGTGTTCACGGTGTGTGTGTTCACTACTGTGTGTGTGCACTTGGATGGGTTAAATGCAGAGCACAAATTCCAAGTATGGGCCACCATACTTGGCCACACACCATTTCCCTTTCCCTTTCCCTTAATTTGCTTACACAATAACTTTGTTATAAATTAACATGTTGGACCTGGTTGTATATGGACTTTAACAACACATGGACGTTGTTAACATGATATACTTGGTGAACAAGTTTGACCTGGTGGTTATATATAGACTTTACATTTAAAGTGAAAGTGAAAGTGACGTGACATACGGCCAAGTATGGTGACCCATACTCGGAATTTGTGCTCTGCAATTAACCCATCCAAAGTGCACACACACAGCAGTGAACACACACCCGGAGCAGTGGGCAGCCATTTATGCTGCGGCGCCCGGGGAGCAGTTGGGGGTTCGGTGCCTTGCTCAAGGGCACCTCAGTCGTGGTATTGATGGTGGAGAGAGCGCTGTACATTCACTCCCCCCACCTACAATTCCTGCTGGACCTGAGACTCGAACCCACAACCTATGGATTACGAGTCCGACTCTCTAACCATTAGGCCACGACTTCCCCTAACTTAACATGGTTACATAAGAACTTTGTTATAAATTTATTTGGTTGACAGGTTGGACCTGGTTATGTATGGACTTTATTAAAAAGTTGAATGTGGTTAACAGGTTGGTTAACTCACCTCGGGCAGGTAGACCCGTGTCGGAGCAAACGTAGTCGCGCTTGAACTCGTTGCAGCTTCAGCTGCTTTTGCTTCGGCTAGGACAACAAACACAGTCAGTTTATATAAAAAGTAGTCTGTCAGAGTTAACCAGTAAAACAGTGTAAAGTATAAAACTCAAAGGAGTCCAGTTGTGGCTCATACCTGCGGGGGTTCTGGGCAGGTCTGGGTCCGGAGCAGCGTGGTTCATCGGAGCTGTATACGGCGGAGGAGGCATGTAGGCTGCTGGTCCATCAAAGCCAGGAGGGTTGGGGTAAAATCCACCTAGAGGACACAATTAACAGCAGTTCAGTGTTTGAATACAAGTTTAAATGTCAGTACTTAGTTTGCTCAGCACTGTTTAGCAGTGAACCTGACCTGGAGGAGGAGGTCCAGGGTAGGTGTATCCAGGCGGAGGAGGTGTGGCCGAATACATGCCGTTAGCAGGAGGAGGAGGAGGGTAAGTGTACGCACCGTTCGCCATGTAAGGACAGCCGTAATTTACAGTCACCGGTTGCCCTCTGGATGCTGAGATGAATGAGAGAAACTGAAGGTAATGCTTCCACATCAAATCTGATGCTAAAACATTTCTTTTTATATCAAATTATATTACTTTTAAAACGGATTGAGCACAAACATACCCTGTGCCGCCACCTGTAGCATGTACTGTCCAAACTCAATCGCTCCTCCGGCAACAAAAATCAACTTGAAGGTTGCAGAACCTTCCCAGCCACCTGGAGCAGTGATGGAAACATGCTTTAGTATACTTTAGTTCCACGAGTACATTGTCTCTTCCCTTTTTTATGTTCACATTACACTAAAGGTGGACTTTTCATATACTTACTTCCACGGACCAGATCATTCAAATGAAAACTCGAGGAGGGTCTTGATTCAGATCTGAGTGCTTTTATATAAAGTCTAACATGTTAACATGTAATATAAAATTGAACACCGTTAATATTGTGTTTTTTTTTTTTATACGAATGCATAATATTATATATATTATAATATAGTATGTATTATTATATTTACACCAACGGTGTGTAATATAAAGGCCTGTCAATTGTTTTGAATTAATTACATGATGTGAATATGAATTTATTGAATCAGTTGCAATTATTTGCATTATTCACTGAAAAAAGTTCTAAAATAAACAATTCAAAGATATTAATTAATTGAATAACAGACATTACAAAAAGTGTCTTTATACGTCAATATACAGTATTTTTTTATCTATTAAAGAATTACTAAAAAGTGAGCAGACAATAATAATTTTCGATATTTTGACTGTTTCATGTGGGGGCCAGTGTTATTTTAGCATTATGTATACCCTACTAATTAATATATTTAGAAAAAAATCTAAACATTTCTATTTTTTTCCTTATATTTTAATATTTCTATTTTAATTCACACTAACGATTTTAACAACAACGGTTAGGGCGGTGGTTTTGGCCTGTGATTTGGTTTATTCCCTCATTGCTCTCTCTCCTCACAGCTGCAGTGTTATATTTAGGTTCGGTGTTTTACCTCCAGTCTCGGCGCTGATCGTGCCCTTGATGTAGTTGGCACCAAGTACTGGCTGTTTGACCTCACAGCCCTTCATAAGATAAAACGGCATCATGAAAGACTGCAGAGGGTCCTTCCCTTTAGTCAAGAAGATCACCTAAAGATCAAACCACATAAGCAGCAAATGATGAACATATTCATTTACAAACAACTAAAAAATGACCAATCAGGAGACAGACAAGGCCAAGACCATATAAAAAATATGTTTAAAGATCAAGCACTACATTTATTATGTAATTGTTTCCTTGCTCTGTCCTTATCATCATTAAAAATAAGATAATTATCTTACTCCTCTTGTATTACGTACCCTGTAAGGTGTCAGGTAGATGCTTCCCTTCTTGCTTTTTCTGAAGGCTTCTGGCAAGCGTTCTGTGTCACTGAACACCAGCTCCACATTCTCATATGACATCAAGAGACTGTAGGAAAACAGATTTGGTTTATTACAGTCAGCACATTCAGTGCCAACACATACAGAACAAAGCTAGCTTTGCCATCGCTGACACGGAACAAAGACTTGTTTATAGATTTAAAGAATACCAGTATCGAAGAAAGCTGTAGTAAAAGCATTGTTCTATAATATTATAACCCTGACCCTAACCCCAACAACAACAATAATAAAATATTAATAATATTTTTTTTTGCATTTGTATATTTTTTTGTATTTGTAATTTATTATTATTATTATAATTTTAAGTTGTAGTTGTATTTGTCTATAATGTTACAATAATTTATTATATATAAATAACATAAAAATGTAAGAAATAAAAAACAATGTAATAATGATAATAGTAAGCAAAAATATTATATTAAACATATAAATAATAATAATTATTATTGTAATTATAAGATGTAGTACTAAGAACATTTGTCTATAATGTTGTAATAATTCACTATAAATAATAATAGTAGGAGGAGTAATAAAATACATAAAAATGTTAATGATTATAAATAAAAAGTCAATATAAATATTAATATGAAAACACAAGAAAAATATAATAAATAATAATAATAATAAAATAATTATTATTATGATTGTTCATTGTTGTTGTTGTTGTGTACTATTACTGTGTGAATAACATAGCCTAGTAAATATACTCCAAGATTTATTTTAGAGTTAATGAAGATAATGTAATGTAGAATAGATGCAAAAAAGTTAAGGAAATAAAAAACTAAACTAAAAAAAAGACAGTATCAGATGGTCTCAAATCTATTTGTGTACTTATATGATTATTGGTTATTACTGATGATTGTTATTGGTTGATTGTTATTGGTTTGTTGGTATGTTAGAGATATGAAATATTAGAGATATGAGGTCATTGCTGGAGTCATCAGTCTCAGTGTTTATCAGTTGTGTAATAAGATCACAGCTATTGTGAAACTTTAAGAGCATGTCGTTTCTTTTAGCAGAAGCTTAAGAAGATCCCTGCTGACCTACTGCGACTAACAGACATTCACAGCACAAACGCGAATCCTACTACGACGAAGGCTGAGCTCATTAATATTAATGACGTAACGTGGCATGCGTCCAGTGGGTCTAGCTGATTGGCTGAAAGACTAATTGGAGGTTCGTCAGTCGGAACGCATCACGAATATTAATAAGGCTACGTGACTGAACGCTGCAGGAAGGTTTCCAAGCAACTTGTGCATGACTAAATTAATATTCATAGAGCACACTTCGCCATAGTAGGATTCTGAAAGCTGCGCAAGATCCATGTTTTTATAAGATAACAACTTATGTGACTGAATATGGGCTGCATTTACAGTGTGTAAACATAATGTTGCTTAAAATAAACACATAAACGGCGGACAGTCTGAATATAGTGCAAATGAATAAAATGGGTGTGATCTAACGTAACGGTTCGCGCGATGTTATTCAACACATGACACTGTAGACTGTACTGTTCTTATTATGTGAATAGAAAAACACATAACACACAATAATTCATTCAATATGGACGTTTTGGACAAATCCGCGAAGACAGAAATAGGACAGTATACCAGCTTTATATAATAATACAAAATAATAACGGCAATATTAATCAAAGAGTCTGATTCCGCGACATTACCTTTCGCTGTTGTTGATGATAACACCTCCACATTCAGAATGATTGTTGTTGAGGGCCATGGTTGATATCTGTCTTTATTGTGTGAAATTGACGCTCTACATTCTACGAGCGCAACTCACAGATCCACCTGCACTTCCGCTATAGGTCACGCCCCCCGATGACGTCAACGAGGTGGCTTGAGATATTTCCCGAACCTTCTCAAATAACAAGTAAATACAATCATCTTAATCTCATCATATTTTATTTTTCTAAGACAGATAGATAAATTCTTTAAAAATAATGTGAAATTGCATAAATCATTCTTGAAATGGCCACAAAAAATTAAAGGGAGAAGGTTACATTAAAAACAAATATTTTAACATTGAATTTTGACGTTGCATCCACTATTTTATATGGAATTGTTCTGTTTTATTCTGAACAATTTCTATTTTGTATAGAAATTACATTTAATGCAATTACATCAAAAACAACTAATTAAATTACAGAAAAAAATAAGAATAATCCCTTACTTTACTTTTTAATAGAAAGTAATTAAAAGAAAAGTAATTAAATTACAGTAAATACATTCTAAGAAATGCATTACACCCAACACTGTATGCCAATAGCCCCTCACTGCAGAACAAAGATCCATGGCATCCCCCCCACATCACCATCCCATCCTAGGGGGTCTCAGGTTTAGATGTAGGTTTAGATGTATGTAAGGTGGGAGGAGTTGGATCTGGATCTTGTTTTCTGCAGTGAGGACCATCTCCTGTATGCAACCAACCAACAGCCAGCATCGACTTTTATTTTGTAACATGACATGATGCTTAAGTAAACCTTAAAACTACGTTAAAGAATATGTATATTTCTATGTAGGTCAGAATATGATTGCTTGGAACTTTAATCCGTGCCACTGTTAATAAATAAATAAAATTCACGCAGCACCCCTGTGTAAAATATGGTATCTGCTGCTTCCCAAAGATCGTCATCTGAAACAGACGCCATTTTGGATCTTTTGCCAGGAGGTATTGTGCGTATACCCCTACGTCTAATGTGAGCCAACATGGCCGATAAGACTCCTCAGTTTCCTACCACGTGGATAACACAAAACGTCGCTCTGCGTGGACTCGTGTCTGTTTCCTGCGTGCTGTTACTGTAGTGCAGCGGCATGGCTTCATCTGCGAAGAGGCGAGCTATTGAAACGGGACAAAACCCTCAAGACAGCAATGAAAGCTCGGACGAGGGTCTGGAAGACTCTGGCGACGAGGACAATGAAGATTCAGAAGAAGAAATAAACGAGGCAAGTTGCGATTTTAACTGTTATTGCAGCCAGTAATGTCGTGATGTGCAGGCCAGACTGGCTCTGCGTTGAAAACGTCGTTTTGTTATCATGTATATGTGTTTTGATTTGTGTTTAGGAGGTTATCGTGGACTTTGAAGCTCACACGATATCTGACAACGACTTTCATGGCATTAAAACCCTTCTGCAACAGGTACAGAGACATTCGTGTTTGCATTGCACTGAACATAGATCGAACTTACACTGCTCAATTTGAACTTCAACAGAGACTGAAAAGCGCAAAGATTATGTGTATTATATTTTCCCTCATATATATGTTTTTGTTTTTCCAGCTGTTCCTGAAGTCTCACGTAAACACATCTGATCTGACTGACATCATCATCCAGCAGAATCACATTGGCAGTGTCATCAGGGTCAGACTCATTTGGATAATAGTATACTTAAAAACAATTGGTTTATTAATTTTTGTTGTTATTGTTTTAATGTTAATTTATCTGCATTGTACATTAACATATACTGATAACCACCATAATAATAGTTAATCATTAATAGTAATGGACATAAGGATTCATATTTTTTATGAAATATACTTAAGCTAATGGTCAAATATCAGATCCTGGTTGCAAAAACACTTTAAGGCTTAAAGGGATAGTTAACCCAAAAATAAAAGATTCTGTCATGAATTACTCACCCTCGTGTTGTTCCAAACCCATAAGACCTCCGTTCATCTTCAGAACACTAATGAAATCTGAGAGCTCTCTGACCCTCCGTAGACAGCAAGGGTCCTTACACGATCAAGGTCCAGAAACGTAGTAAGGAGATAATAATCCATGTGACATCAGGGGTTCAACCATAATTTTACGAAGCTACGAGAATACATTTTGTGCGCAAAAAAAAAGAAGACTTTATTCAAATTCGTCTCCACCCTTGTTTCATTTTGGAGAATATCCGCTGGACGGAAACTGCGTACGCTCTTCTGTGTTAGCCGCATACCGGATGCGCTGTTTTCGTTCAAATCAAAGCGTAAATATACGTAGAAGACGTATCCGCGCGGTGCGGCTGACACAGAAGAGCGTACGCAGTTTCCGTCCAGCAGATATTCTCCAAAATGGCGCTACGCTGACGTAGAGGAGACAAACTGTTGAATAAAGTTGTTATTTTTGTTTTCTTTGCATACAAAAAATATTCTCCCAGCTGCAATTCCACATTTTCAAACAGAGATGGCAACAAAGAGGCAAAACTTACGGAGTGCAGCTTTAAATAAGTCTAATTTTTTATTTACAAAAATTTGTTCCTTCATTTTTTCATTTTAAAACAAGTTTATTTTTTCAAACCAGGTGTCAAAAGAAAGCGCTAAAAAAAATTGTAACGACAAAAATAAAAGAGAGATTAAAATGAATTAAAAAATATTTAAATAAATTACAAAATTAAGATCTAAATAAATGAATGAATAAAATATAATTAATAGAAATAATAAAAAAATGTAAACAAACAAAATATACACCAAACAGTACATTGCAGCAGTGGTATACTAACTATATTCTCACATTTATGATATGCATTAAGTACAAACAGTTGTTTTTTTTGTACATGAAAATAGACAAATACATAAAATTTTTTTAGCATGAGGGTTCCTTGCATAAGGTTAATTTATTTGGGGTTCATGGTATTTAAAAAAAAAAAAAAACTGCCCTAAAATATACTGATAATCACCATATTTATAATATAATAATATATTAAACATAATGAACATATGGATGAACGGTGTATATGTCCTTAATTATTATATTATCAATGCAATTAATGTTTTAAATGATTTTTTGTGTGTTTTACTCCAGCAAGCGGAGGTACCGGAGGACAGTGATGACGAGGGCGACCCAGACGAGGTGTTTGGAGTCATCAGCATGGTGAACATCACCGAGAGACAGGTGATAATACTCCGATTTCTGAGTCATCACATGAATATCTGATGAATCATTTGTTTGCGGCTCTGGACTGTGTGTTATCAGTGCTGTTTGTGTCCCGTCTGATCGTCTCGTGTGTGTGTGTTGATCAGGGTGTTGAGTGTCTGGAGAAGCTGAAGGACATGATTCTAGAGCAGTGTGCCAAAAGCAGCTCCCCGGATGTTCAGGAGCAGTTCGAGAAGCTGCTGCTGGGTAACAAACACTCTGTCGGGCTGCTGCTGAGCGAGAGATTCGTCAACGTCCCGCCACAGATCGCCCTCCCCATGCACAAACAACTTCAGTAAGTGTTCAGTGGCTCTGACCAGCAGAGGGAGTCAGAGTGTGTGCTTCTGAAGATAATACATGTAGGCATGTACAAATATGGTACAAAATAGGGTTCAGAATTTCTTAAGACAAGACACTACATGCAAAAACATTGTTTTTTTTAATGCACTGGTCAGTTTTGAGATTTTGGGTTATTTGGCTTTTCATAATGTGTTGTTCAGTATGGAGGGCCAAATTACTCAAAATTAAATCAGTTTAAATATATAAATACATAAAGAAATGTATAAATAAATGAATACAGTTAACTAAAACAACTATTTGTTACTTAAACTTGAACTGAAATAAAAAAAATTGTAATTCGTTTTTTTTTTTTTTTTTAATATTTCAAAAACTTATTTTAATTCAGCTAGTGTCCTAGGAAATATTGATCATTTTCATTTAGTTTACTTTGATGTACTAAACAACTAAAACTTAAATAGAAATAAATGAAGAGTATATAAACTTAAAAAACTACAAAAAAAAACAACAAATTTGTATTAAAGCTTTAAAATTAAAAGAGAAAATATAAAAATAAAATTCAAAATAAAAATATATTAATATAAAAAAATTATATCTCAATACTAAAAGCATGGTGATTTTATTTATTTGTTGTTTGTTTGTTTATTTGCTGTTGATATCCTCTGTCGATATTTTATGACTTGTGGAGAGAGAAAAAATACAAATCTAAAAACCCCTCTGTAAAAACCTTTGTCTAATATGTCAACAAAATATAAAAAGAAATGTATGAATATTAGTCCATTAGTTAGATAAAGCCTCATTTGCCTATTTAAACATAACATAACATAAAAAAAAAACTTAATGCAAAAAAACATGTTTGAAATTCTTATTCAGTCTGATAATCAGTCAAATGGAAAGGTATGGTGATATATAGGTTAATTTTTTTACTGTCTTGCCTTAATAAGGGTCATTGAAAAGAAAAACAAATGTTTTAAAAAATTATAAAGTGTGCGTGATCAGTTGAAGAAATTCTATTAAACGCATCACAATATTAACCAGCAGATTTCACACTTTCTTAATGTCCATCAGCCAGTTTTTTCACTGAGACTGATTGAAGAGAATTACTGTCCTCCTGCTGGAAGATGCAGGAGAGTCTGTCAGTGTTACTCAACCGCTGCTCTCGTGATAATCATGTGGTGTCAGGCTGAAGCTGTCGTAGTGTTACTGACGACCAGCGCTAATTCATCACCTGGATTTATAAAGATCTTATGTAACAGTGTCTCTAATGTGGGTCAGTGCACAAGACAACATGTAGATGAGCCACTTTACATCCCACAATCCCTGTAAACACGGAGTAAAGTATTACACCATAAAAACATTTCTCATGTTTCTAAAACACTTGCAGAGCTAGTGTGAGATGGATCTGAGTTTGAGAAACACAGGTCTTTAGTGCTGGTATTGATGGTTTCATGCTGTCTGGTTTCACAGGAAGGAAATGGCCGAAGCACAAAGGACCAATAAACCCAGCGGTAAATGCCAGTTCTGCCTGATGATCAGTAAAACCTGCAAACCAGCCAAGAAGAGCATATCTGCTCCAGCTCAACCCAAACAAGAGCTGCTGTTTGTGAACGACGAGGAGGAGTTCTTCTATGAGGTCAGTTTAACTTTCACTCCTCATATCCTGACTTACATTGAAGTCAATATGTCCTCAAAATCGACTTTTTACTGATTAACAGAAGTTTAATTGTCATTGATTAAGCAGTGATGAATTTTTGTCAAGGAAAAATATATTCTGTATTTTATTTCTTATATAAAAGAAATATATATTAATAAATTATACTTGCATTTTCTGTTTTTAGTTTTTGCATTTTTTTCCGTTTTAAAGTTTCTTTTATTAGTTTTTTTAAAATGTCAATAGTTTTTATTAATTTATTTCAGCTTTAGAAGTTTTATTTGGCAACTAGCTGAAATAAAAATTGTAAAACAAAATACTGTATATAATTTTAGTTATATACAATTATATTCCTTTTTAATTTTACAATTTTAGCAGTTGTGCAATTTTTATTAGGTTTTTTGTTTGACAACTAGCTAAAATAATCTTCTTAATGTTTATTGTTTCAAGTAAATTATTTTACGCTTTTAATTTTAGTTAACTATAGTAACCCTGCTTTGATTAATGAATTTCAATTACTTTTCCAGTTGTTCACTTAAAAAAAAAAATTATAGAGATTGCAATCAGAAAGTTTCTACCTAATTAAATGTTTTGGAGCTAAACATAACTAGAGAAATCCATGATTTTATTAATTGTCATGGTCCATTTTGACCATATGAAACCTAAATATAACTGCACTGTGAATCTGCAGAAAAATATTGTTTTTTGACCTTAAACACATTTTCTTGTTTGACAGCAAGCCACGCTGAAGTTCAGCTACTGTGTTCAGGACGAGGCTGATTCCTGCGCGACGGGAAAGTGGTCTTACGACGACGTACCGATGAAACCGTTCCGCACGGTGATGGTGATCCCGATGGACAAGATGGGAGCCATCATAGATAAAATGACTGAATATCTGACCGTCTAACGCTGAACTCTTCTTGTTCTAGAGATGTTTAATGTCCCAGGCGTAATGTATAAACCAGCCATAAAACAGTTTGACACCAAACCAGTGAAGTCATTTATTTCTGTACATAATCAGTTGAAATTACCCACAAAATAAACAACCCAAACAGGACTCGAGTGTCTTTTGAAGAGTAACAATACAAAATATTTGAACACTATTTACACAAGCATGATTTCATGAGGTCACTGTATGACACATCGGTCATGTGATTCAGCTTCTGCCGTCTCTGTCTTTGTGTCTGGCGCGGCCGGTTGAGGTTTTGTTCTTGAATTCCCCATCCTGTCGCTGTCCAGAATGTGCTGCAGGATCTCTTTACTTTCACTAGGTGGCAGATTACAGAAGAAATACTGCGGTGCCATTTGAAGAAACCTGGAACAGAAGGGAACAGGACAAGGATCAAAAGTGACAGTAAAGACATTTCTATTTCAAATAAATGTTGTTCTTTTGAACTTTCTATTCATTGTGAGAAATAAAACGTGACTGTTTCCACAAAAACATGAAGTACAATGGTTTTCAGCATTAATAATGATTCTTGAGCAGCAAATCAGAAATTCTGAAGGATCATGTGACACTGAAGACCAGAGTAGCGAGGTTGAAAATACAGCTTTCCGTCACATGAATAAATACAATTTTTACATTATATTCAGACAGAAAACAGTTATTTTAAATTGTAATTGTCCACAGTTTTACTGTTTTAATTTTATTTTTAATTAAATAAATTCAGCCTTTGCAAGCATAAGAGACTTGCTCTTACAAAAAAAAAAGGTAAAGGTAAATAAACTTACTGACCCCAGACTTTTGAATGGAAGCATATATTATTGCAATTTTTACATTTTCAATATTTTTTTAAAATGAATGATTAATGACAATAAATGTAGCTATTCTGGACACCAGAATTGTAACATTTAATAATGTTCATAATGGTAGTGTTTATATCTGCTAAATGAATGAATGTAAGAATAGCAAAGGTGAGCAGCAGCTGATCTGCTTTAATCCTGTGGATCTGAAAAGCTCTCTATTGTGATGATGACGCATCAGAAAACATGATTACTCAGGATGACGTGGCATGGTCATGTTTACAGAGTCAGAGCTACAGCAGGAGCAGGAGGACACACACTTACGTCTGCGGTGAGATCTGTGTGACGGTGCAGATGCAGTTGTTGTCGGAGAGGTTGTACTCGTGGAACAGAACCCACTCCGGCAGACCCAGTTTATGAGCTTTTGCTCCATAACCCGACAGACGGTGAACCTGAGCCACGTGTTTGTTCAGCAGCATGAAGTAATTCCCCGAACCGTCCACATCTCTGGCGATCTGAGACACATGAGAGCTTCAGAAAACACATTCATGACTGACACTTCAAAATCAAGCCCAAACCCTATTCAAATGAGATTAAACTGAGTCCTGAGGAAAGAAAAAATAAATTAAATTAAAAAGCTGTTTGGACTAAGTTTTTGTACTAACTGTACCAACTAAGTTCTTTCTTTAAGAAAATAAATTGTTTAAAAAAATAAAATGTAAATAAAATAAATCTAAATAAAAAAAAATTACATTATGAAAATTACAGAAACAATTATAAATAAAAACATTTTTAAAATAATAGAAATAGAAATAAATTAAACTTTACTAACATAAATGAAAACTGACAGTGGACAATGAATGAATGAATGACCAAATACTCTCTTAAATAAATATAAATACAGCTAAAAACTTTCTGAAGGTTATGAAACTTGTACAAATATTATAAGTGGACCTCAGGAAAATAAAATAAACTAAAAAATTTGTAAAAATATTACTTGCAAATACATAAATATAACTCAAAAATAGTTATGAAACTTTACTAACACTCTAAGTGGACCTTTTTGAGAAATTAATTAAATATATATATTTATTTATTTATTTTATATATTATATATATATATATATATATAGGTCAGCACTTATGAAAAAATTGGTTATGAAACTTCACTATTAAGTGAACCTTGGGGAAATGAGAATTTTTATAAAATAAAAATAAAAAATTAGATTAAATAAATAAAAGCTTATGGAAAATTTTTAACATTATAAGTGGACCTCAGAGAAATGAATGAATAAAATAACAAAAAATATAAATAGCTCAAAACAAAATAAAATATAATAAATTCAAAAAATTGTAAATAATGAGTAAATAAAACATTAAATAAAAAATAAATATAAAAAAATTGAAATGAGTAAATAAAACATTAAATTAAAAAATGCATTACAATTATACAGTATATCAGTTAAAATACATATATAATACACAGAGACATTAAACAAACAACTTTATGTATATGTTCACAAAAACATGTTTTCAGACCTGCATGAAGTAGCCTGCGAGCAGCGCTCTCTTGATGTTGAGTGCGTTGGTTTTGGTGCCGAAGGCTGCTTCTGAAATGGGAAGCTCGATGCGTTTGAGGATGTCTGTGAGTTGAGCTCTGATGGCGTCTGCTGTCTGCAGAGCAGCGCAGCACAGGAAGTACTCCTCACACCACTGCTCCTGACTGAAATCTGACACACACACACAGAGATGTTTAACACACTCTCGCTCTTCACCTGAGCATTCATGAGAGGAAGAGCGGCGCTCACATGGTTCCTTCTGGCTGCGTTTGAAGGTGTTGTAGATGTTGATGAGGGTGAAGTGGTCGCCCTCGGGATGCTGGAACTTCATATGACAGCGCATGACTTCTGTTACCATGCCGACGGGAGGCTCGATGAAGCAGCTTGGTGCTGATGGAGACAGATGCATGAAGACAGATAGTGGAGTTTGAGTGTGATTTTAAAACATTCATATCTAGTATAGTTAGAGCTGATTTTTGTTTTAAAGATAAAATACTTCTCAACATTAAGTACACTACCGTTTGTGCATCAATTACATACTTCACTATCAAGAGTCCTCAACATGATCCCACAGAGCATGATTACTTATATATATTATATATATATTTTACATACCTGAATAAATAACTGAAATTATTTTATTACATTAATATTACATTTACTATTATATTTATAATTTTATTAATATTTACAATTAATACAATTAATTCAACTATATATTTTAGTTTATTTTAATTTAATTGGATTAATACACATTTATATAGTTAAATTGTATTAATAATAAATACATAACATACATAATTAAGCTATTATTTAATAATATATAATATAATATTAATAATATATAAAATATTTCGGCCACATTTTACAGTCTGTGTTCAAGCATTACCTGTTAGCATTGCAGCGATGGTTAGCATCTCGCTAGCGCAGTCAAACTCGCAGGACGCTAACAGAGCCTTCGCCATCTGTGGATCCAGAGGAAGCTCTGACATGATGATGCCCATCTCAGACAGGTTTCCATCGTTGTCCAAAGCAGCGAGATAATCGAGCTCCTCCAACGCCTGCATGAGGCCCTCGGGATCTGGAAGAGGAAATCAAAGCAAAAAACATCATGCAAATGTGTCCTTCTGCGACTTATTAAAAGTGTTAACTAATGAAACAAGTGTGGGCAGTAGTCTCTGGTTGATTTAGACGGGCGGTTCTCCATGTCTCCACACTGACTGAGCTCTTCTCTTCCTGTGTATTGTGTCTGTTTGGTCACTAATGAATTTCTGTCTTTCTCTTCTGAGCTTCCCACCGTCCAAACAGTGACCAGAAACAAAGAGTGTAAACCCAGCAGACAGCAGAGCTGTCAGTTCAGCAAACGCACACATGACCGAACGCCAGTCAGAAACCAGAAACCCATCCTCACACCTTCAACATATCAACAATTACAGACTACAGTGAGACTTCACAGACTAAACCTGCCACGTTCATGAAGAATTCGAACTTTTAGGTGATTATCAATGGTGTTTATTATGGAAGCTTGGATAAAAAATAAAACTGAAGAAAACATTTTAAAAGATAATTCTGACTTTGTCACTTTTGCCCCACATTTTGTAAGATATAAACTCAGAATCATGAGATTTTGTAAAATATAAACAGAATTGCAAGATTTTATAAAATATAAACTCAGAATTGTGAGATTTTATAAGATATAAACTCAGAATTGTGAGATTTTATAAAATATAAACTCAGAATTGTGAGATTTTATAAGATATAAACTCAGAATTGCAAGATTTTATAAAATATAAACTCAGAATTGTGAGATTTTATAAAATATAAACTCAGATTTGTGAGATTTTATAAGATATAAACTCAGAATTGTGAGATTTTGTAAGATATAAACTCAGAATTGTGAGATTTTGTAAGATATAAACTCAGAATTGTGAGATTTTGTCAAATATAAACAGAATTGCAAGATTTTATAAAATATAAACTCAGAATTGTAAGATATATAAACTCAGAATTGTGAGATTTTGTAAGATATAAACTCAGAATTGTGAGATTTTGTAAGATATAAACTCAGAATTGTGAGATTTTGTAAGATATAAACTCAGAATTGTGAGATTTTGTAAGATATAAACTCAGAATTGTGAGATTTTGTAAGATATAAACTCAGAATTGTGAGATTTTATAAGATATAAACTCAGAATTGTGAGATTTTATAAGATATAAACTCAGAATTGTGAGATTTTGTAAGATATAAACTGAGAATTGTGAGATTTTATAAGATATAAACTGAGAATTGTGAGATTTTGTAAGATATAAACTCAGAATTGTGAGATTTTATAAGATATAAACTCAGAATTGTGAGATTTTGTAAGATATAAACTCAGAATTGTGAGATTTTGTAAAATATAAACTCAGAATTGTGAGATTTTGTAAGATATAAACTCAGAATTGTGAGATTTTGTAAAATATAAACTCAGAATTGTGAGATTTTGTAAAATATAAACTCAGAATTGTGAGATTTTGTAAGATATAAACTCAGAATTGTGAGATTTTGTAAGATATAAACTCAGAATTGTGAGATTTTATAAGATATAAACTCAGAATTGTGAGATTTTGTAAAATATAAACTCAGAATTGTGAGATATATAAACTGAGAATTGTGAGATTTTGTAAGATATAAACTCAGAATCATGAGATTTTGTAAAATATAAACAGAATTGCAAGATTTTATAAAATATAAACTCAGATTTGTGAGATTTTATAAGATATAAACTCAGAATTGTGAGATTTTATAAAGATATAAACTCAGAATTGCGAGATATATAAACTCAGAATCATGAGATTTTGTAAAATATAAACTCAGAATTGCAAGATTTAAGATATAAACTCAGAATTGCGAGCTTTTGTAAGATATAAACATCTTACAAAATCAAAATCTTATAAAAAGAATAGCGAGATATAAATTCAGATTTGCAAGTTTATAAACTCCAAATTATGTCCGAATTGTAAGATAAACTCACAATTACAAGAAAAAAAGTCAGAATTGTGAGATAAAAAGTCACAATTACGTTTTTATTTTTTATTCTGTGGCGAAAATAAAAGACAGAATTGCAAGAAAACTTCTGAATTCTGCGTTTATTAGACTTTTTTTTCTCAGAATTGAGAGTTTAACTCAGAATTGTGAGAAAAAAGTCAGAAATGTGAAATAAAGTGTCACAATTACATTTGTAATTTTTTTTAATTCCATGGTGGAAATGGGCTTCCATAGTTTACTGACATTCTACTCATTGATAAAGCTGAATGTAGACAAACCTCTCGAGTTTGCAGAAAGGCGCTATATTTATTATTATTAAAGCTCTCATACGCCACTGTGAAAGGCTCGTCTGAATGAAATGAATCCTGACCCACCAGGTCTGCTGATGAAGTCACAGTGTCTGATCCCGGCCGACTCCATCCTCTTCAGATAGAGCGCCGTGGACGTGATGTTGGACTCCAGAACACGAGGAGGGATCTCAGCGGGCAGCTGAACGTCCTCAGGATACAAACAGAAGCACTTCCCTTCAAACAAACACATTCAACAGTGATTCACTACTGACGATGACTCTCTACTGAACAGACAAAAAATGACATGCAACTGATTAACAGCTCAAGTGCTTCACTTCAGTGCTTTTTATTCCTCTTCAAAATGTTCAACACTTCAAAAGAGCTTAACGGAGAGCTAATCTGATTCAATTCTTAGGTTTTTTGAAATTCATTTTCTTAGTGTATATACTGCTATGTATAACAATAATAATAATAAATTATTATTAATTTAAAAACTAATTATATATATTTAAATAATAATAAATATATAGGACATTAAATGAATGAAGGAATAAAGACATAAGATATACACTGATTTTATTCATTCATTTTGTATATACACTTATGTATAATTTATGTTTATTCATTTAAAAAGCAACCAACAGTGATGACATCACCACAATATTTACATAAATAACTGCAATTCTTCACATTTATTTGCATACTGAACTGTGATTTCTATTTAACATCATACATATATAGCGGTCTTTATACTGTAAATACACTACTACACTGGGTGTTCATAGTGTTAATATGGAGTATCTTTTAAAAAACGTCAATGTCAAATAAATGCCAAAAGTGTACACACCTGTTGATCCAGTCAGTCGTTTACGGATTTCTGCTTGACATTTACTGATGGGTCGGATGACCTCTGAACTGGCTCTCACTCGTGGGTTATACACCTACACACAATACCACAGAAAATATGAATTTCACAAGACTTCCAAATAATTATTTTTGAACTGCTTAAATATATTTGCAAAACAGTGAACATTTGATTAGAAAAGCCAAAAACCAACAATGCAGTAAATAAAAGCAGGTTTTCAGCACACTCACTAATCTCTTCTCTACTCCAGTATCGATGACAAAAGTAATGGTGTCCACCGGCCAGAACAGATCCTCTGATTGGCTACAGGAAACGAAGACCCGCCTACTCGTCTGTGGGCTTTCTGTGATTGGTGGACACATACCAGAGTATCCTGGACACAGGGGAAGCGCTATCAGCTCTCCCAGAGATACACTCATCCTGGACGCTTCTTTAGTGAGAATATTACAGGCACAGAGCACCTCCTGAAACACACACACATACAGGCTTTTTTAATTCACCACCGGAGAGAGCAAAGTTGTTAAGCGCACTTCTCGCTGACTTTTGATTTTGCATTTGTGAATTCGCTCATCATTATAACAAAAATTGCAGAAAAGATACAAGAGATTCATTTTGCAGTGCAGACAGCAGCTTTTGTGATTATAACAGGAGTTCCTGCAAAATAACTTTTGTTTTTCATGCTACAAAAAGTCTTGATTTTCTAATCTGTACAGAGCAACAAATAGTTGTTAGCTTGTTTTGTCTGTCAGAATATGACTGATTTTATATTGCTTTTTCCACACAAAATTATTAAAATATCAAGAGCAATAGTCAACAATAATAATTTGTTATGATATTGTAGCTTTACCATCTAATGCGTTCCTGTTTTTTAATTTATAGGCTATTTACTTGCAATTTTTGTGCAAATACATGTACATGAGCAGCATTAAACAGTCTGTGTAAATAAACAAGCTCCATGTCAGATGCAGCTTCTGTTCCACATTTTATTGATGTTGAAAAAAGTGATCGTAACAGTGTAATATTGTGATTGATTAAAGTAACTAGTTAAATCTAAGTATTTGGCATTAATATGATTTTACAGGGCAGAGTGGAAGAGCTGAGTGGACGTATTCATTCAGACGCTGCTGACCGTGCTGAACACAACAATGTCATTGTCCTCATGGAGAACATTGTGTTAGTGCCGTTCACTACAGCAAGCATCACTACTGTCTGCTAAAAGTTACGATTATTTGGACAAACTCTAACCCCTTTTTCTGTATGCAACTAGTTCCCTTGTTGGTGTGCTATTAGAAAAGTGACTTGAAGATGGGACTCATATTTACACACAGAATATCTCAGAGACATCTAATTGTGAACAGTAAAGACATTTATAACGTACAAAAGATTGCCATTTCAAATAAATGCTGTTCCTTTGAACTTTCTATTTTTTTTTTAGCACAGTTTCAACAAAAACATGAAGCAGCACAACTGTTTTCAACATTGACAATAGCAGACATGTCTCTTGAGCAGCAAATCAGCATATTAGAATGATTTCTGAAGGATCATGTGACACTGAAGACTGGAGTAATGATGCTAACAATTTTGCATCACTGGAATTAATTACATTTTACAATATATTCAAATAGAAAACAGCTGATTTAAACTGCAAAATTATTTCACAGTATTACTGTTTTTATTGTATTTTTGCTCAAATAAATGCAGCAGTGGCTGAGACTTTTATCAAACACAAAAAATTTGAACATTAGTGTACCAATTAACATAAATGCTCTTATCTATTTGATCAGTGAGCTGCATGCATGCACTCACTCACTCACACATTCATTGATTCATCAAATATTCACTTTTAGTGTTAATACTCAACTCCAGCTCTTGAATCCTTCCAGGTTAACTCTGGTTAATTGTCCAGATAATTTCTGCTTGCATTATTGCTACAATAAATTGTAATGTGAGCTGTTCTTATCCACTAACACACTTCATCTCACCTGCTCTGAAGCTAGAAACACAGCTACATCTCCTGGCTCTCTGGACCGATGGACCTCCAGCGCGAGTCTCAGAGCCGAATAGAAGCTTTCAGCGCTGCTGCTGTTGCTGTGGATCACTTCACCTGCGCACGGGGCGTCCAGGTGCAGGCGTGGGACGTTCCCGTAGTGCGTGAGGAGCGTGTCTGAAGCAGGTGGAGCAGACAGCACCACCACCCTGAGCTCGGGCCGCTGGAGAAGCACCTCTCTCAGCAGACCCAGCAGAACGTCTGTGCTCACGGTCCTCTCGTGGGCCTGGTCTATCACCACCACCCCATAATGCTCCAGCATGGGGTCTGACATCATCTCCCGCAGCAGGACGTCATCGGTGCAGTACCTGCAACCAGAACGTCGTTTTGGTTTTGACATTTACAGATAAGTATGCTAGAAAATATAGATGTAGAAAGATGCACATACATACAAAAACTTTAACTCTACAATGTATTATTGGTGACCTATTCAACAAAACCACATGAAAAAACAGATGCATCAAAATAAAATAAAATAAAATATAAATATATATATATATTTTTATTTTTTACATTTTTAAATATGTTTTGACAAGACATTTGACAATAAATGTTTCTATAATAAAATAAGACATTTAATTAGACAGATATCTTTATAAAATACAATAAAATATGGATTTCTCTTTTATTTTGTTTTTATTTATGTTAATAGACATTTGACTAGACATTTCTATAATAAAATAAAACATTTAATTAGACATTTCTTTATAAAAGAAAATATGGATTTGTTTCCTTTTATTATGCTTTTTATTGATATGTTTTAGACATTTGACTAGACATATTTCTATTATAAAATAAAACATATTTGATTAGACATTTCCTTAAGGAAAAAAATCTATATTTTCTTTTATTTTATATGTTCTTATGTTTTTTATCAGCATGTTTTAACCATTTGATTAGATATATTTCTGTAATAAAATAAAATAAGACATATTTGATTAGACATTACTTTATAAATAAAATAGATTTATTTTATCATGTTCTTTATTGATATGTTTTAGACATTTGACTAGACATATTTCTTTAATAAAATTAAATTAAATAAGACATATTTGATTAGACTTTCTTCTAAAAAAAAAAAAAAAAAAAAAATTTTATTTTTAAAAGATGTTTTAGACATATTTGACTACAAATATTTCTATAATAAACTAAAATAAGTCATTTGATTAGACATTTCTTTATCAAATAAAATTTAAACTAAAAAGGAAGGATTTTTTTTGGCTGACAGGTTAATCACCGAGTACAATCACTTAGAAAAGTAATAGTACAATTCTCAATAAATTACATGATTTAAGGTATCAATTGATGAATTTTATATTTTATTATAATAAGTTAAGCATTGCCAAACCCTATTATTTGGTAAAATCCCCCCCAAAAAACAACACAGAGATTATTCAGTAGTGCTTTGACACTGGTGGACATGCCTCTATCCTCAACACCAAAGCAAGAGACGGAGAAATGCCTCCCTGACCTCCACTGACCCGTTTATAATAAAGCAAAAAGACCTCAAGTATTTCAAACATGTCAGAAGACGGCACATTCTTCTCATACTTTAGCTGGACAAACCAAAGCACAAAACTAAAATATCACCAACTTGAAAACTTTTGGTGATAGTGAGCATTTCAGTGCGGTTTTTCACACTTTTGAGTTTCACACAGACCTGAGAATAGTATCGTTGGAGCAGCACGTCTCCAGCGGGATGCTGTATCCAAGCTCGTGGCCGATGTTTACGTCCATCTCGTCTGCAACACGGAGGGCCAAATCGACTGCCAGCTGTTTCTGGATCTGACTGCACACCACCACACCGTGCTGGTACTGCGCAGACAGACAGAACTCGGCACACCACTGAGGGATCTGAAGACATCAACACACACTATCAGCACCTGGATGCATTTGATTATACATTATGGCAGCCTTCAGGAAAAATAATAATCAAATGAGACAATTTCAGTATCCTGTGGATGGCTCTCTCTGCAGGTGGTCCACATTGAGACCTGTCCTTGACTTGTTTATCAGCTGCAGGTTTAGACCTTCAGCCTGAGCAGTCTGGGAAAATCTCAACAGCATCTGTTGGACAGGCAGGTCAGGTGAACCGAACAGATGCAAGGCTTCCTATTTCCACTTAACACACAATGCACACGCATCCGCACATTTACAAACTGCAAAGCAAATTGACACTGATCTGTAACCTTTTCAGATGATAAAACAGGGGGGAAAAAAATCACATCACTTTTTATTTTATTATTTTTTTATTCTTATGTTACTCAATTTATTATTTTTTTTTTTCATTTTTGGTGGATCTGTTTTTTTTTTTTAATAAGACATATTTGATTAGATAATCAACAAGACAATCAACTTTATATTTTGAAGAAATGTTTATTTCATTATTAAATGTCTAGTCAAATATGTCTAAAACATATTTTTTTAAATAAAAAAATGATAAGGAAATGTGTCTTATCAAATGTTTATTTTATTAATGTCTAGTCCAATATGTCTAAAAGCCTTAATGAAAGCATAAAATAAAAAAATCTAAATATTATTTTTAAAATGAAATGTCTGATCAAATGTCTTATTTTAATTTGATTTTATTTCAGACAAACTTCCTACACTACCAGTCAACATTTTGAATAATTATTGTGACTTTTTAATGTTTTTGAAAGTAGTCTCATGCTCGCCAAGGCTGCATTTATTTGACAAAAATACAGTAAAACTTTTATTAAATATTATTACAAACTTTTCTATATGAATATTTTGTACAATATCCTTTATTTCTGTCATGCAACTCCATGACCTTTCACACGATCCTTTAGAAATCATTCTAATATAATGATTTGGTAGTCTAAAATAATCAGTTGTTATTATTGGTGCTTATTTTTATCAATATTATTATTGGTTGATATTGCAAAGCATAAGAAATTCTTAAAAAAAAGAATAATAATAATTATTATTATTCCAAAATTTTAGTAGAGTCAAACTAAATAAATGTATTTATTCTTATTTTCTAAAAGCATTTTTTTTTCTTTTACAATTGCTAAACTCAAATGAAAGCAGAGGCAAAAGGTTGCCTTGACTGACCAACCCATCAGCTGAACGCACACTATTAGTTCATAGGATTCAACACAATGGTTGCAGCTGACTCACAGCAAACAGTCTTTCATGATACAGAACTGATGACCTCATTTAAAATGACTAGTAAAGTATATTTACACAGATTTAAGACTTCATGATCAGGCCACATGACTTGTCATGTACAAGCACTGGCAAAACTGTTTATTGTTTATCTATTATTAGGTTACATTTTTATAATGTATGGAATCTGAATTGAATTAGATGTTGAACTGGAATGAAATGGAGGAATTTACTGACAAATTAAATACAACTGAGTCTAATAATACAAGCTTTGCAACAAGACATGAATAATAATTACATCATTAATTTGGGTTCATTATGCCTATAGTTAGTCCAAGATATGTAGAACAGGCCTCTTTCTCAATTGATTAGACATAAACACACTATTAATGAGACTTTAATTTCCACAAAGCGACAATAATAAAACAATACAACAACTACCAACAATATACAACTGTGACAGGCCTCAGTTTTGTTCAATAGCATATTGATTTCCATAGTAATGATGTGCTTGTCAATGAAAAGCAAAGCAACAAGTTCAAGCTCTCTCAAACTCTGAAGTGTTCATGGCAGCGAGGTCTTTGTTTCTCCAGGCTATTTTAGTGCTTCTCCAGCATTATTAGAGTGCTGAAGTTAAAACAGATGCTATATTTACACACTTTCTTAAGATTCTCCTCGAATCTGAGGTGTCTCATCTTGTTGCATTTCAACACCAGGCAAATCAATGGTATATTCCAGATAAAAAGGAACTGTCATATGTACATAGCTTGAAGCTATTAAATAGTTTAAACACCTGTCTGACATCTTACAGTGGTAGAAACTTGATAAATAAGCATGCATACGTCTCAAAAACTCACCTGTGTGCTTTTGCCAGTCTTTGTTGTGCCTGAGACGATAAGAATCTGATTGTTTTCCAGCAAAGTCATGAATTCATGTCTGTATTTCCAAACAGGCAGAGTTTTCCTCTCCTGCAGGAGTCTGTAGTATCTGGAGGAATATGGCAGTCCATCAAACTGATTGAGCTCCAGATCATCTCCAAACTCAAACAGATCATCAGATTCCTCCTCTCTCTTGAGTTCTCCTTCTGAGATCTCGCTGTTTGCAGCCATAATGAACAGCTGCGCGCATGAGATTATTGTAATAAATCCACAAACTCACTCCCGTGAGGACCGATCAAACGCTCCAGTCCTCTGTGCTCGTGCATGTGTTCAAAACACCCTTAAAACCTCCGTAAAGTTGGATATGTGTGTGTTGGAAATCCCACGATACTGGGAACAGCTGCTCTGGCACTGCGCTCGGGACAGGAGCGCTGTCGTGGACATAATAAATACTTTATTGTGTATGGGTTAATCCAGTTAAATCATCGAGCTGCGCATGCTCACGATCATGATCAAAACAAAACAGAGCTAAAACTCCAACGTCATCATATTTTAATGTCAGAACATGCCCAGCAAAAAAATACAGTTGAATATGTGTTTAACTGTTTATTTTATCTGGGTAATAAGGATGGAAATGTTCATATTCGTGTTTTATATTTATTTATTTTTAAGTAGGCCTTTGTAAATCACCTACCGTAAATATATCAAAACTTAACATTTTTGATTAGCAATATGCATTGCTAAGAACTTCATTTGGACAACTTTAAAGGCGATTTTCTCAATATTTTGATTTTTTTGCACCCTCATATTCCAGATTTTCAAATAGCCCTAGTTGTATCTCGGCCAAATATTGTCCTATCCTAACAAACCATGCATCAAATTAAAGCTTATTTATTCAGTTTCAGATGATGTACAGATCCCAATAAATAAATAAAAAAGACCCTTATGACTGGTTTTGTGGTCCAGGGTCACAAGCAGCCGTTGCTATAGCAACAATAGCGATTCATCCTATCAAAACAGTTGGATCGATTTAATTATTGATTTTAGGATTCATATTGCCAATGGACCCTGCAGGTAATACGAATCTGACCCTATACTACGTTAGGTATTTAATTTGTAGTTTAATAATATATGGGTGTTTAATATAGATAGGCTATGTTTATAACACCTTAAACAGAATAATCTGCAGAAAACAGGACAGAAACAGCTTAAAAAAGTGAATCTGAAGTTTAAATCATGTCCTAGTCATTTTGGTAGGCTAGTGTCATCTAGTGGTCGAGTGTTTAGACTGATCTGTCCAGCAGGAGAGCGGCAGAGGTCCGGGGTTTTGACCGTGGGACAGGTGAGTCATCACAGCATTGAGCTCATCTGGACACGAACTGGACCGACCCACCGGAGAACTGGACCTGCTTCATCCTGGAACTGAAGAACGACAGAAAACACACATATAAAGAGATACATAAGTGAATTATGCGAATTATCAAACTATTCATATCCATTGTTTAATATGAGATGTGAACAATATCCACCTTTTTTTGCGAATCATTTTCGATTCAGCCGCATAATAATAGTCTAACTGAAAGTGCAATAAACGGTAAAACAGCTTGAGCTACAAATCCGTGTGCTTTTGATTATGATAATGAAAATAATATGACAACATATAACAGTTTGAAATATCAAACAGTATAATAACGGACTGTTTTTGTACAGCTAAAAAAAATACTGGAAGCGAATGACGCCGGAAGCCGCGCACATTCAAATTACAAATGGACACGCCCTCTCTTGCGTTAATTAAAAAGAAGGTGGATAGAGGACTTTTAATGTATATTTCGTCTCCTAAAATAATAACATGTAGATGTTAAACAGCTGAGCTGATTATGCAACAGTTCTTGGTTAGTTGTGAAAATCGGACTGTATTTTCTGGATGTTTATGGCGTGTTTAGGGGGTATAACACACGGTTCACGGTGGAGAATCTGGAACCGAAGACCACCTACACATTCAGACTGAAGGTCACGTGGCCGTCTGGTCAGCAGGGCTATTACCCATCAATCTCTGCTTCTACAGAAAGTAAGGACACAACGTGACATTAAGTTTAATATTTTATGAGAATCAAATTATTTGTGCTGCACAGTTTGTTGTGACTACAGTTTTTTTATGTTAGAAATATATTCCTGTAAATAAATGCTTAATGAGGGACAATGTAATATTAAAGTAAACATTAAGGTAATGCAGTTTGAAAGCTCAATCTCTCTTTGTATAGTTTAGGTACAAAATTGTCCTGAAAGGGAACTAAATCTGACAAACCTCCTTCAGGGACATTTGCAGACTCCCTCAGTTGGAAAATAAATGTAATTAAATGTAAATCAATCTAATAACGTGTGTTTTCCTCAGAGGAGCCTCTGAACGGGAGGAATCTTCACAATGCTGTCCTCAGGAGTGATGAGCTGGAGCTCTGTCGAGTGCTGCAGTCCATGTGAGATTCATTCAGCTTCATTACATCAATTTAGTTAATGAGTTAGTGTTGGGATGAAGTTTGTTTTCATTTACTGTACATAGCCTAATGCATTTGGCAGACACTTTTATCCCAAAGGACTTCTAGTGAAGTGGTTCTCAAGCTTTGTGGCTACAAGCCTATTTCTGGTACTTTTGTTGTAGTGACAAAACTGTTTTTTTTTTTGTGGCAATTTACTAAATTAATTTTCCTTACATTGTAATCATTATGATCACAACATGCCTTAATCGTGTTCATCGTTTCTGCTTGAATACAAACTGCAATAAATGTATTATCGTATAACTGTACATTTCTGCCATATGGACATTACTTTGACAGTCACCTTTGATAACAAATTACTCTTAACTGTAATGTAGAAACATGTATCTCCTGCAGAGCTGCTTTGAAAAGATATATTAAAAGCATTATACAAATAAATGTGAATAAATAATTAAATCATCTGGGTTCACACCAGTGTTATTTTAATATCAATGAGATACTGCTATACTACTTTCTTTTTTATATTGTTCATTTTCATTTTAGTTAAAGTTTTAGTAATTTTGATTATTTGATTAGTCATTTTTATTAGTAGTATTTCTAATCTCTCTCTCTCTCTCTCTCTCTCTATATATATATATATATATATACTGTATATATGAAGAGTTTATTTGCAAAAGCAGATAACTCCATTTTTGAACATTTTCAAAAAAAATGTTTTTTATTACGTTATCGTGTTTTTATTGTGTTAGCTGTTTTTTTTGTTATTTTTTTAACGCAGTCAAAATAACCCAACTGCTGTTTGATTGAGGTTAATTGGAATGCACAAGGAAAAAACATGATTTCTGAGAATTGTTATTTGATGTGTTCTGTTAGAAAAGTCACAGTGGATGTTCCTGACAAGCTGGACTTTACTCCTTTAATGGTGGCGGTGATGAAGGGCTTTACTAGGTATCTATCTATCTGTCTATCTATCTATCTATCTATCTGTCTATCTGTATGTCTGTCTGTCTGTCTCTCTGTCTGTCTATCATGTGTTTTGTGTTCTAGTGGAGTTCAGATTTTGGTCCGTCATGGCGCAGATGTCAACAAAAAAAACAACAGTGGCAAAGACAGGTGAGCTTTTCTTCCAGGGCTACCAGCTCTCTTATAAAACTCTTATGGTATGATCCAGGGATATTTTCATCAACTAATATTAAAACCATAAAAAAAATTGTTACTTGTAATAACTTTAGTTTATCTTAAAGTACTAAAATAACTAAATCTGAAACAAAAATAAAAACTATAGTATATTAAAAGAACAAAAACTAGGGTAATAAATAAAGACTAATAAAACTATATAGAATATCAGTGATACTACACTAACACTGGTGTGTACGTGTGTGTGTGTGGTGAATCAGCCTGATGCTGGCGTGTTTCCACGGGCACCTGGATGTGGTGCAGTTCCTGCGCAGCTGCGGGGCGTCCTGGAGCTCTCAGGACGGATCGGGCTGCTGCGCTCTGCACTGGGCCGCCGCTGGAGGACACCTGCCCGTCCTGCAGTACCTCATACAGGACGGGTGTGAGGTGAGAGGATGATGAACATCAGTGTTTGATTTTAGTTGTACCTGATTTACACTTCATAATGTTCTCCTGTGTCTCAGGTCGATGTGCGGGACGACACCTCCTGGACGCCCCTCATGATTGTATCAGTTATGACAGGAGACACAGCTGTAGCTTCAGTGTTAATCACAGCTGGTGCTGATGTTAATGTACAGGACAGAGATGGGAAAACACCACTGATGGTCAGAACTCAAACTGTGCTGTAACATCTCAGCATGTAATAAACCAGTAAATAAGCAGGGGAGGCCGGGGCTAGTTGTCAAGCTTTTTACTCAAGTGCATATTTGTCACTATGTATGTACTGTGTGCATATATATATATATTAAACACCATTACTGCCCAGAAAAAAAGATGCAGCTTACTGAAGAAGACTTGTTAATCATACAACGGGGCATGTTGTCACAATGGGAACCTTAATATAAAAATCTAAATATCTAAAAATAAAAAAACAATCTTTTGGATAATTAGATTTTTTTTTTTACTTAGCAGTGTTGTTAACTAAAACTTTAAAAATAATTTTCAGGAATTAAAAAAAGCTGAAATAAAATATAAACATTAGATTAAAAACTTAATCTGAATTGAAACTTTTTAGATTTTAGATACATTTTTTTAGTTAGGAAATTAAAAACGTTGCCTCGGCAAATATCTGAAATAAGTTAAAGTACTAAAATGACTAAAACCAAAACTGAATAATTAAAGCTAAACAGAAAGGCACATAACAAATTACTTAAACTAAAAGCCAATTCAAAATAATAATAAAATTTGGAATAAAATAATAGTTAGAAAGTGGAAATACAGTCCATGAGACCGCTAGGCCTGGTTTCTCCTTAATTAGATTTTCCCAGATTATTATTATTTTTTATGTTAATTTTCATTTAGCATATGAAAATGTTAGATTACATTATAAGTTATATGCTTTAATGTGAGTGATAAAGTCATATATTTGTATGTGTTGTGTATATAATGGTTAAGGTCATTCATATGAAGGATGTGATGAGTGTAAAGGTGTTTATCTTGCAGGTGGCTGTGCTGAATAATTCTGAGCATCTAGTTCAAATCCTGCTGGATAGAGGAGCCGATCCAAACATTCAGAACCAGGTCAGAACCTCCTATAATCAGCACCGGATAGCAGTGAGATCAAACTGAGACGTTTTCCTAAGATGTTTCTCCTGAAAAATATCTTACTTGAAAGTCTTCATTTGCTCATTATTTACTGCTTTTTTGTCTGGAAAAAAACTTGACAAGAAAAACATCTCCTTTGGGTTTTTTCTTTCCTTAAGCCTGAAAATTCAACTATTTCTCATCAAATTCTTCCAAAGACCAAATGATCTACTCTATGAGCTTTGCTATACACATTCATTGTGCTTTGTTAACATCTATTTCATTTGTGTCTGTTTTTATTTCTCCTAATGAATTTTAGGTGAAACATGAGAAAGTTAACATTTAAATGTAATCCGAGTTATGAAAGAGCAATAACATGTTCCTCTTGGCTTATTCTTTAATCATAATGCACATTTTTTGGCTTCATCACTCTGACTGGACTTTTTCTCTGTGTTTTAGGCTGGCGTTAGTGCTGTGCAAATGGCGCGCGCATTTGAAAGGAAGGTAAAACGCCTTTCATCTTGATATGACTCATGAATCATCTCAAAATGTGTATTTAGCTCTTTGATTATATTTCTTCATCTTTTCTTTCAGAATATCATCAGTCTGTTTGTGGATAAGAAGTGAGAGAAATGAGACAAACCACACGTCGGTTTCATAAACAACTTTACTAGCGCTGCCCTTTATGCCGACCGTTATTTGTGTGCTGCAGACATCAACGTACAGTATCTTATTTCACATTTTCTTGATTAATCAAAGAATTATCATAAAAAAGCAGTTTACACCTGTGACACTGAAGAAAAAACATGAGCAGATTTACTGAGTGCGGATACAACGTGAATAATAGTAAATGATAACTGTGATTAAAACAAGCAAGGCAGTTAACCTAGAGACACGTGATCATCGTATCAAGTCAGCGTCTAGATCTGAACAGTCTCTGTGCGTACTGTAATGCACTGTGTGGTTTAACACTGTAAAAGGCAACGGGACACTCGCGATGTTTGCTGATACAGTGAATGAAGATGAATTTACAATGTAAACACTGAGATATAATGGCACTCATAAGGTGTCCGAATAAAGGCCTAAAAGACCCACGTTTGAGATCATAAATGGCTCAGTGGCAAATAAAAACAAGGCCTGTTAGTCTCAGTGCCAAACATCAACCTGTCAAATTTGCAAACTCTATATATTTTCTTATTAAAATACACTACCATTCAAAATTGTGGGTAACTTTCACAAAGATTTTGTTTTTTGAGAAATTAATACTTTTATTCAGCAAGGATGCATTCAATTGATTGAAAGGGACAGTAAAACATTTATAATGTTATAAAAGATTAATCAAATTATTGCTGTTCGTTTGAACTTTCTATTCATCAATAATCCTGAAAAAAATCAGGGTTTTCACAAAAATATGAAGTGGCACAACTGCTTTCAACATTGATAATAATTAGAAATGTTTCTTGAGCAGCAAATGTTAGAATGATTTCTGAAGGATCATGTGACACTGAAGAGTAATGATGCTGAAAATACAGCTTTACGTCACAGGAATAAATTACATTTTAAAATATATTCAAATAGAAAACATTTTAAATTGTAATAATAGTTCAGAATATTGCTGATATCAATATTTGATCAAATAAATGCAGCCTTGGTGCACAAAAGAGTTTTCTAAAAAAAAATATATATAAATATCTTCAAACTTTTGAGTGGTCATTCAGACTGTCATTCTTACAATTCAATTTATTCATAAGTTCTGTAGTTATTATATTATGTAGTTCCTTAAAGTGACAAATTACAGAAAACTATTTATTCACCAAAGCTAATTTGGGTAATACTTAAAGCGTTTATGTGTAATGCATTATAAAAATATTCAGAATGTTCACTGTAATGCATAAAAACTGTAACCGAAGATTAAATGCATTCAAATATTTGAAGGTTTGTTTGTTGTGTGTTTAAGGCATTACTTAATTACTTAACGCATACTTTCTAAAGGTGTAACAATGAATAGATAAGTATTATAATAATTGTATAAATATTATAAACTGTGGTTGCAATTATTCATGAGATCATAGAGTGCATTATAAGGTGCATATAATGCATTAAAACTAATTTTATAATGCATTATATACAAAGGTTTTAAGTATTACCCCAATTTGTGTTCATTTTGACCCTGTTGACAGTAATTCATGACCATAATCACTGCAAAAACTATTTTTAAATGTTTTTGTGCACATCCGATTATTTTAGTGCAGAGTGTTCATTTACCCTGAAACATCACCCATGAACCTTTGCCAGTGATTCAAAACCACTGACCGCAGCGTGTTTGAGGGAGACCAGAGGGATTATGGGACTATTTAGAGAAGGATTCATGTGTCTGTTTTCATTAACCACAATCCACTTTTAATGCTCCATGAGGCAACATTATTTGGGTCGATAAGAAAGAAAATCCATGTAATTTGTTTAATCATTTCCCCACAGTAACTATTTCAAAGTACATCTATGAGAATATGGCTCATGAGCATCAAATCAGGGCCTGGTTTGGCTTTCTGGCTCTCAGATCTTTCCAGTCAGTAAAGGTCTTCTCAAAGCTGGGATCTCCTGAGTGAACCGTCTATCTGAACATCTGACAGGTCACAGAACACAACTGCATTACATCTGTGTCTGTCCATCCTTACGAGCTTTGAAATCAACAAAAGCTGGACTTGGTGCATATCATTTGTTGCAAATGTTTTCATACTCACAAAAAAACCCGAGAAACCAGACTTGTTTAGACATGTGAAATGGAGTGAATTCAGAACATTATTCAGCTGCACAGTAGTGTACACCCTGTGTGCATGTCCAGGTCATATTTCACCTCGAAATCAAAAAGTTTTGAAGACTGTTTGCATTGTGATATTCTAAGCACATTTTCTGCAATACAGTAATGAAAATAATCCTGACTGGATGATTTTTAAATGAATGAATGAATTTGTTTGCAAAAATAAATTCAGAGACTGAAAAAGAAACTGAAGCTTAGTTTTAACATTAAGATTTCTATGACAAAAAATTAACCACATTTTCCACTCAAATTCCCATTAATACAAATATATATAATAATACAAATAAAATATTATATAATTTAAATTGTAATATTTTCAATATTTGATTTGCTGCTTTTTATTTTTTGCATTTTACATACAGAAAAAAAAAACGGTAACATGCCTGAATATTTTGTTTTAAATTCCTAATTATTATTTATGACTCATTACTTCTTTTTTTTTTTTTTACATATTTTTGTTACTATACTAAAAATGACTTTGTCAGTAATGAGAATTATCATACATAATATTTAGAATTTAAAAAATAAGCAAAATATTCAGATATATTTGAATAATTAAAATATTAGGGGGAAATAAGCTTAATTGTTTTAGAATTAAAAACAAAATACCGTAAAAAAATTAAGAATAAAAAACACCTATTATTTTGCCGAAAAATGCCTATTTTACTTTATGCAAAATTGTATTTATTATTTTGTTCCATTTAATCTGAGATAAAATGTGACCTGGACATGTTATCGTGAGATTATTTTTTATATAGGGCTCTTCAACATCCCTTAAGTATCACTGCAACTGTAATTCAGGTTTAATCATGTATGTCTGAAATAAGTAATAAAAATGGCCATTAAATCATAAAATTGTTAAAAAGCCCTTTTCATATACCAAATGACATCACAGACACAGAACCATCAACTCCCAATTCACGTTTCCATTTAAATCTGGTTTACAATCCAGTTTAGCATCCACATGATGTGGTTCATGTTCACAGATAACACGTCTCATCTTTATCTGCTGGTACACAGTCGAAAAATGTCAAAACAACAACAATAGCAACAACAACAAAAGGACAATCAGGTAAACGTGGGCGAACCACCGATTGCTACGATTGAGAAAGTGTCAACCACAGTGCACTGTGCTCAAATAAATACGCTCGTAACCGACATAAATAACGCGTGACATGTACCTGAGCTTGGACTCATAGCACCGTTTAGAGGGAGAGCACCGCGGGGGTCAAAGGTCACCCCTCGCATCACCACGTGTCCCGCAGAGGTTCATAGTGCAAAAAGCGAGCGTCTCCAGGGACGAGATCCCTTCTGTCTGCCTCTCAGCTGCTGAACTTCACTCCGGCTGTGAAGTGAGGCTTCGGCAGGGTGGGCGGCTGTTTAGGAGGAGGCCTGCAAGTCAGTAATAGGTTAATCAATAAAGCATCTATCCTCTTAAAGGAATAGTTCACCCAAAAATGAAAATATGCTGAAAATGTAGTCATCCTCTGGCCATGCAAGATGCAAATGTGTTTGTTTCCTTGTCGAAACTGATTTGGAGAAATGTAGCATTCCATCACTTGCTCACCAATGGATGCTCTGCAGTGAATGGGTGCCGTCAGAATGAGAGTTCAAACAGCTGATAAAAACATCACAATAATCCACACCACTCCAGTCCATTAGTTTATATCTTGAGAAAACAAAAGCTGAAACAAATACGTCATTAAGATTTTTTTTAACTTCAAACCATAGTTTATGGCCATAATAACACTTCCTCCAGTGAAAAAGTCCATCTCCTGTTGTCTCTCATATCAAAATCCACCCACATATTTGTTTAGAGTGGTTTTGGACTCTTTTGACTTGTAAACAGTGCTTGATCTGTGCACTGGAGGAAGCGTTATTATGGATTACACTAAACGATGGTTTAAAGTTATCTGCATCTTGATGATGGATTTGTTTCTTATAAACATGCAGCTTTTGTCTTCTCAAGATGTTAACTGATGGACTGGAGTGGTGTGGATTACTTATGGATTATTGTGATGTTTCTATCAGCTGTTTGGACTCTCATTCTGACGGCACCCGTTCACTGCAGAGGATACATTGGTGAGCAGGTGATGTAATGCTACATTTTATCAAATCTGATGAAGAAACAAATTCATCTACATCCTAGATGGCTTGAGGGTGATTACATTTTCAGCAAATTTAAATTTTTGGGTGAACTATTCCTTTAAATGATTTGACACTTTGGGCAGGTGTTCCTTGGGTGTATTTGTACCTGCAGGGCTGTGGGTGAGGCGGAGCGGGTCGCAGGACGGCTGGGGTCGGGATGGGAGCTGGAAGTCGCACGGCCGATGGGTTCCGAATCACCCGGACATTTCGACCCAGTGGGTCTGCGGGAAGAGGCTTCTGGGGTGGACTGGGCTTCTCGAATGCCTGTTAGAAATTTGATGAACTGAACTGATTACACACTCAAAAATAAAGGTTCTTTATTGGCTTTATTAAGAACCTTTAACACCTATGGAAACTTCCCATTACAAAAAAGGTTCTTTGTAGTAGAAAAACGTAGATGATTGAAAATGTTCTTTGCACTAAGAAAAAAAAATTGGTTCTTTTCATAACTGTTCACTGAAAGGTTCTTCGTGGAACCATTATTGGTTTCAATTTTTGTTCAAACTTCTTAAGATACTAACGACTGCAATCCAGTCAATTTGAACTTAAACAAGTCTCATCAAATGGTCTGAGCTGCTGTTCACGTTCACTGTTTTTATAGCTGTAGACTCTACTGTATGTAATCAACTGTTTGTCTATTGTCTATTTTTATTTTCTTAAGGAATTTTAGTAAACTACAACAGCAGCACACTCTTCTGTGTACTTTTATAGTCCATTTTTAGAGCTTTTGACAGCCAATTTTCAATACTTTTATGTTACATGGAAAGAAAAATTATGCATGGTTCAACAATAAGGGTTAATACTGTCTGACCTTTCATTTTTGGGTCACTGACCAACTCTTGATGAATACTAGTTCATTTCCTTTGTCCACCAGAGGGCAGTACAAGCTTATTTAATGTTGCTGCATGTATTTTGTGCTGTATGTGGCTTCACTGCTGCCATGGCGACTCTCTCCAGGGGTCATGTGACGCGTACATATGTTCCAAATCTACATGCTGACTATGAGGTAATGATAACCTGCTACCTGCTCTCCATCTGCTCCTCACTCTCTCTCATCTCCACAGAGATCCATACATGATTTCACAGCTCGCATCCTTCTCTCCTTTACATTTTAATATAATTTGAATTGCTCTGAACTGCTCATATCTCAAGCGTTGCATGATTGCTGATGACAGAGGCTCTTTGTTTTTGTGGCTGATAAAAAGCTAGTGAGAAAGCTTGCATGGAGGGACTCTCATGTGTCTCCTCGCTAACGCTTCCCCAGTGGAAAGTTTTGAAGAGCTGAATCAGCGATGAATGACCTGCCAGATCTCACACACACACACACACACACACACACTTCTAGCTAATGAAACAGCCTGAGGTCACGCTGGACACGTCTGAGAATCCAGGTCTTCTGTTCATCGTCTCATTTCACTGCTGACCGCCGGTGTCTTATGAGATCACACTGGCATCCCATTGATTCAAAGGATTAATTCATACCAAATGACTTAACTCGGATGTTTGAGTTTAACGGTACAGTATCGTTCAAAAGTTTGGGGTGTGTACAATTTTTTTAAATAAATTTTTACTTTTATTCAGGCAAGTGCCCTAGTAATTATGCAGAACACTCTAGCAGCACCTTATCAACCTCCTAAAACCACAACTACCATTAGAACACCTTACCAACCACCTAGCAACACCCTAAAAACCAACCAGAATGTTTTTGCAACCACCTGACAGTGCCCTAGCAATCACAGAACACTCTAGCAACACCCTAAAACGCCCTACAAACCATCCAGAACCACCAGAGCACCTTATCAGCCATCAAACACCATATCAACCAACCAGACCACTTTAGCAACCACCTAACAGTGTCCTAGCAATCACGCACAACACACTGGCAACACCCTAACAATGCCCTAGAAACCACCAGAACACTCTAGCAACCACCTAATACCCTAACAACCACCCAGAATGCTTTAGCAACCACCTAGCAGTGCCCTAACAATCACACAGAACACACTAGCAACACCATAACATCGGCCTAGAGACTATCCAGAATCACCAGAACACCCTAGCAATGCCCTATCAACCACCTAACACCCTAATATCCAACCAGAACACCTTAGCAACCACCTAGCAACACCCTAACAACCAACTAGAACCCCTTTATCAACCACCTAGCAACATCCTAACAACCGACCAGAACACACAAGCAACACCCTAACAACGCCCTAGAGACAATCCTGAACCACCAGAACACCCTATCAACCATCTAATGTCCTAACAACCAATGCAACCTCTTATCAACCACCTAACAACTGCCCAGAACACCTTAGCAACCACCAACATTCACGCAGAACACTTCAGCAACAATCAAACACCACCCTAGAAACCATCCAGAACACCCTAGCAGCCAACCTAACAACCACCCAGAACACCCTAGCAACCACCTAACAATGTTCCTAGAATACCCTAGAAAGCATGCATCAACCACCTATCACACTAGCAATGCTCTAGCAATCACCCAGAGCTACCCATAACACCCTAGCAACCACCCAAAACACCTTAACAACCACCTAATGCCAAAACCCAAAACGCCTTAACAACACCCTAGCAATTCACTAGTGATCACCCAGAACCAATCATAACACCCTAACAACCACCTAATGCCATAACAACCACCCAGAACACCCTAGCAACCACCAAACAATATCCTAGTGACCACTTCACTTTTTGGATAAAAGCACCTGCTAAATGCATTAAAGGGATAGTTCACTTTGAAATTAAAATTTGGTATCTATCAGCTTACCCCAAGGGCATCCAAGATGTAGGTGTCTTTTTTTCTTCAGTAGATCCAATTTTGATGTTTTTAGGTCAAACCGTTCCAGTCTGTCAGTCATATAATGGCAGGTATAGGTCACTGTCTCTATAAGAGGGAAAAAGAACATGCACAGAGAAATCCAAATTAAACAATTCCCCATCGTAACTACACATTGATGGCCTAAGACACGAAACGAGCGGTTTGTGTGAGAAAACGAACAGTATTTATATCGTTTTTTACCTCTTGTACACAACCATGTCCAAGTGATCTGAGTGCGCACACACATCCGGTGTGTGACGTGTGTGTGCGCGCGCTCTGGCTCACGCTGCATTCACACGGGGCGTCGGCGTCAACGCTTGACGGAGGGCGTGTCTGAAGTGTGGTGCTGACGCGCCGTCATAATTACAACAACCAATCACATACTTCTCTGGTGTTGCATGAACGGGATTGGGTATTTGCATGAGGCGATCTGATTGGCTGACGCCTCCGTTGGCGTTTGAAAAGTTGAAAAGTTTTCAACTTCTGCCGCGAGCAGCGCCAGTGAAGCGACGCGACGGACCCACAATTCAGTTCGGCAACACTTGACGTCACTCCATTCAAAGTCAACGAGAGGCGTTGACGCCAACGCCCCGTGTGAATGGGGCGTTAGTCTGCGCAAGCGCCGGAAAGCGCCGGAAGTGATCTCTCGCGCGTATACGTCACTCATTGCCAGAGCGCACGCACACACGTCACACACCGGATGCGTGTGCGCACTCAGATCACTTGGACATGGTTGTGTACAAGAGGTAAAAAACGATATAAATACTGTTCGTTTTCTCACACAAACCGCTCGTTTCGTGTCTTAGGCCATCAATGTGTAGTTACGATGGGGAATTGTTTAATTTGGATTTCTCTGTGCATGTTCTTTTTCCCTCTTATAGAGACAGTGACCTATACCTGCCATTATATGACTGACAGACTAGAACGGTTTGACCTAAAAACATCAAAATTGGATCTACTGAAGAAAAAAAAGACACCTACATCTTGGATGCCCTTGGGGTAAGCTGATAGATACCAAATTTTAATTTCAAAGTGAACTATCCCTTTAATGCAAAAGTAAGTTTAAAAAAAAAAATATATATATAGCAGCTCAAGAAGCCCATCTTGCTGAAACCAACAACCACCGAAGAACACTATGTTTTGAAGTGCGGTGGTTCGTGGCTGTTATTAGGTGATGTTTTAGCAAGGTTTTGTGTTGTACATGTGTTTTCTCTTGAGAGGGCTCACCTATCCATTCCCTTCCTCTTCCTGCAAGCCGTCTCTCCACAGGTCGTCTTATAAAACAGACAAAGACTCTCTTTTCATAGGCAGGTTTTTATGGGACAAAACAACAAATTGCTACGCTTTATCAAAGAACAGACAGGCATGAGGACTGTCCACAGACACTGCTGTTAATGCACCTCATCTGAGACAGACAACCTCAGGTAATTAACTTGAGCCAAACCTCTCCATTCTAGCCATTGTTATTTAATGCACATTTCTGACTTTTGTCGTCAGCCTCTTTTAGTGAGATTTTTACAAATGGTAGAGCAATTAAGATTATTATTCAATGCGTGTTGAAGTGTCCTCACAAGGTTAATTAACAACCTCATTACTTTGACAGCAGATGTTAGAGACTGCATAAATGTCGTTAAATGTGAACATTACTTCCAGACGTTTATATAGACCAATTTCGGTGTTTGCAAACATCAATGAGGTTTTTTGTGGGCGGAGCCTATCTGGCAGAAAAGGACAGTCTTAAAGTAGCAGTGTATGGAAGCCATGGAATATAAGAGTTAAAAAAAAAGAATTTTGAGGTTATACTTCAAAATTCTGACTTTTTTCTCACAATTCCGAGATTATAATCGCACAATTCTGTTAAAAAAAAAAAAAAATCAAATCATCATTCTCTCTTTTCCCCTCGGCACAGAATCATGAGTTTATATCCCACACTTCTGGCCTTTTTTGCTCAGAATTGACAAACTTGCAATTGTTGAGTTAAATCAAGTTATAAAGTCCCAACTAGAAGATAAAACTTGCATTTGAAAGAAAAAAGTCAGAATTGTGAGATAAAATAAGTAAAGGTTATGTAAAATATTAATAGTAATAGGTTTAAATCGTATTTCATGCTGTAACTGTAGGGTCCCCTGTGAACTACATATGTGAATATTATGTAGACCTATTGCTTAAATCAAATGTATGCTTTTAAAGTAAGGTAATCATAGCATTTTTCAGCCATAGTCTGTCTGTTTAAACGTCTGTGACGACAGTATTCTATTAAAATTATTTGCATTCCAATTTTGACATGCAAAGGCACAATACATTTTTGTTTATCTTATTTCATGGATTTGACCCGTTTCCCTCCACTTGTTACCAGTGTTTTTCTGACTTCTACCCCAAATTGGTCTATTAGGACTGTAAATGTCTTTATTTAAATAATTAACTAATATGCTGACTAGTTAATCAAATTAATTGCATGTATCAATACACACTGAGGAAACCCCCCAAAAGAACATAATACCAAGATATTGTGTCAGAAGAGTAAAAAGTGGGTTAAATGAGTCAAAATATTATTTATTTCCATATTTCATTGAACATAAGCCGATCAATGACCTATAGCACACAGCATTTTGAAATCGAGTTTGTCAATCTGTCTGAGACTATTTTAAGCAATGTCAAAACCTTGAGTTTCCGTTCCGTTCTGATCGACTCGCTCAGTCTTTTATTGGCTGGCCAGAGGCTTCACTCTGCATTTTCTTTGGATTGCATGAACCTCTGAACACACTTGAGATTTAATACGACACAGAGCTCTAATGAAAGAGGCCTATTCACACCACCGGAGCGCCAACATTAAACTGTAAAACTATTATAAAATACTACAGTGTGCATTAAAAATGAGCTCTATCTCGCCATTGCAACACTGCTGGGGAATGAGAGAGCAATAAAAATAAATGAAATCAGTAAAGTACAATGTACCTGCTGACATGTATAGAAGTGTACACAATGTTATTATGAGTGGTACGATTGCTCATTATTGTTATTGATTTGAACAAACCCCCAATAGTAAGCATCAAAATCAGTGTGCTGTTATTTTTCTCAGTATCAGACTGATTTTCACCTGCTGAATGATAAAACAGGTCAGAAAATCTCAAAAGACATGCACTGAAGGAGAGGCCATGACAAATCTAGAGACAAACATACACAACACCCTAGCAAACACCTAAAAATGCCCTAATACCCTCCCCAGAACACTTTAGCAACCACATAACAACAAATAAGGAACCACCTAGAACATTCTAGAGATCACCCAGAACCACCCACAACACTCCAGCAACTATCTAACACTCTCTAACAACCATATGGAACACACTAGCAGCCACCTAACAAATGCCCTAGCAACCACCCACAACACCCTAGCAACCACCTAACAATGTCCTAACAACCACCCACAATACCCTTGCAACACCTAACACCATATAAACCAAACAGAACACCCTAGCAACCACATAGAACACCTATCAATACCCTAGCAACCACACAGTACCACCTAGAACATGCAAGAACCCAACTTACAATACCCTTGCAACCACCCAGAACACTCTAGCAACCTCAAAGAACACCCTAGAATCCTAACAACCACCCAAAACACCCTACGATCCACCTAGCAACCACCCAGAACACCCTAACAATACCTAGCAACCAGCCAGAACACCCTAGCAATCACCAAGAACCACCTATAACAAACAAGCAACTACCTAACACCCTAATAACCACCCAAAACACCCTGTCATTCACATAGCAACCACCCAGAACACACTACCATCCACCTAGCAACCACCAGGAACACCCGAGCAACATCTAGCTACCATCCACAACCACCTAGAAATCACCAAGAACCATCCATAATGAACTTGCAATGACCTAACACCCTAACAACCACCCAAAACACCCTACCATCCACCTATGACCAGCCAGAACACCATAGCAATCACCAAGAACCACCCATAACAAAATAGCAACTACCTAACAACCACCCAAAACCCCCAATCATTCACCTAGAAACCACCCAGAACACCCTACCATCCACCTAGCAACCACCAGGAACACCCTAACAACGCATAGCAACCAGCCAGAACCACCTAGCAATCACCAAGAACCACCCATAACTAGGGATGCAACGATACCATTTTTTCAGATCCGATCCAGAAAATTCTGAGTATCGGCTAATTCCGATCCGATCACAGGTTGTTTTGTTTTTTTAAATCAATGTAGAGTTTCTATACTTCTGTGTCTCTCTTTTGTGTGTTAAACACAATCTACTAGACAACTTAATTTTAATGAAAAATAACATGAAAAAATATATAGGGGCTGTTTACACCTGGTCACTTCATGCGTTTTGTAATATAAATCCGATCGCTCAAACCACTTCCACTTCATGTCATTCCAGACGAAACTGGACATGTGTAAATGCATCTGATTGTTGAAACCACATATGTGAATTTTACTCCTCCCAAAATGTAAAAATAATAAACGTGTGAGACCGTGTTATAGGCTATATGACATTCAGATATGACTGCGCTAATGCAACACGCATCGCCGCGGACGAGTAGCTGAGCATCCCTTCAGCAAGCAGACGCACAAACTGCCACGAATGAAACTGAAAGTAAGTCACAGACGCTCAACACACAATCATCTTCATTAAAAGTAGTAAGACAAACATATCTTGCCAGTGCTGATGCCGCGCGCTCTCATATTGTGGTCTTTGATCTTGAAATGAACAAATAAAAGTGAATATGTGAAGGACTAAATCTTGTAAAATGTTACACATTGCTCTTTGCATTGTTGTAAAATACATTAATGAAAACAAGTAAATGTATTTATTTATAAATATAAACTACACAATTAAAATACATTTCTTTTAAATATATAGCACAGTAATGAAGGCAGCAACATATGAACTATCTATCATATGTTGCTGCCTCCATTACTGTGCTATACAATAGATTATTAATAGCCTTGATAGGACAGTTCAAGAAACTCTATAAATAATACATCATTGCGCAAAAGTATTATAATACGAAAAGCTCCAATAGAGAGCGGCACAAAGCGCTTATGGTGCTTTATAATGCTTTTGTGCTTTCGTGGGGCTTAACAATAACACAAAATAGTATACACACACTATCGGATTTGGATCGGTCTCGTCTCACCGATACCCGATCCGCAGAAAATGACCGGATCGGAGCCGATACCGATCCTGAGTATCGGATCGATGCATCCCTACCCATAACAATCTTGCAACTACCAAGCACCCTAACAATCACCCAAAACACCCTATTATTCATCTAACAACCACCCAGAACACCCTACCAATACCCAAGCTACCACTCAAAAAACCCAGTCTTGTTTTATATATGCAACTCCTGCAGCGCTGGCATGTTTCCACTCACCATGGCGATCTTGCAGACGTTCTGGCAGGCCAGGCCGCGGCCGGCCGTTCCCGCTGCTGGAGCGGATGTGTGAGTGTGCGTGAGTGCTGGTGGAGGGGCTCTGGGTGGAGACGAGTGTGTGTGTGGTGGCGTCAGCGGCAGGCCGAGTGCCAGCGGCAGCGGGTGAGAGAGGTGGACCGGAGGGCACGGGGGCAGCCGGCGGAGACCATGAGACGGGACCACAGAGTCCACCGTCTGGAGAGGAGACTGGGGCTACAGAGACAGATAAAGATCATGTTTGACTGACAATGAATATTTCAATAAACATTTAATATGCAGGATGCTCAAAGCAATAAAGCAGAGTTCACACAAAATTAATAATTTCTGTCATTTATTCACCCTCATATCACTTAAATTGTTTGACTCTCTTTCTTTCGTGAAACACAAAATGAGCTGTTAGGCAGAATGTTCAACTTTAACATATAATGAATGTGAATGATGCTGTTAAACTTAATAAATAAATAAATAAATCATCAGATAATCACACTTAGAGACATATTTTATTATTTTGTTTCAGCTTTTATTTATATATTTTCAGTTTTCATTTTTATTTGAAAAAAGTAATTTAGCTATGTGCCTTTGTTATTTTTGTTTGTTTTATAATATTTCTATTTAGCTTTAATTAATTTTTATTTTAGTTTTAGTTATTTTAGTACTTCAATTAATTTAATTTCACTTATTGGCTATGGCAACATTTCTAATTAGTTTCTTAAGATTAGGTTTTTCCATCTAACATTTTTATTTCATTTTATTAGCTTATTTTAATTTAAATAGTTTTTTTATTTAGCAATAACATCACTCATACAACTGAGATACTATAGTGGCTTTAGAAGATTTGGAATATAGTGCACGAGTCATATGGTCTATTTTTTTTTTGTGTATTTATTGAGTTGAATGTCATTTTTGGAGCATGAGGGCATCATTCAGTATGAGAAAGAGCAGCTTGAACATTCTGCATAACGTTTCCTTTTGTGTTCCACAGAAAAAGAGAAAGTCATACAGGTTTGGATCAACGTGCAGCTGAGTAAATGATGACTCATTTTTGGCTGAGCTATCCTTTTAAATTATACAAATGAGTCTCATATGAGCACACACTCACACATCAGAGCTGTTTTGAGCTCTTGACCAGCAGCCAGATGTGACAAGAACAAAAAGAGACAAGAGATAGAAACAGTGTATGTGTGTGCCTGTATAACCTCACCTTGCCTAACATCAAACAGACCTACATCCTCTATCCTGTTACGTCACACATTATGAGGACCAGATACTGCAGCCACTCTTAAAGGAACAGTTCACTAAAAAAACTACATTTACTCACCTTTAAGTTGCTTCAAACCTGTATTTTCTTCGAATCAAAAAAGCATGAAATGAAGTGAAGTGGAAACAAGATTTGAATGCTAAATGTAAGATTATCATTGAAAAACTACTTTCTAAAAGCTTCAGAATATACTTATTATACTATACTCTAAGGTAATATTTTTATTGTGTTTCTTTTGTAATTTTTTGCCACTGTTTTCATAATATATTAAAGAGCAGCGTTATCATTTCTTCTTATTTGTTCTTATTTTGTGTCCCACAGAAGAAAGAAGGCCATACAGGTTTGGAACAACATGAGGGTGAGAAAATAATTACAAAATGATTCAAAATTTTGGGGTCCGTAATATATACAACTTTTTTTAAAAGAAATTATACTTTCATGCAGCAAGGATGCATTAAATTGATCAAAAGTGACACTAAAGACATTTATAATGTTTATCATTTTTTTATTTTATTCATCAAAGTATCCTGAAAACAAAATGCATCACTGTTTCGATAAAAATATGAAGCAGCACAACTGTTTTCAACATTGAACTATTTCTTGAGCAGCAAATCAGCATTAGAATGATTTCTGAATGATCATGTGACACTGAAGACTAGAGTAATGATGCTCAAAATTCAGCTTTGCATCACAGCAATAAATTACATTTTAACATATTTACATAGAAAACAGCTATTTTAAATTGCAATAATATTTCACATTTTTTCTGTTTTTCTGATCACATAAATGCAGCCTTGGTGAACACAAGAGACATTAAAAAAATTCCAAAACTTTTCAACAGTCTCTCTCTCACAGTCGCTCACAGCGCAGGCTATCCGGTGCACCACAGGGGTCAGTCATGGTACTTTGCACATCCTCTAATCAAAGATCTGAACTGCTTTACTCAACAACAGCCCTGAGATCACAAATGCATCCACAATCCATCTGGCTGACAGGCGTCTCTACTGATTTTCCAACAAGTTGTGAGAGCTTGTGTGGTCTGACAGCTAAAGAGCAGGTTTCAAACACGGAACGCTCACTTTGTCTTTCCTGTGCTTTTTATTAAACAAACCTCTGGAGTGAGAGATGGACGGCAATTGTCACTCAGAACAGAAAAAAAATAGTGAAGCGACACACATATGCATGCAAGTTTATGTATAAATATGCATATGCTTGTGTCTCTCTCAATGCATGTGTGTGTGCATATGTGTGAAATATGTAAATGAGGGATTCACACACCTTATATATGCTGGCACTTTGTTGTAAAGCTGATGTCTGACGTTGAGAAGACGTTCTGTACGTGGAGTGTGTTTGAGTCCCAGTGTGTGTGTGAGCAGATGAGAGTGTGTGCGCTGGACTGTTCAGTCTGTTGGGTCCCACAGACCTGCAGCAAAGCACAAATACAGAACACAATGTAGGATATCGCAATAATGATTTGCATTTTTACCAACATCCCATCTAAAAAGGAACCTCCTAAGACCTTCACATTCTAGCAAGGTTCTCTCAAAGTTATGAACAAACATTCACAATAACATCTTCCAGTATTATTAATATATTAAAAAAGAAACATAAGATACATTCTCTGATAACAAGTTTTATTTTATGCAGTTTTGCTTCTCAAGTAAATTGATCTCATTTTAAGGACATTTAGATGATCTTTACTGGAAAACAAGACATACACACTGATTAAAAACATTATTTGCCAATTAATTTGCAGCATAATGGGAATTAGGGGGTTAAACATGCTTAATTATAATCAAGTGTATCATTGACACAATGCCAAATATATTATAATACTAAAATAGGTTTAATTTTCTTCTGTTTTTTTTCTTTAGATATTCGGGATAAAAAAAAAAAAACTTGCACTCTGGAGATTCACCTCCCTAGCAAGCTCTCAATTTAATTGCTAAATGGAAATAAAATACATCCAATGTAACATTACCAAAGTTAAGCTGTTCCCAGACTTCACGGTCATGGCATCGCAATGTGCAAATAAACCCACATATCAACGCATATTCAAAATTGCTGAACTTGCCACGCCCTGATAAACAATATGAACTATGGCAACACACAGAGGTCAGCCAATCACAACAACTCATTTACATATAGAATTCTCAATAATACTGTAGCAAAACAGTCTTTTTAATTCTAAGGGTCAGATATGGAGCAAAATGGTCATGAGAAAACAAATTATGACTTTGTGTGGTGTACATACTGTACAGCATGGCCTCATGCACCTTCAAATAGATTGTCTATTTCAGCTGTGCAGGTTTAGTACCTCAGTTTTTCAATGGTGTTCTTCTTATTGCTGAAGAACAGACTGAGCAGAGTTTTCCTCTTAATGCACACGATTATTCCAACACACAGCAGACACAGAAATGCCACCAGGATGCCCACCGTCACACTGCTGCTGTCTGCATGTACAGAAACACACACACACACACATTGGTGAATTGAGTAGATGCTGTTGAAGAGCAGTATAATTATCACAGATACATGTTTAATACCTGTTGGTCTCATCGGGCCGCTGTCCATACTGCCTCCAAACCCAGCTTTATCACAGAACGGAGGAGCCCAGAGAGACTCACAGTGACAGTTCTTATTATTGTTACAAACCTGTATGTGACACACACACACACACACACACACACACACACACACACACACACACACACACACACACACACACACACACACACACCAGTGACATCAGCCTCCATCACATGATTGCTGCATTATTTACATTACGGAAAAATGTAAGAGCATAAATGTACTTTTATAAAAGCAATAACTGCTCATACCAATGTAAATATATGAAAGAGTATGATTCAAATATCCAAGCATTATTTCACTATCTTTGCCAAAGCAAATAAATAAATAAGATATATACATTTAAATGAATAATAAATATATATAAACAAACATAAAATTCATGTTATTTCTATATGATCATAAAATAGGTTTTGTTTTCTTTAATTAAAAATATATATATATTCCTTTTTTTTCTTTAGATTTTGGGATGAAATATGACATGGACATATGATCTTGTGAGTCACCTCCCTAGTAAACCCCAAATTGAATTGCTAAATGGAAATAAAATACTTTCATTTTACACATGCAAACATAAAATGGAGTATAAGTAGGAATTTATACCGTATCCAACTTTGCCAGTATCATGTATTTATGATCTGTGTGTGTGTGTGTGTGTGTGTGTGTGTGTGTGTGTTGAGCAGTCGTCACATCTTGCTCATGATGTAAGTGCACCTCCTCAACATCTACCAAAACACTCAAACACTTCCTCTTTCCTCCATTTGGCAGCATTTGTTTCTGGTTCTTCTCTCTTGGAGCTGATGAGCCGCAGATGTTGGACTCAGAGGAACATCTTGATCTAATCTGAAGATTCATGAGCTCATTCATGGACTTCCACTATCTGTTTCTCACTATCTGCACAAACCTGTAACCAATCCCACCTGTTCTTCAGGAAGACTGCGTTCATTGTGATGTCCTTCATAATGCTGGAGCTAAAACACATTCGCTCTGTCAGGTTTCACCCCTCTGTATTTACACAGACCTCATCTGGACTCATTTTTACTGTAATCTATACATGCTTTGCTTAATTAAATGAAGATTTTAAAAAGCGAGAATTCTTACAGACAATGTAAACATCTACAGAAACCATGTGGAAAAGAAGCGTTCCAACCAGTCATGGATGGCTTTTCAACCCATCAACTTTGACACCTGCCGGCATCAATTAATCAAACTTATATTTCAGATCAGCCTGAACTGCATTTGCATTTTGAATTATTTGCATTAAATACGTATGTGAGTCTTACATTACAATATGAGAGAGAATAACTTGAAATCAAGGTCCTCAGTGGCTTTTAGTTGCATACAAGTCAAAGCAGAATTACTATAATTATGTTCAGCATAACAAAAACCATTTCTTGAAATCATATTGTGAATAAAAGACATTTTCTATTCTCTGTCTGAGTACTTGCATTCATTCAATATTTACAACAACAACAAAAAGGAATTACTATAATTTGGCATTTCTAAAATGATTGTAAAAATCATATTCATATAGTCAAACACATAATTATGAGCTGGAAACTCAAATTTTCATTAAAGCTCTGACTTTGATTCATGTGAAAACAACCATAATATAAGAACGTCTAAAAACAAATCCCGTTTTATGCAGTTTTGCTAAATCAATCTTGTTTTAAAGATATTTAGATGTGCTTTACAGGAAAACATGACAAAACACTGATTAAAATCATGATTAATTAGTGTTAATGAGAATTGGGAGCCAAAATGTTCCTAATTATCATAAAATTTCCATTTAGCAATTAAATTGAGGATTTAATAGTGAGGTGAATCTCAAAAAAACAAATACAGGTCATATTTCATCCCAATATCTCAAGAAAAAATGGAATTATTAAATTAATAGTTTATAAATTAAATCGTTTTTTATAATTAAAATGATTTTTCTTTATATTTTGGGATAAATTATGACCTGGGCATGTTTTCTTAAACAGTTTTCTTAGTAAACTCTATATTTAATCACTAAATGTAAATAAAATACTTTCATTTTACAAATGAAAACATGCTACACAAATATAGGTAGGAAATTATTCAGTATCCAACATATCGAAGCAGTTACAATACTGTAAAATTAACATCATGATTTTCTGTAAAGCTGCTTTAAAATAATGTGCACTCTACATAAGAATTTGACTTGAATTAATCATGTATTCATGCACTTTGCCATCATTATTAAAAGAAATCACACTAAGCCCAGTTTGGCATTATGAGTGTAGCCATAGAAATGAATAATTCATGAGACTGAGGACATGAAGATGAGCTGTCATTGTGTAATTATGGTAATCCTGACATGAGTGTCACATTCGATTCAGATTCCTCATCTTATCAAGAACATTTCTACACTGTATGGGCTTCTGGAGTTGATACTGTATGTATGTCTATAGAGATGAAACTGTCCCATAACATGATCAGATGGATTTCTGAGCTGCTTAAAGCCAACGTGACATCCTGCCCACCAACCATTCAGATATATTTTTGAGTGAAAGTGTAAAGACAGTCAGATATATACTCACCCCGTGTCCGCTGCACTTGGCCGAACAGTCGTGAACCCCGAGCACACTGATGTTCTGACACTGTCTGTTTATACACATCTACAGACACACAGAGTTTATTTAGATCTGTCAGTCAGTGATGATTGACAGCTCAACTCCACCCAAACATACTGACATGATCCATCCAAACAGGGTGGAAAAATGTCTCATACTGTGCATGTCTCACACACAATTTACTGCTTTATAACTTCATTTTATTAATACTATGATGTCAGGGTTATTTCCAATTATGTCAGGATGTGACCAATGAGGCCATTCTTTCCTTAAACAGCCTGATTTCATTCACGACTCAATTTTGACTAAACATGCAGTTATTGCATTTTGCTTTTGCATGGCACCAATGACTTCTATTGATTTTGATATATAAATGAATTATAATGATATCAGATCAGGGTCAGAAATAAACTATGGATTGAGGCAAAATGCCAACAGTGTAAATTCCATGACATTTGCGACATGTTTCATAAGACACTATTCGAGGCATATCAGGAAAATAATGCTGAGTTTTACATTTAAATATGAGTTTAGTAAACCTATAATGAGCCTAATTTACACAGAAATGTGATGTCTGGCACAATTTCAGCACATTTAACTAGAATACATAGTTAGTAAATAATATGCCAGTCTTTGAGCTAAAAAAATGCCTATAAGTGTGTGTGTGTGTGTGTGTATATATATATATATATATATATATAGAGAGAGAGAGAGAGAGAGAGAGAGAGAGAGAGAGAGAGAGAGAAAAAAAATGTTATTTATTTAAAATGTATGAGAAAAAACAAAGGTAAAAATGCTCCTGAAAATCAATTCTAGGGAGCAAATATATAATATTCAAATAAATATTCATAATAATTATTTGAAAAGACAGACAAACCTAAAGCTATCCATTAAAATAATAATAATAATAATATACTTTATTTATTAATCATTTTTACCTTTTTAACATCCCAAAGGAAGAAGTGACTATATAGTAAACAAAAAAGCATCACTTAAATATAATCCAAACATAAGCTCTAGTTTAAATCAGAATACCCTAGAAACCACATAGCAACACAATTTAACCCATTCTACATGATCTACATGAACGTAATCTGAACAAGTGTGAGTTTCATTAAATAAGTGGTGGTAATCTTCTCATTATTTACTCTCTTTACCATGTTTTCTCCACACTTGGTGCCGGTGAGCACGAGGCCCGGATCTGGCATGTCGTCTCCCAGGTACACATGAGTCCCGCGGCAGAGGATACGTCCTCCTCCTTGGAGCGGGATGTTGGTTTCTATGGAGACGGCATTGGTGCCAATCACTGGCCGATTGGCTCCGCCCTGACACTGGATCTTCCCACATTTAGCATCTCTGGAAAACAACAGGAGCAAACAAATTAAGGCATTTTTTTATTTTACTTAATTAACAAAAAAACGATATGTATATTACAAGATAATATAAGCATTTATTATATATAAGTGCTGTTAAACGATTAATCGCATGCAAAATAAAAGTTTTTGTTCACATAGTATATGTGTGTGTACTGTGTATATTTATTATGTATACATAAATACACAACCATGCATGTATATATTTAAGAAAAATATGTTACGTTTATATATTAAATATATTTAAATATAATATAAATTATATGAAATATAATTACATGTAAATATTTTCAAAATATATACATGCATGTGTGTGTATTTATATATACATAAATATACACAGTACACAGATATATTATGTAAATAAAAACTTTTATTTTGGATGCGATTAATAGTTTGACAGCACTAATATAATATAATATAACTTTTTTAGGTTAACTTAAGATAAAAATAATAATGATATAATAAAAATAATTTAAATATATACAAACCCGATTCCAAAAAAGTTGGGACACTGTACAAATTGTGAATAAAAAAGGAATGCAATAATTTACAAATCTCATAAACTTATATTTTATTCACAATAGAATATAGATAACATATCAAATGTTAAAAGTGAGACATTTTGAAATGTCATGCCAAATATTGGCTCCTTTTGGATTTCATGAGAGCTACACATTCCAAAAAAGTTGGGACAGGTAGCAATAAGAGGCCGGAAAAGTTAAATGTACATATAAGGAACAGCTGGAGGACCAATTTGCAACTTATTAGGTCAATTGGCAACATGATTGGGTATAAAAAGAGCCTCTCAGAGTGGCAGTGTCTCTCAGAAGTCAAGATGGGAAGAGGATCACCAATTCCCCCAATGCTGTGGCGAAAAATAGTGGAGCAATATCAGAAAGGAGTTTCTCAGAGAAAAATTGCAAAGAGTTTGAAGTTATCATCATCTACAGTGCATAATATCATCCAAAGATTCAGAGAATCTGGAACAATCTCTGTGCGTAAGGGTCAAGGCCGGAAAACCATACTGGATGCACGTGATCTTCGGGCCCTTAGATGGCACTGCATCACATACAGGAATGCTACTGTAATGGAAATCACAACATGGGCTCAGGAATACTTCCAGAAAACATTGTCGGTGAACACAATCCACCGTGCCGCCATTCGCCGTTGCCGGCTAAAACTCTATAGGTCAAAAAAGAAGCCATATCTAAACATGATCCAGAAGCGCAGGCGTTTTCTCTGGGCCAAGGCTCATTTAAAATGGACTGTGGCAAAGTGGAAAACTGTTCTGTGGTCAGACGAATCAAAATTTGAAGTTCTTTTTGGAAAACTGGGACGCCATGTCATCCGGACTAAAGAGGACAAGGACAACCCAAGTTGTTATCAGCGCTCAGTTCAGAAGCCTGCATCTCTGATGGTATGGGGTTGCATGAGTGCGTGTGGCATGGGCAGCTTACACATCTGGAAAGGCACCATCAATGCTGAAAGGTATATCCAAGTTCTAGAACAACATATGCTCCCATCCAGACGTCGTCTCTTTCAGGGAAGACCTTGCATTTTCCAACATGACAATGCCAGACCACATACTGCATCAATTACAACATCATGGCTGCGTAGAAGAAGGATCCGGGTACTGAAATGGCCAGCCTGCAGTCCAGATCTTTCACCCATAGAAAACATTTGGCGCATCATAAAGAGGAAGATGCGACAAAGAAGACCTAAGACAGTTGAGCAACTAGAAGCCTGTATTAGACAAGAATGGGACAACATTCCTATTCCTAAACTTGAGCAACTTGTCTCCTCAGTCCCCAGACGTTTGCAGACTGTTATAAAAAGAAGAGGGGATGCCACACAGTGGTAAACATGGCCTTGTCCCAACTTTTTTGAGATGTGTTGATGCCATGAAATTTAAAATCAACTTATTTTTCCCTTAAAATTATACATTTTCTCAGTTTAAACATTTGATATGTCATCTATGTTGTATTCTGAATAAAATATTGAAATTTGAAACTTCCACATGTTTTTATTCACAATTTGTACAGTGTCCCAACTTTTTTGGAATCGGGTTTGTATTACAAATAAACAAATTTATTTATTAATATATGTTTTACATTTTTGTATTTTATTTTTTATATTTAGCCTTGCTTTTATTTTTTAATTGATTTGAGATAATAATCTAAAAAATAATAAATGTATTTTTGTATTTTACAGATAAACAAATATATATTGTTTGTTTATTTGTAATATAAATTTATCCTTATCTTATATATGCGCTCTGCATTTTTTACATTTAGCCTTGTTTTTTCCCTGCTGTCCAAACAGACCTGTAACCTATTTTGGGCTTGTGAACTTATCTAAAATGTAGCTCAATGTTTCCAAGCGCTAACAGATCTGTTATGAATCAGAGAGTTTCCCAGACTGACACATCTGCAGTGTTTTCACAGCGCTGAAGTGTGTTTCCTCGGCCGAGGATCGTGGTAATGGGACATACATCTTTGATTCCAATGCAGCCAAAACACAGAGAAATAATGAGGCATCCTCTCCACCAAAGACCAATTACTGCATTCACAGGGCAGTTTCTCACGCAGTCGCGTCCAAAAAAGAAAGAAAGAGACAGACAGACAGACAGAACGTGGCTCGAGTCCCTTTGGCCAAAATAAAGAGTCAATAGCGGCCGAAACCGTTTCTCTCTCCGTCTGTCCACTTCAGTCATTAAAGTAATTACTACATCGAGGATATGATCCGTGAAGCACTTAATAAAGCAGCCAATCTGAGCTCAATTAAAACTAAATATATGACAGGTGTTACCTGCATATGCAAATTACTCTGACATTTTCAATAGGCTTCTGTTGTCTTTGTTTTAAAGACTTGTGTTGTTATTTGTCTGGCTGTTTGATTTCTCAGTGGATTCGTCTCTGTGTGTGTGTGTGTGTGTGTGTTACAGTCAGTCAATAAAGAACAGGTTGAGAAGAAACTGTTGAGAGAAATTCATTTAAAATTTAATTTAAATCTAAAATGCAATTTTAAAAAGAAAAACACTCGAAGACCTAAATAAACACTCCTCAGAAGATCTCAGAAGTTTTGAAGGCACTTTTGATTTTCTGTCGTCCTTAAATGCACTCACTAAAAGCAACATTCTTCCAAAAATCTGTAATAAACTATTTATTTTGCAGCAAATCAACAATCATCTGCTGGAATATAAAAACACTCCCTTATGCACCTGATGATGCCACCTCCACACTCCACTATATGAAAGACCGGGGCTAGTTGTCACACTTTTCACACCAGTGAATATTTCTTAAAGTTTATTTTTGAAAGGTACGTTCTGTTACACACACCTTAAAGACTCAACGAAGCTACAGAAAATTTCATTATCACAACATTCGTTTGTGTGGGGTAAGTTGTCACAATGGAACCTACCTATTTAGCTAAATCCAAAGAATTATGAAACAATAAAACAAAACTATAAAACGTACCATACAAAAAAAATGTAACCATTGGTTTGCCCAACAAAAATAATAATTGTGAATAAATTGTTTGAATTTATAATGGCCCAATACAAATTTGAAAAGCTGCCCTATAAAACAACAAAAAAACATTTTATTTATTTCTATATAATTGTATTTGCCATTGATGCAATGCTGCATCAAAAAATTTCTCTTACCGTGCTTCACATTTGGCAAATGATCCCTTTGCATCTTTTCCACAGTTTCCATATGGATCTCCCGCCGAGTTGACTCTTTCGAAACAGATTCCTGGAGCTGGTTTTGCACCTGTTAAACACACACACAATGTTCTTCACATATACTGAACACACAGATGAAGTATAGACGGCTGCAGTAGCGGTTCCTCCAGGCCTGCGGGTGGCGCTGTACTCACCCTGTCCCCACAGTGTGATGCACTGTTGCTCGTGTGTCTGGCAGATGCCGTTGTAACAGTGTCCATCCACACCATGACAGGTGTGTCCGTCGTGCAGGTAGACATTAGCGGGACAGTGAGGATCGGCGCCTGTGCAAAACTCTGGCAGATCACAGGAGTTACTGGACTCACGGCACGGAGTCCCTGCAGGCTTCAACTACACAACAAACACATGACAATTACTGAATGAAGTCCTTTCAGCCAATACAAAATAACAGTTTACTTTTATCTTAATTTATTCATGTTCCTGGTTTTATTGTTGATTCATCAGTTCATGTTATTCTAAAGAATAAAACATTTGATTGTTTTAGAATAATATTCACTTTGACTTATTTTGTTTGGTTATTTAGGTGGTTTAATAGCCTACTTTTGTTGACATTATTTTTTAAAAACAAAAACATACAAATGTGAAAAAGATGCATTGACAGATAAAGCACAATGAGAACAGTGACTGAATTTAAGAAAATATTAACTTAAGTAAATATTTCATATGAATATAATATGGTAATACGTTATTAAATATTTGATCATTTTTTATATTATATTAAGTAACTGCAATTGCAGGTTTCAAACAGAGATGGCGACAATGAGGCAAAATTTACAGACTGCAGCTTTAAGTTAAAGGGGACCTAACACACACAGTTTCACCCAATCTCATGTTAATCTTGAGTACCTATAGAGTAGTACTGCATCCTTCATATCTCCAAAAAGTCTTTAGTTTTATCATATTTCTAAAAGAAAGATACAGATTTACGATTCTCTCCGAAAAAAGCCGAGCTCCTGGAGGCGTGCCGTGTGGGCGGAGCTAAAGAGTGACGAGCACTTGCTGCCCCGGAAAAACAAACTATATCCACTGTTCACGTAATGGTGGGTTGTTTTGGGAAGCTGAACAAGGTTATCTTTTCCTCACAACCAAAAACACACTTCTTTAGAGACATTCTTCCCGAGCGAGTCCTGTGCTGCCAGCCTGCTGATTGAAGCGCGTTGATGGGCGCGCTCTCGTTCTCACTCTGGTCGATGCATGTACGGACGCATTCTTCCAGGAGAAATGCCCATATATGGAGTTCCACCGTCGTTTACGTCATCAAGAACAACGATCGAAAAAAACTCTCCGAAACTTGTACGAACCCGGAAGTGAGATTTTTGGCACAGAAATACTCTGTTATACGTCCAAAACATTTTTTTGAAACTTTGTCCATGCTTAGCATGAGAATCCAACTCTTTAACAGTGAAAACAACTCTGAATGCATGAAACAGCATTGTACCCCCCCTTTAAATAAATGTATAAAGTGGATAAATAAATGCATAAATAAAGTGCATAATTAAATGTATAAAATACATTTATTTTGCTGCACAATTTTATTTTAAGTACATAAAATTAACAAGATATAAAAGACAGCAACAAATAAAGTGAATTATGATGAACAAAGAAAGTTACCCGACAGTCTTCACAACACTGTCCATGCGCACATACGGCTTCCTCCTTCAGTGTGCATGTACTTGCATTACAGCAGGGATTCAGACACTCCTACAGAGACACAGATTCATGTAACTGTTTTTAACATTGATAATAGCAGAAATGTTTCTTGAGCAGCAAATCAGCATATTAGAATGATTTCTGAAGGATCATGTGACACTGAAGACTGGAGTAATGATGCTGAAAATTCAGCTTTGATCACAGGAATAAATTACATTTTAGGATATATTCAAATGGAAAACAATAATTTTAAATTGCAATAATATTTCAAATTTTTACATTTTTTTCTGTATTTCTGATCAAATAAATGCAGCCTTGGTGAGCAGAAGAGACTTCCTAAATAAGTATTTTTTTTCTAATTTAGTAGATGTGACTCAAGTACATTTGCATACAGGTGCATCTCAATAAATTAGAATGTCGTGGAAAAGTTCATTTATTTCAGTAATTCAACTCAAATTGTGAAACTCGTGTATTAAATAAATTGAATGCACACAGACTGAAGTAGTTTAAGTCTTTGGTTCTTTTAATTGTGATGATTTAGGCTCACATTTAACAAAAAACCACCAATTCACTATCTCAACAAATTAGAATACTTCATAAGACCAATAAAAAAAAAACATTTTTAGTGAATTGTTGGCCTTCTGGAAAGTATGTTCATTTACTGTATATGTACTCAATACTTGGTAGGGGCTCCTTTTGCTTTAATTACTGCCTCAATTCGGCGTGGCATGGAGGTGATCAGTTTGTGGCACTGCTGAGGTGGTATGGAAGCCCAGGTTGCTTTGATAGCAGCCTTCAGGTCATCTGCATTGTTGGGTCTGGTGTCTCTCATCTTCCTCTTGACAATACCCCATAGGTTCTCTATGGGGTTCAGGTCAGGTGAGTTTGCTGGCCAATCAAGCACAGTAACACCATGGTCATTGAACCAGCTTTTGGTACCTTTGGCAGTGTGGGCAGGTGCCAAGTCCTGCTGGAAAATGAAATCAGCATCTCCATAAAGCTTGTCAGCAGAAGGAAGCATGAAGTGCTCTAAAATTTCCTGCTAGATGGCTGCGTTGACTGCGGACTTCAGAAAACACAGTGGACCAACACCAGCAGATGACATGGCAGCCCAAATCATCACTGACTGTGGAAACTTCACACTGGACTTCAAGCAACATGGAATCTGTGCCTCTCCACTCTTCCTCCAGACTCTGGGACCTTGTTTCCAAATGAAATGCAAAATTTACTTTCATCTGAAAAGAGGACTTTGGACCACCGAGTTCTTTTTCTCCACAGCCCAGGTAAGATGCTTCTGACGTTGTCTCTGGTTCAGAAGTGTCTTGGTAGCCCTTTTCCTGAAGACGTCTGAGCGTGGTGACTCCAGCTTCAGTCCACTCCTTGTGAAGCTCTCACAAGTGTTTGAATCAGCTTTGCTTGACAGTATTCTCAAGCTTGCAGTCATCCCTGTTGCTTGTGTACCTTTTCCTACCAAAATTCTTCCTTCCAGTCAACTTTGCATTTAATATGCTTTGATACAGCACTCTGTAAACAGCCACACCTTTCAGTAATGACCTTCTGTGACTTACCCTCTTTGTGGAGGGCGTCAATGTTCATCTTCTGGATCATTGCCAAGTCAGCAGTCTTCTCCATTATTGTGGTTTCAAAAACAAGAGATACCCGGAATTTATACTGTAGGGATGTCATTAATTGAAACTCAAATATAAATATTCTAATATTTTGAGATACTGATTTTTGACTTTCATGAGCTGTAAGCTCTAATCATCATAATTAAAACAAAAAATCTTTTGAAATGTTTTACTTTACATGCAATGAATCTAAAATATATGAAAGTTTCACTTTTTGAAATAACTTACAAGAAAAAAATTAACTTTTTCACGACATTCTAATTTATTGAGATGCACCTGTATGTGTAAGAATCGTGTCTAAATAATTTCCCAGATGCTTTTCTCTGACTGCTGGCTCTGTGGAAATTCATAAATTGAACAAGAGCATTGTTGACGGATGCATAGACACAAACATTGTACCTTTTTGCTATGCATTCTGCACTGCCAGCAACATTTCAGCAAAGACATCAATGAACAGATTTAAACCCTCAGGAAACACCTGAAGTGCTCAGACACAAACAAAAGCTTTTCTCTGCAGCCCTCGCAAAATCTCCTGGTCCAGCATGATCTCAGATGCATCTCATTCTCGTGCTTCTCACAGCGTGGTCACAGAAAACACTCGGTTTATTTCAGATTCAGATTTAGAGGAGCGACTGCTAATGATGCACGACTCACTGGAGAGTGTGAAAATCGTGGCACATATGCGGCGCTTAAGGGAAACATGTAAATGTCTGGATGAAATATGTTTTTGAAAACAAAACACATGAGCTCCGACGTAACGTACCTCCAGATCTCCGCAATCGCACTGCTCTCCCTCCTCGACGTATCCGTTTCCACATGTCTGGCCTCCGTAGAGCACCTTCACCTCCGGCATGTTGAACAAACACATGCCCACACCTTTCTCCAAACTCGCCGCCAGATCCTTCTTACTGCACGTACTGAAGACCGTAGGGAAAGGATACCTGAAAGAAAGCACAAATATTACCTCAGTGATGATTTTTAAGAAAACTGACCGTTCACACTGCAGCACCCCCTGGCGTGTAGAAAAAGAAAAAACGGGGGGGCTGGGGGTGCGGTGTTAAAAATAAATTAATTTAATTTAATTTAATTGTTTTTGTCATTTATTATTACTCATTTTATTGATTTTTATATTCATTAAAATTATTAGAAAAAAGAAGCCTAAGCCTACAATGACAACAAGCAACAGTAAAACATGAATTAAGTTGAATCAAATTGATTGTGAAAGTCGTTTCAACTTAAACGTCGTTTGTTGCCATGACTTTTTGATCATATTATTACCCGTAACATGTCTGTGCCTTACCCAAATCAACAATTAACGACCATTTCTACAGCCATTACAAAGATACAGCAGAGAAAGATCGAGAGCCTCTATTTACCTCAGCAGCAACCAATCTCACATTCTCACATCTGCATTTATTTTAGATCTTTCCTATTCTTGGAACAAAATTAATGCTTAAGGTTGATTCAGTATTACTCTTAATGGGAAAAAAATCCCACACACAACATCAGCAATAGGCTACTACAATGACAAAGTATCTTATATGAAACATAAAACTTTTATTAACAGAACGAATAAGACCGCGTTGTAACAAGTAAATAAAAGGTTTTTGGATTTTCCCCTTACTTCAAACGAATGCTTAGTTTGGCTCATTATTATTAAAAAAAACGCTATACAATAAAACAGTACAATGACAAATTCACTTATATTAAACTTTTAACTTTTATTAACAATATGAATAAGGGAAATATGTTTTACCCGCATTGTAACACAAGTAAATAAACGGTCTTTGGATTTCCCCTTTCTTTAAAACGATCGTAGTTTGGGGTTCATTATTAGCTTATTAATTAAAACACATCAGCCAAAAACTAGTACAATGGCAAATTCGCATAGGCCTATATTAAACATCTAACTTTTATTAACAAAATGAATAAGACAGATAGCCTACTTGCGTTGTAACCCAAATAAATAAGGTATTTTCCCTCTTTTAAAACAAATGCTATAGTTTGTGGTTCATTGTTTTATTTATTTATTTTAATGAAAACACAGCAACAATAAAGACAAACTCACTTATATGAAACGAAGAGATGAAACTTTTATTAACAAAAGTTGCGCTTTTGGATCATGTCTCGCATCACTCTCGTCACGTGACCCATACCCACCCCACCCACCACACCACGCTCAAAATACGTTCCCGCGGCTATGCATTCAACATATGCACACATAAATGGACCAGTCAGGCAGCTGAACTCTTGCCAAGGAAATTACATCTTCCTGTAAGTGCTGACTGGCACGAGGACCATTTAAACAAGGCCCAGAGGAGAGAACAGTGACAGATAAGAGATATTTATGAGTCCTGCGTCTGTACGAAATCACACTGATTCACCAGATTGTAAATGGGAGGCAGCAGGAAGTGTGTGTGTGTGTGCGTGCCCACGATAGCACTTCATATCACACGTGGTTTCATTTGGACCGAATTACCCAACAAACCAAGATTCTAATGGTTTGCATACATTTGTAGTGTTTGCTTACGCAAATATCACTATTGCAACCTATAAACCGCATAGCAATGCACACACACAAATAGCAGCACTATAGCAGCTGCCTCACAACACCCTAGCAACTCCCAAGCAACCACCCACAAACATTCTAAAAACACTTAAATGCCATAGCAACTCCCTAGTAACCACTCACCACATAGCAACCACCCACAATGCTCAGGCAACATAGCAACATGATAAAAACACTCAGAATGCCATACCGCCCTACAAAGGCAAAAGACCTTAACTCGCTAGAGTGTGAAACTGAGAAAAATGACTTTAAACACTCAGAATGCCATAGCAACCAAATAGCAACTGCCTAGCAACCACCCACAAACATTCTAAAACACTTAAAACACCATAGCAACTCCTTAGTAACCACACACCACATAGCAGCCACCCACAATGCTCAGGCAACATAGTAACATGTTAAAACACTCAGAATGTCATAGCAACCACATAGTAACTGCCTAGCAACCACCCACAAACATTCTAAAAACACTTAAAATGCCATAGCAACTCCATAGTAACCACTCTCAACATAACAACAACCCACAATGCGCAGGCAACATAGTAACATGATAAAAACACTCAGAATGCCATACTGCTCTACAAAGGCAAAAGACCTTAACTCGCTAGAGTGTGAAACTGAGAAAAATGACTTTAAAGTTTTTTATTTGTCCTGCCAAATTAATTATAGGTAGGACACTGGAAATATGGCAATTAGATGTTTTAGTAATGAAAATTATCTACATTAAAAAATTGTGAGCTCAAACTTGATTTTTACCCCTATTTTGAAGTTACTGTACTCTGCCTTTGCATTGTCTGCAAAACGTGAGAAGTCACACCAAGGCAAAAGGCAGTAACTTCCACATTATCAATATTTGGTTGCTGATCACCATTTACAAAATCGTTACAGTAACACCTGTATAAAATCTAGTGATCACGGGCCATCTCATATAGGTTATTACATATAAATGTGACTGTATTCATTGTTTTTTTGACCGTAACAAGCAGACTAAAAGTTAAACATGTGAGTGTATACCGTTTTTGGATACTGCCAATTTATTTGCTATGCGTAATTGCTTTTATATTGACTTGAATGAAAATAGTTAAACCTAAAAGAATGACTTGTGGATTGATCTCCGGTGACGTTCATCGCCATGGATTGATTTTATCAGGTTACAAGGTAGGATATGGATTTAATTGCGAACTCTTAGTACTGATTTTATGATTGATCATGCTACATGCTACGGCATTCTAGTCCACATGCGTCCAACTAGAAGCGACAGCCTGGTGAATGATCTGCATTATATAAAGGAAAAAATAATAATAAACAAATCTTTAAAGGTTATTCATGATTATGTATTGCTGCCAAGGTATCTAGTCTTCACAGTGCTTTGTTATATGGAGCTGTTTGGTAGATCGCGATCTATCTAATTCGTTTATAAAGTGCTTCAGTGACAGATCAGATGTATGAAAGTATACAAGTTACACCGTAATTAAAACGCGGCAGTCTTTAATGGACAGTAAAACAAAGGGAGAACACCTTATAACTCCAAGCCAGCACCATAAATTCATATTAACGTGCGGCTAAACAAAGGCAGAATGCCATAACTCATTTTGAGCGTTCCAAACAAAGTGAAAGAGCGGTAACTGGTGATATACGGTGTTCTGCCTTGGTTTCCCCAGGGCTTTTTGAAGTTACGGTTAAGACGACCCATTATTTTCTCGGAAAAACAACTAAATTGACTCAAGATACTTATGCACATGATAAAGGATGTCTTGAATGTCCCAAAATATCAATAACTCATTTTCGACCAAAATCAAAGTTGCCTTTGCACGGCAGCATAGCAACCACATAGCAACTGCCTAGCAACCACCCACAAACATTTTAAAAACACTTAAAATGCCATAGCAACTCTCTAGTAACCACTCTTCACATAGCAACCACCCACAATGCTCAGGCAATATATAACCATTAAAAACAACCCAGAGTGCAATAACAACCATATAGCAACTGCCTAGCAACCACCCACAAATATCCCACAAACGTTCTAAAAACACTTAAAACACGATAGCAACTCCCTAGTAACGACTCACAACATAGCAACCCTAACCCACTCAGAATCACACAAACATTCTAAAAATCACATAGTAACCAACAACCATGACCTTGGTAACGGCCCACAACACCCTAGCATTGTGGAGGTGAGTTTTGAATGCACATACATCTTATTTTCTTCAGAAATTGTAAAACTCTAGTTCTTAAGTACTTTAGTTTTCTGTTTCCCACAAGACACAGAAACACTTCCACGCATGGTGGAGATGATTTCACTGCAATTACACACACACACACACACACACACACACACAGTAAAAGGGGACCACAAATCCACTCTGAATATTACTGCTCCCCTGTGGAGCGTAACAAAATGTTTTGCCGCAGCGTCTACATGACGAAATCCCGAGTTTACAAACAACCCAACAGCCAGAGAAATTACAGCTCTCGTTTGTGACTGACAGCGACGCGATCGAGCTCCCAGAGAGAAGCATATGGTGCATATTATGAGACTGGCTGGTGAGCTCATGATGGTGAAGACCATCTGTGATCAGGGAGGGATTTTAGGAGGATTTAGGGATGGTGATTGCAGGACTCATGCAGGTGTGAATCATTGCAGTCGGCCGGTTTCATTAACACACTGAACGCTACATCACTAAACATCCTGATGAATTAAATCAGTATGATTGGTTGAGTAACAACACATGCTGTAGATCTGGAGGTTGAGTATTAAACACACAGATGCTCAAAGTTCTTACAGCCCCTTTATTATCCAAAATTACTTAATCTAAGAATATTTAACTATTTGTACTGCATGCTACGCCAAATATCACCATGAAGATTCATTTTATTTTAAATTTAAATAAAGTTCAAACCCATGAAAAATGGAAAGTGAAGTACTGCAAATTAATAGAAATGACTGTATATATACAATATATTTACACAGACTATATGGGCATTATTGCAAAATAATCAGACCCTAAATGTATACAAACAAACAAACAAACAAATAAATGCCATTTATTTATTGCCAAGTTTGGGGCCAATAAGACCTTTTTTGTTTACAAAAAGTAATATTGTATTCAGCATGGGTGCATTAAATTGATCAAAAGACACAGAAAGGGTATTTTACATTGTTTATAATTCAAACAAATGCTGTTTTTTATTCATCAAAAAACTTGAGTAGAAATGTGTCACAATTTCCACAAAAATATTAAGCAGCACAACCTTGTTTGTAGACTGGAGTAATGGTGCTGAAAATTCAGCTTTGATCACAGGAATAAATTATTTTAAAAAAATATATTACACTAGAAAACAGTTATTTTGAATCATAATAATATTATGAAATATTAAAAAAAAATCTGTATTTTGATCTAATAAATGTGTCCTTTGGAGCACAAGAGACTTCCTTAAATAAAAAAAGATTGACTGCAGTCCCAGCATGCCTGAGGAACAGAGCCAGAGCTCATCTTCAGACTGCACTGCTGTTGAATATTACTTCTTTAAATGCATACAACATGCTTAACTGGCTAAAGATGAAGCACAGACTGGAAACTTTAAAGCATGTTCTTCAGACGGAAACTCATAACACGCCTGTTGTAGCCTGATTTTCTTCTCGAGGTTGAAGATTACTCGGGTCCTGTGTGATGGTGATGAGTTTGTATTCGGTAATAGCTCTTGAATTATTGAAATTGTTTGGCACAGACAGCTTTGATTGGCCCTGATGTGATTGTGAACTGTGTGGCGCATCTCTGCTGTGAGATGTCATGCAGTTAGAAACATCTGTCAGTGCTGTAAAACACATCGCGCGGCAATATGAACCGCTGTAATCCGTCCAGGTTGCCTGGTTCTGGTCTGGATTTCCAACATCAGCCAGCAAAGATCTCTCACATGATGGGATGTGACTATATGAAATGCTTCATATTTGGTTGTTGCATTTGTTTGTACAAATTAACATTATATAGATCCCCTCTGTGTACATTTTCAACATGTTTTGGATCCAGGCTACTCAATACGGGTTCCTTGATTTATAACCTTAACAGGTACTGTAACAGTCATTTACTAGCTAAATATTAGAAGCGATGATACAACTTATTGTATCAATTACTAAGAAGGTCAACATCATAGATACACCAATAATGTATCTTGAATCTTGAATGCAATGAAATACAATATTTGATATTTGAAATCCATAGTTTTTAACATTTATAAGACCTAAAATGGAAATTTTCACACTTCTGTTTTACATTCAATAACAATGTCAGAATATGAATAAGAATCTTGTAACTTTAGATAAATAGTTCTTCATAAACATTTTTTCTTTTCAAAGTTGATAAGACATTTTTTTTGCTAATTATTACTTATATATGTGTGTGCCTGTACATACATATATAATCTGAAAATGCATGCAGTTTTATAGCAATTAATAAAATATAAATAAAATAAAATGTAGAAAAAGATAAATAGAAAATAATACACATTTGTTTTCCTTTTCATAATTTAAAGTGCAATAATTTTCCTGCTAAATTCATGCAAAATATGTATTATATTTTTATATTCTTATTATCGTCACGGTGCACACAGCAGGGAGGAACGAGGAACACGCAGACGAGGATTAAACTCAAAATTACAGTAATGTCAACAAGGCAAGGCAAGGCACACAGGAACATCGGGGAGTAACGAGTAGACCAGATGAAAAGGAACTCAAAATGCAGGAACTAAATACACAGGGTAATCACAGATAATAACTAAAACACAGCTGGGACATAATTAACTCATAATCACACTTAGGGCTTGAGGGAAGAAACTGATCCTGTGTCTTGTTGTTCTGGTGCTCAGAGCTCTGTAGTGTCAACCAGACGGTATCAGTTCAAAGAGGGAGTGTGCTGGATGTGAGGGGTCCAGAGTGATTTTGCCAGCCCTTTTGCTCACTCTGGATAAGTACAGTTCTTGGAGAGTGGGGAGGGTTGTACCAATGATTCGCTCAGCAGTCCGGACTACCCTCCGTAGTCTTCTGAGGTCAGATTTGGTAGCTGAGCTGAACCAGACAGTTATTGACGTGCAGAGGATGGATTCAATGATGGCAGAGTAGAACTGTTTCAGCAGCTCCTGTGGCAGGTTGAACTTCCTCAGCTGGTGAAGGAAGTACAACCTCTGCTGGGCCTTTTTCACAACGGACTTAATGTGATTGTCCCACTTCAGGTCCTGAGAAATTGTGGTGCCCAGGAATCTGAATGACTCCACTGCAGTCACAGTGCTGTTTATGATGGTGAGTGGGGGAGAGCAGGGGGTTTCTCCTGAAGTCCACTATCATCTCCACAGTTTTGAGCGTGTTAAGCTCCAGGTTGTTAAGACTGCACCAGACAACCAGCTCTTTAACCTCCTGTCTGTAAGCAGACTCGTCACCATCCTGGATGAGGCCGATCATTGTGGTATCGTCTGCAAACTTCAGGAGCTTGACAGAGGGGTCTTTAGATGTGCAGTTGTTTGTGTAGAGAGAGAAGAGCAGTGGGGAGAGAACGCAGCCCTGAGGAGCTCCAGTGCTGATACGGGTGCTGGATGAGAATTTTCCCAGCCTCACTAGCTGCTGCCTGTCTGTCAGGAAGCTGGTGATCCACTGACAGATGGAGGTGGGGACAAAGAGCTGTGTCAGTTTATTCTGAAGGGTGTCCGGGATGATGGTGTTAAAAGCGGAGCTGAAGTCTACAAACGGGATCCTCACATAAGTCCCTGGTCTGTCCAGATGCTTCAGGATGAAGTGCAGTCCCATGTTGACTGCATCATCCACAGACCTGTTTGCTCTGTAAGCAAAATGCAGGGGGTCCAGTAAGGGTCCAGTGGAGTCCTTCAGATGAGCCAAAACCAGTCTTTCAAATTATTTCATGGCCACAGACGTTAGAGCCACAGGTCTGTAGTCATTAAGTCCAGTAATTTTGGGTTTCTTTGGGACAGGGATGATGGTGGAGCATTTGAAGCATGAAGGGACTTCGCACAGCTCCAGTGATCTGTTGAAGATCTGTGTGAAGATTGGGGCCAGCTGATCAGCACAGGTTTGTAGGCAGGCTGGTGACACACCGTCTGGGCCTGGTGCTTTCCTTCTTTTGTTCTTTTTGAAGACCTGGCGCACTTCGTCTTCACTTATCTGCAGTGCAGGTGTGGGGGAGAGGGGGGTTGCAGGAGGTGTGAATGGTGTTTTTTTTAAACCTGCATTAAAACTCATTCAGATCGTCTGCCAGTTGTTGATTCTCCAGAGTGCTGGGGGATGGTGTCTTGTAACTGGTGATGTCTTTCATATCTTTCCACACTGAAGCAGAATCACTGGAAGATAATTTGTTCCTTAGCTTGCCAGAATAATTCCTCTTTGCCACTCTGATCTCCTTTTCCAGTGTGTATTTGGCCTGTTTATATAAGACTTTGTCCCCCTTTCTGTAAGCATCTTCTTTGGCCTGACAGAGCTGTCTGAGTTTTGCAGTGAACCATGGTTTGTCGTTGTTGTAGGTTAAATGAGTCCTGGTAGGAATACACATATCTTCACAGAAACTGATATATGATGTTACAGTCTCTGTGAGCTCGTCCAGATCGGTGGCAGCAGCTTCAAAAACAGTCCAATCAGTGAGGTCAAAACAAGCTTTTAAATCTTGCTCTGCTTCATTAGTCCATCTTTTAACAGTTCTTAATACTGGTTTGTCTGATTTCAGTTTCTGCCTGTAGAACGGTATAAGATGAACCAAACAGTGATCAGAGAGTCCTAGGCTGCCCGTGGGACAGAGTGATATGCGTCCTTTATCGCTGTGTAACAGTGATCCAATATATTACTGTCTCTGGTGGGACATGTAACATGCTGTCTGTATTTTGGCAGTTCGCGGGAGAGATTTGCTTTATTAAAGTCCCCGAGAATGATTAAAACAGAGTCACACAATGTTGTTGTTCTGTGTCTGTGATCTGATCAGCGAGTTCCTGTAAAGCTGAGCTCACGTGCGCTTGCGGTGGAATGTAGACACTCACGAGAATGAACGAACAAAACTCCCGCGGCGAATAGAGCGGCTTGCAGTTAATGAAGAGCGTTTCTAGATCAGAACAGCACATATTCTTTAACACTGCTACATCTGTACAATACCTTTCATTGATGTAAAAGCATGTCCCGCCGCCGCGCAATTTCCCCGTTGATTCTGCGTCACGGTCGGATCTGATCAGCTGGAAGTTCGGCAGATGGAGCGCGCTGTCCGGTATGGCGTCACTCAGCCAGGTTTCCATGAAACACAGAGCAGCAGAGTTTGAAAAATCCTTATTTTTCGGGAGAGCAGAAGTTGTTTGTCCATTTTGTTGGGTAGAGAGCGGAGATTCGCTAGATGGATGCTAGGCAACGGCGTTCTAAATCCGCGCTGACGAAGCTTCACGAGCGCGCCGGCTCGCTTTCCCCGTCTGCACGTCCTGAAGTGTTTGACCAGCGCTACGGCTCCGCCAACTACAATGTCCAGCAAAATGTCTGAATAATAAAAATCCAGTAAAAGATTGTGTGGTGTGTTCTGCCGAATGTTCAGCAGTTCATCCCTGGTAAAACTGATTGTGTTTGAGAAACAAAAAACAGGAAAAACTAACAAAAACAGTACAAACACTGAAGAGCAAAGCACTGTAGCTGCCATCTGCGGTGCCATCTTAGATCGTAATCGTTTGACAGCACTAATTATTATTATATATTTGGAAGCAATAATTTTGTGAAGATTGATCGTCTCAAAACATTATTATCAAAAACATTCATATTTGCCACTCATCTCTACCACATTTTGCTACTGAACAGCACGGCTGAGCTTGTTTACCAGGTAGACCAGCAGAAAACCAGTGCTAAACCAGTGCAGATAAGCATGGTAATTCAAACTGGGTTGTAAAACCAGCAAAATATCAGTAGATTGTTTCATTTCTGGAGATAAAAGTATGTAAAGCTCACTGCCACAATGATGTTTCTTTCCTTCTACATAACCTGTATGACATTCATAAAAGTTTGCAATGACAAAACAATAGCAGCACTGTCATTTTTGGGTGAACTATCTCTTTAAACTGAACAAGTGTTCAATAAATTCAGTTTTGAAACTCAAACTCTGCCAACCATCAAGCAAAGAGCTGGGCAGCGTTTACCTCCTACATCCTCAGATCTACAGCTTATCTTTTCAGCATGGACCAGCGTTTGCTTCAGAATCCAGTTGGCTTTGCTGTGGCCATTAATATGCATCAGAGCCACCGAATACTGTGATGTTCGCTTCGTTCCTGGCAAGTGCACTGAGTCCACGGGGCAAACGTGAGCACGGAAATCTGGCTCGCGTCGGCCCTCTCGCTCGCTGGACTGACTGTACCCGTGATGGTCAGTGCCAGGGTGGCATGAGCCTGCGGGAGGGTGAGAGATAAGCAGATGCTTCCTCCTGCCTCCTGATGCCAACCCAGAGATCAGCGCTCAGCAATAAGCCACAGCGACTCGAGTGTGTCTAAGCTCTCAAACACCTCCTCTGGACTGGGCTCAACAGAAGGCCCACATAATGGAGACACTGCCACAGGCTCAGAGATCTCGCTGTGAGTGCGGTTTGTTCTCTACGAGGGAATGAGGAGCTTCCAAACACTCTATAGAAGCACAGGAACAAATATAGCAGCGTTAGGAGCCACAGCAGCTGTGGGCTCAATAGAGAGAGTCGCCTACAGAGTTCTGCTGTAATACTACATCACTATTTCTGTAATATTTAAATGAATAGTTCATTTAAAAATGTTGAGTTCTGTTCATTTACTCTTCCTCATGTTCTGAACATGCATAAACGTTAAGGATGATATTTTTAAGAACATTGGGGTCCAAACAACATTGGACCCCATTGACTTTTATTGTATTTAAGTATTAAGTTTTGTTTAACTTTTGTAAGTTTTGATTGTTATGTCTCATGTTGTCTTTGGTCCCTGGCCTTCTGATTTTATTTATTTATTTATTTATTGTTGTTTCTAACCACAAACTTAAATGCACTTTTTAAAATTAATAAAAATTAATTTAATGTTTTTTTATTTTTATTAATTAATTAATTTAACTGAAATTAGATAAATAAATTAGAATACTAAATTAATTTGAATGGAGGTAGCAAACAGCAAGCAGAATTGAGTGAAAGTAGAATTTAAATAAATAAATAATTAAATTATAATAAATTATAAGTTTATATATGTGTATCGTGTATTAATCAGAATTCATAATAAAAAAAATAAAAAATTCAACAGGTAATGCACTGTGGGAAATGTTTTCCAGTCTGAAACACAAAAGTTTATTTATAAAATAATAAATTATATTTATTAAAATACTTAAAAAAACATCTGTACTTTACTGTATTTTAAGTAATTTCTTTTTTTTCATTTAAATTTAAATATACAACTAAATACATTTAAAAAATGAAGCTCTGATGAATATTTTTGCCCCTTAATTTTGATCCTGGGAATATTCAACTACAGTTTTCTTATGCATTTATGACCTATATGATCTACTAATTATAAAGTATTTGCATAAACATTTTGATCAAATTTAATTATTTATTTTAATAGACAAAGGTCATTTTATTTAAATGTATATAAATATGTATTTTTACAAACACAATTACTTTGAATAAATTCAAACTTTTGTGAACCAGGGTGGAAGAAGGCTTTAGAATGCATTACCTTAAAGTTAAATGTCTTTAAAGTACAATTCAGGAAATTTCTGTTCTTGTCATTCCAATTCAACTTGGCCAATTCAATTCAAATTCACACTCATAATTTCAAAGGAGTCAATTCAGATCTCCCAGCTTGAAAACATCACATTAAAAACTTCATACAGGGTCTCTTCCTGTCTAAGTGGGCGGTGCTTGTTCAGAATAAGCCGCTGATCATGTGCTGTGTGCAGATAAAGTCCAGCTACTTGAGATTAGATTCATCAAACCTGCAGGACTGACGGAGCTGCTTCAAACCTCAGAGGGATTTCCACCACTCACGTCTTAATTAATGCAATTACATAGATGTGAAGCTCATAAACGAGCACCTGCTGTGATGTTAAATTCATTGACGCTTTGATCTATGAAAGCTCTGTGAGAGGAGATGCAGACTAATGCGCTGTAATGGAAGAAATATCCGTCTTAATTGTCTGATTCCAGATTCTCATTTGTACAAATACGTGACAAATATGTTTCTCATTTTCTGTCTCTCTGGATCAGATCTGTTTTTCTCGTCCGGTCCTTCATGACAGCTCTTTATGAGCACATCATGGAGCGTCGCGTTACGGGTTTTTCATGGGTGCCGTCCAGCTAAAACACTGGTGCGGATGAACTGATACACACTAGAGGATGCTGGGATTGAGTTGGCCAGTGCGCAACCATCTGCCTCATGAGAAAATCAAACATGGCCTGCAAATGTGTGATTTACTTGCATGGAATCACACAAGACAACTACTATTACAGACTTAAAACTGCTGCAAGCCGTTTTTTGGGAACACCACACTTTAAATGTCTTTATCTGAAATAGGTGTTGTGAGAAATCACATCTGTTACAGCACTATATCATATATATATATATATGTTTTTAGTTTCAATTAACTTTAATATTCCTGATACATAAAACAATAACATTCCCAGAAATACACAATCACTTTCTGATGAGTAAATATGTGCTGCTAAACAAGTGTGACACAGTTTATTCCTGAAAAGAGTTTAATCAAACCCTTATTGTTTAATGAATTTAATCAGTGTGTGCTAAAATTGTCTCCATGTTTAGTATGAATGTGTTTAATTCATGTGTTTAGAGTTGTTTCTTCATCACAGCTCTCAGAACATCTGACCATAAAACCGGCCGTCCCGTCTAACAGATGACAGAATAAATAAGCTCTGATGTGTTTCTGAAACGACTCTCAGCTGGTTTGTGCGACGCAGACGTCATGAACCAGAGGGTCAACTGGAAGCATGCTAATGAGCGTGTGGCTAAAGGCTAATGCTGTCCCGCTGGGTGGGGTGTTAAAGTGTGCTGTTGTGCAGATGACCAAATGGAGCTCATTATGGAGTAATGAGGCAGAAACAGAGCGAACCTCTAACAAACAGACAGAGCCGTCATGTGCCGAGCAGGCCAGAAATTCTGGGTAAAATGGAATAAGAAACTGATTCACACTCACAGTCAGCTGATGGGTTTGACTGATTTACACAGAACTTTTACTGTGGATTGTTTGTTCTTCTGTTGAAAGCAAAAAAAAAATAGCATCCAAATAACAACACACTCTGTTGACTTTCACAAACATAAAATTAATAAAAAAATGGTCAATTACTTTAATAAAACTTTTTTTTCACAATATCTTCTTATGCGTTTTGCTGAGGAAAAACATACAGATTTGGAACAAAATTAGGGTGAGAAAATGACAGAATAATTTTTTTTAGGTAAACCGTTCCTTTAAGAAAAAAAACATTTTAATATATACTGTATTATATATTAATTATATATTTTATAATTGGCTTCTTATGAAACCTCACACTTCTTTTAGATTAGTTTTTAAAAAAATGATAAAAATTATTAATATTTAAAATATATAACATTTAAAAAATATATATATATTAATATTTTTAAATAAAAATATTAATATTTAAAAAAATACAAAAATATTTGTCATGGCTATATGGAATATTCATATTTTAAAAATATTTAAAACAATTGTAAACACTATATAACACCAAAATGTATGAATTTTTAAAATATATTGATTTTTTTAAAAATATATAAATATTTTTTACAAATAAAGATTTAAAATATTTGTAAAGAATTAATGGCACTAAAATATATTAATATTTGTAAGAAATATTAATTAAAAAAATATATAAATTAAAAATAAAAATTATTAAAATAATTAATTATTACACCAATATCACACCATATCACACTAACATTTTTAAATATTTAAAATATATTAATATAGATATATTTATACTTATATATATATATATATATATTTTATTTTTTTATTTTTTTTATTTTTATCACCACACCATATACATTACTGCAAAAATAATGTTTTCCAAACATGTCTGTCATTGGTCAGAAAAAACAGGAAGCCACACCCCGAACTCACACCATTGGTTAAGACTCTGAAAGCATCACAGAGCCTCGGTGCGAAATTGCGAATGTCCTTATAGCACATTAAACCGATAAAGGAATATTGGAAAATAAAAACCAATTACACACATCAGCATTAAAGGGGTCATCGGATGCCCATTTTGCACAAGTTGATATGATTCTTTAGGGTCTTAATTACATTTACATTACATTTACATTTAATCATTTAGCAGACGCTTTTATCCAAAGCGACGTACAAATGAGGAGAACAATAGAAGCAATCAGACCATCGAGAGAGCAACAGTATACAAGTGCCATGACAAGTCTCAGTTAGTCTAGCACAGTACACGTAGCTAGGATTTATTTTATTATTTTATTTTTTTTATTAAATAGAATAGGTAAGTGTTAGTATTAGCTAGTCGGGTGCTGGCGAAAAATATGTGTCTTTAGATGTTTTTTGAAAATGGCTAAAGACTCAGCTGTTGGAATTGAGATCGGGAGGTCATTCCACCAGCTGGGCACAGTCCAGAAAAAGGTCCGTGAGAGTGATTTGGTACCTCTTTGGGATGGCACCACAAGGCGTCGTTCACTTGCAGAACGCAAGCTTCTGGAGGGCGCATAAGTTTGAACTAGCAAGTTTAGGTATATTGGTGCAGTGCCAGTTGTGGTCTTGTAGGCAAACATCAGTACCTTGAATTTGATGCGAGCGGCCATTGGTAGCCAGTGTAACCTGATGAAGAAAGGGGTAACGTGAGCTTTTTTCGGCTCATTAAAGACCACTCTGGCTGCTGCATTCTGGATCAGTTGCAGAGGCTTGATAGTACATGCAGGAAGGCCCGCCAAGAGAGCATTACAATAGTCCAGTCTGGAGAGTCTAATTAGAAGTCTATAACATACTTTGGTTAAAATTTCTCAATGGTAGAGTAAAAAACACCTTTTTTCCCCTGTCAAAATCAGCTCTGTTTTCAGCAAGCCGTTTTTTAGTCCATGTTGCTTTAAATGCTAATGAGCTCTGCTGACCCCGCCCCTCTCTTCCGTGGGGTGATGAGCAGTACTGTTTACTTTAGCCGTGAAACTGGCTAACTAACACTTTATTAGGAAAGGCGATTTGGAAAGATTCATAAAAAACCCTTATACTCACTGCTTCTGTAGATGAAGCTGGATCACGAATGAACATAGATGCATTTAGGCAGATTGGTGCATTCATAGATGCATTTAGGTAGATTGGCGCATTCCCTTCAAAACAAAATTAACCTTAATCCTCTGCGTCTTCAGCGGCTCAGATGTCGGGAGTAAATGACGACTGCTATATTCATTATTACATCCAACAACAAAACACCTCAATCGCTTAATCGGAGACATCTTTTCTTCCCCTGCACCGGAGTCGACACAATGGCGGACAGCTCTCAGCTCACTCAGGGCGGGTCTAAGGTAAGACGGTCTTGTCAATCAACTATCGTGGGAGAGGCCTGTACAGAACTACTTCATTCTGACAGGAATCTCAGAACAGCCTGATTTGAGAAAGGGGATTTTAAAATAGGGATTTAAAAAAAAACACTGGGTGGATTTTTATCATTATAGGATGGATGTGTACACACACTTCCAACACACAGTTATGTTCAAACAACTTGAAAAGTGAATTTCGCATCCGATGACCCCTTTAAGGATCCTATTTGCAGAACCGATGCAGTTTTCTCACCCGGTGGAGGGGGTCATGATACACCCGCCGCGGTCCACGGTGGCTCTGCAGCCGCAGCCGCGCTCCGGCGTGTCGTGGTTCATGCCAAAGTTGTGTCCGAGCTCATGGGCCAAAGTAACCGCAGCGCCGAGAGGGTTATCGGAGTGATCCTAGAAGACAGAGAGAGCGAGAAACCATCAGTCAAACACAATAAAAATAAATGCTTGGTGAATTCAAACAAGCAATCAATTTCAATTTAAAACAAACAAGAGCAATTTCTTCCTCCGCGACCCCAGAGACCCGAGAGGCGTTATCCGTCCTGTTCCACCTTCCCTCCCCAGATTACATTTATCCCCACATCTCTCCTCCTGCGCGCTTGTTTTTCTCTCAGAAAACAGTTTCACATGAGATCCGTAATGAGCAGACGCTAACGGCCTTTATAATTACTTTTCCACAAATCCGTCAGAGCAGCATAACTGGAGATCCGCTGCTGTAATTGCAGACCGTTCTGCAGGCTTTGTTTGAGGAAGGGTGTGTGCTGATGAGGCAGGACAGACACAATTACAGTCGCTTTGGTGAGGACGTGTCTGCCAAACACGTGAAAACCAAATTAAAAGGAGGGAAACCCGCCAGATCCAGTTCAGTTCTGAGTGATTATGAGCGTGAATGTGCAGAGGAAAGTTTTATTGCTCAGAAGGTGCTCTTTCAGAGCTAAAGAGACTCAGAAACCAAACACTGGAACAAAATGATTTAAAAAGTTTGGGGTCAGTTAAAAATTAATGCTTTTATTCATCAAGGGTGTATTAAAATGATCAAAAGTGACAGTAAAGACTTTTATAATGTTTCAAAAGACTTCTATTTCAAATAAATGCTACTCTTTTGAACTTTCTATTCATCAAAAATCCTGAATAAAATCATGGTTTCTACAAAAATACACTAATTTCTTTTTATAATAAAACAGATTAATGGAGTACATTTGACAAGAAAATATTGTTTCAGTCTTCAAAATTTCATGTTGAATATGTTGAATAGCCTGAAATTTACAGGCTATTTCTGAGTGAAAATTTTTTCTACACCATTTTTTTCTTCAGTGTATGAAGCAGCACAACTGTTTTCAACATTGATAATAATCAGAAATGTTTCTAGAGCAGCAAATCATCATATTAGAATGATTTCTGAAGATCATGTGACACTGAAGACTGGAGTAATGATGCTGAAAATACAGCTTTGATCACAAGAATAAATTACATTTTAAAATATATTAAAACGGAAAACATATTACTGTTTTTACTGTTTTTTAATCAAATAAATGCAGCCTCGGGGAGCAAAAGTGTCTTCTTTTAAAAATATTTTTACATTTTACCAACCTCAAACTTTTGAACCGTAGATTATATTGCCTATAAGGTACACATTTAATAAAAAAAAATATTTACAATAATTGCTGGCACGATCACATTTAACTATACACAACTCTCCTGCAGCTTTGGGCATTTATAACTGTGTCAGGCAAAAATGCTGATTCTTATGAATCCAGCACATTTTATAAGGAGCCTCATTTGCATAGAAAGGATGCACGTTTGTCAAGAAAAGAATGACTTAATTTAAATATGCATGATGCAATTTGCTTCCACACTAGAGGAGCGTTTGACGGACAGGAGTGTGTAAAGTCCATTCAGAGAGTGTTAAAAGAACCAGATCAGTTTGAAATCAAGCAGGAAAACAGCTAATTGGATTTACAAAAACCTCATTGGTTAAAAGATGCTTATGTCCGAATGCAATGTGGCAAAAGTTGCGATTTTCTCACTCTAGAGGACACAAATTTAAGATTGCTGGGTGTTTTTTGGAGCATAAAAATCAGAGAAGCAGGAGACTCGAGCAAAAGTCTCCATTTGCGCTCCATTTAATCTCTTTTGATGTGATTTTGTGAGTTTTATTTCCAGTGGATGTGAGATTGAAGAAATCTGACGGTCCGGGGACCTGAACACAATCATATAATCTGCTGATGTCTGTGTATCTCATTGCATTTTCAGGAAGCTTTAGTTTGGTTTAGTGGGAACTGGTCAAATGAGGACAGAACCTCATCCGAACACAAGATGTCATGAGATCGTGCCATGTTTCGGTGAAATACTGTGGCTTTTATGGTGGCAACTCCACTCAATCAAACAGCAAAAACAAAAGTCTGACATTCAAGAGGCGGCCAAAGGAAATAAAACACATCCGATGAATGAGTCAATGAAGAAAACATGCATGTCTGCTGTTTTGACTGACAAAGACTAAATGTTTTGGTAGAAACCGCATATGACCATAATTATCTATAATGGAGAAGCTTTATATAATGGGACCCTCAATCAAAATAAATACTGAGATGGTCAATTTTACACATGAAACACATGCAAGCAGAATGAACGCAATAGTTTGAATTGTCTGTGCTATTAAACCGGAGGTGTTAGTAGTCAGGTCGCTGGCTATAAATACGACAAGAGTTTAACTAACTTCAGAGTATTTGCTGAGCAGGAACATACAGCGCGTTCCCTCGACCACAGACGCTCTGCTCTGATTTTGTGTCTCAGCAGGATGTTATCGTGGAGTGCTGCGGTGTGATCAGTGTGTTGGGTTGATTTAAGGGAAGCGTCTCTAGACGGCCGTGCTGAGTGAGTTACTGTCCTCATTTGACAGTAAAAAAAGGAGATATCATCTAAAAGTTAGAAACCACAGCAACCTCAGGTGACCTCTGGATTCAAGAACTAAATCATGCTTGCAATGGGACTAACAAATACATATAATAGAGATATGATGTGAAATACATAAAAATAAATTCTAAATATATATACATATATATATAATTTATAACACACATATATTACATGTGCGATATATATTTCAAAGCCTATTAAATGTTAAAAATAATGGCTTTAAATTATACTGTAATGTTCAATGGCTATAATAAATGGGTAAAATTGAGGGGAAAATGTACTTACAGATATTAAAAACATTTAAAATATACCATCTTTATGTTGTTTCTATATTCATTTAGAGATTCAATGTGACAAAATAATATATTATGACAAAAAATATATTTTAATATGCGATTAATTACAGAAAAATGTGATTAGTTATTTTTATAATCGTTTGACAAACGCACACACACAGATAAAAGACACTTTTTAAATCACACACACATTATATATATATAATATATTTGATTTTATATAACATTTATTTATATTAAATATATAAGTATATATAAATGTATGTACGTGTATAGTATATATAGCATATATGTGTGTGTGTGTGTGTGTGTGATATATATATATATATATATGTGTGTATGTATGTATGTATGTATATGTATATATATATATATATATATATATATATATATATATATATATATGTGTGTGTGTATGTATGTATGTATGTATATACAGTATATATATATATATATATATATATATATGTACATTTAAAGCAAAACATTGCACAAAAAAAGATTATTTGTTTCAAATTAATCAACTCTATTCAAATATAACAGCAGACATACTGTTAAAAATAAATATAAATTTGAAATGCTCAAAAATATCAATAAACCTCCTTGTCATCAGGAATGATTGACAGATGTCACTCACCATGACGATGCCCCCTGACTGTTCCGCAGTGCACATGCTCATAATGGGAGCCATGCCGATGGTGGTGCCCTGGAAGTAAACGCCACTGAAGAGAGGAAACAGGAAGTCATGTGACACGCATGTTCATCTACAGCAGGCGGTGTAAAGGTTCAATAGAAACAAAGTGTTTTAAATAAAAATATGTGAATAAAACCTCATGCATTTTTCAACGTTTCAAAATAATAAATAGTAAAGTAATTCTTCCTGGAAGAAAGTGCATTGATTCTGGCGGTAAACCGCATGCTGTGTTCCACCCTGAGCAGTAAACGCGTTTAGCAGTCAAACCTGATGAGCTGAGCGTTATCGTGGGGTCTCTGCGGGAGCAGCTTGACTTTTCTCCAGTCCAGGAACTCGTGGAGCGATGTGAACGGATCCTGTGTGATGGAGCATTTGTCTCCGTCACTCCACACCTCCAGCCCCACCAGAGCCACACGGATATTCAGCGATCTGTAAAACTGAAACACGGCAGCGCTTGCTATCAGCAGATGTTTCAAGGGGTAAAACCTGACAAAAACTCACTTTAGATACACAAGTTGCACAAATATGTATCCATGTGTAATTTTTTTGCCAAATTATTGCGTCACATCCAGTTAAGACATGCTAGAAATCATCAAAAAAACAGAAATTGACTAAATAACATACATTATATTAAGAAGTAGATAACATATATTCAGATTTGCAATATATATATTCAGGATTTATAAATATTCTATTTATAATATTACAATTTACACTTATATTTTTAGAATTATAACTCTATATACTAAAGAGTTATAAATACATTCCGATTTACAATTATATAGTCAGAGTTATAACTATATATTCACAATTTACATTTATATATTCAAACTTGTAACTATATTTTCATATTTATTTCTATATATTCAGACTTATAACTACATATTCAGATTTACTTCTATACATATATTCATGATTTACATTTATATATTCAGTTTTGAATCTTTATATTCAGACTTGTATCTATATATTCCAGTTTACATTTATATATTCAGAATTATAACTACATACAATTTACACGTATACATTCAGATGTATAACTGTATATTCTGATTTACTTCTATATTTTCAGATTTACAACTATATATTTAGATTCACTTTTATATATTCACAATTTACATTTATACATTTAGATTTGTATCTATACGTATATTCAGACTTACAACTATGTAATCTGATTTGCATTTATATATTCAGATTTTAAATATTTATTACATATGACACACATATATAGAAATATATGCATATATTTTGTTTTTTTACTGAATACATGTTGTTGCACAAATATGTACCTACGTATCATTTTCTTGCTTGTTTTTTGAATGCTAAAATGCAGATTAGAATGACTAAAGAACGTTTCAAGTTAACATAAGAATTTTCCTCCCAAATTATGTGTTCTCTGCAAGAATTAATTACTAATTTATTCATTAAGCATGCTGATATGCTTTCCAAGTTTACCTTGTCCACGTAGTTTGCTATTTCAGCAAGCCTCTGTTTCACCTTCTCCACGTCTTTCCCTTGTTTCTGATACTGAAATGCAAAGGAGGACAAAAAAAGTCTTTAAACTGCAGCCAAATGTGCCGTTCATTGGCCGGCTGTGGTAAATGTCACATGAGGTAATTCATTTTCCACGGGCAGCGGCACACAGATGTTGAGCCAAACACGACCAGCAGGGTTTGAAGTCCAGACTGTCAGTTTTACAAAATAAAAGCACAGACTGGAAATGTGTCACCCATGATTTCTGATTATTGCAGGAGTGACACACATCAGGATGGAAGCTTGATTGCAGTAAAATTTGCAAGACATGAAGAAACGCTCTATTTCTAACTTTTTCTTTAACATGTTTTGTTCTTGTTCATAAAACACCAGAGGACGGGATATTTGAAAGATAGAAAGAATTATATTGTAAACAAAGTGTTTCTTAATGCACATTACAAACAGTCAGTAAATAGGTCAAGTGATCACAGCTGGGCGTCTTCATTTCCTGTCCAAACAAACAATGACCCTCTAATCTGCTTTGACCTTTGACCTCTTGACTTTCTTAAACTCAGGGTCAAGGGGTCATGACCTTGCACTGACACAGCTATGGAAGTCTCACGCCAATCAATGGAGTTACGATGATTTAATTTGGTGAAACTCAGCTGGTCCAGGGCCATACAGTTATTTAAATACTATTAAAATTATTTAAGATAATAATAAAAAAATGTTAATTGAAATAAGGCAGACATTTAAAAAATAAAAATGAGATATCAGATGACACACTTATACTAAATGGAAATTAGAAATGCAACCAACTGAAATAAGTTAAAGTACTATAATTACTAACTGAAATAAAACTAAAACTGAAATTAAAATAAAATTAAAGTATTTAGAAACATTCATAAAAACAAACGCTAATAGCAATGACAAAGCACATAAAATTACTAATTAAATTAAATTTCAAAATATTAAAATAATTATAAAAACTTTAATTTTTAAAATGTATATACATATGTACATGGATGGATGGATGGATGGATTGATGGATTATGGATTATGGATGGATGGATATAGACGTATTGATGGTTTCATGCTCTTGGCAGCCAATAAATCAGCTTCTGAAATACCACGTTGATCTTTGTTGCATGTGAATCAATATTTCATATAGTCTGGATCTAATTTTCCTTTACTTTATGTAGTTTTGTTCTGGTTTTTGAGGATGAGCAGCATTATACGGTTAGCTATCATTTGCTCTGAGCATCGCTGATGTCTTTGACTGAAGTAAAGCAGATCTGCGTTTCACTAGTTCAGAGCCGCTGATTTAGATGACTGAAGGTTGGAGATGCGTGTGAGGTCAAGAGCGTCTCTTCATTACCTCACGGTTGTCTGCGACGATGATCAACTCCACATGCTTGGTGCTGCTCTGAGCATCTCTTTTATGCTGCAGGGAGAAAGAACGACAGAAAGAACATGATTAAGAGAGAACTTCACCCTCTTCTTCTGAAGGACACAGTTAATAGAGTCTGCACTCAAGAAGCTTTTATAAAATCTCCCAAGGCCCATATTGCTAGGAGTCTGTATGGCCTTTAAGGAACAGAGGTGATGTCTTCAGCTCTCTTCCAAATGTGCCCTCTATTAACAGAGCAGTGTGTGATTGAACATCCTCAGCAATGCCCTCAAACTACATCTGATCCACCACCATGTGCTTTCCAGGAGACCGTTCCCTTTAACAGCCTTCGGATTGCCTGGCAATCTCATTTACTCGTGTGAAAGACCCACTTGTCTTTTATAGATATTATAAATGTCTCTTTTCAAATGCAAATTCTTTCAAGTAATTCTCAACTACCTACTCATTCTTCATTTTTACTATTTTCCACATTTTAGGATAATATTGAAGTCATCAATGACTAAAATGACACACATGGACGTATGGGAAAGCAAATGTTATATAAAATAAATCTCTTTTCTAGTTGAGCTCATGTTTTGTGTAGAGAATTTCTGACTGATTTCCCAATCCAATCTGACTCATCAATAAATAAATAAATCTAGACAAAATTGATATAGAAAACAAAACAAACAAAAAAAACGATATAGTAAATAAACTAAAACAAGAAGAATAAACTAAAACAATAAAATATTTTATAAACATTTATTTAATTTATTAATATTTTTTATAAATACAATATTAAAATTTTATATATATATATACATACATACATACATACATACATACATACATACATACATACATACACATACATACACACATACATACACACATACACACACACACAATAAAAATAAAGTAAAAATAATAATAAACAAATATTTAAAACCAATAAAATATTTTTTTTTTTTTATATAAATACAATGACAAAATAAAATAAAATAAAATATGGATAGTGCAAGATAAGTCAAATGTCTAGTAAACTTTAACAATATTTGAGACCTACAGCTAAGGGGAATTTTCTTTCCAAGTAATTCTCAGCTTTTTTTATGTACATATAACTCTTTAATTGGTCATTCTTTGGTTTTCAACAATGGCTTTCTCATTATACATTTATGCGACAACTGCTTGCTTTATAAAGACTTATGAAGTATTACAAGCCCCCATTAATTTTGCATATAAATTATATATAGAAGTGGTTATACAATTTTCATCTAGTAAAGTCTTCATAGCTCAGATATAACCGCTAATTTTCAGTTCACAGCTGGAGTGTGAAAAGAAGGGCTTTATGATTCATGAAAACTAGTAAATCCTCAAACTGTGAAGTTAACATCTGCTCTAATGGCTCTCTAGTATGAGTTCAGACAAATTGGTCATGCAAATATCAGATATATCCAGATATAACCACATGACAAATCAGATCTCATATGTGTACAGGCTGTTTAAACACATGCAACAGTGTCCAGTCAGTGCCAGACGCCTGAGAAAATAAAACTCAAAGCTGTCTGATAGTATAAATACGAGTCCAGCCAGGACAGACTAAGATGAAGGTGACCCTCGTCTTCAAGCATTCAGCATCAGTCCTCTCACTCTCAATGGAAGCTGTCTCTCATTGTTTCCAGTGACTGGTCTTCCGTTAATGGAAATAAAAGGCCGGACTCATCTGTGTCAGGCTTCGTGTTGAGAAGAATTAGGGTCGTACCACCTAGCAGACCGTTTCACCTGTTTCGCTTTGAAGAGAGAAGCTGAGAAGCGTCTAATTGAATAAAAACACTTGACTTCCACAGCGAGACCGATATCTGCTGAACTCATGAAACATCGGAGCTTAATTCAGTCAGCAACAACACCAGGCACAGAAACGGCTGTATGTGTAGCAAATGCTGGAGAAATGCTTTTGATAAATATATTATAAATCACTCACTTACTTACTTTTTATAAATATTTTATAAATCACTCACTTTGCTTTTCAGGAGAGAATAAAACCTGTTTCTGAATCTCAAAAATGACCAAACAAAGAGACATCTGTCGCCTCGTGCATCAGTAGCTTCTCTAAACAGAACAGGTTTCCTGAATAACCCACCTGTCTGTCATTGGTCAGGCAAACAGATAGTCCCGCCCCCAAACTCACACTATTGACTGCTTCAGTGTTACTATTTTGGGCTGGTCGAGAAACTAACTTTAAAAACAAGCTATTTTATTTCTGTAATGTGATGTATTTCAAATAAAATATATACAACAAATATAAAAATAAAATAAAATAATTTTTTTAATAAAAATATAAACAAAATAAAAACTGAATAGTGCAAGATCAGAAGCCACTGAGTGTGCAGTAATATAATAAAGAGCTGAGGGAAAGTCTTCCAAGTATTCTCAGATTTGTATTGCCCTATATCTGCTTAATTGGTCATTCTTTGGTCTGTCATTGGTCAGGCAAACAGATAGTCCCGCCCCAAACACACGCCATTGGCTGAGTCACTGTTACTGCTGCCTTGGGCTGGTTGAGAAACCAACTTTTAAAGGAACCTATTTTATTTCTGCAATAAAACAAAATAAAAATGTGTATAAAAGTCCCAGCCATTTTATTTATGTGACATATTTAAATAAAAAAATAGAAATTACACTGCAAAAAATGCTTTTCTTACTTAGATTTGTTGTCTTGTTTCCAGCCAAAATATCTAAAAATTCTTAAATCAAGAAGGATTTTCTAGACAAGTAAAAATTATTGTCTTGTTTTCAGAAAAAAATATTCAAAATTAAGTGAGTTTTTGCTTGAAACAAGCAAAATAATCTGCCAATGGTGTAAGAAAAATATTCTTGTTTTCTGTTTGAAATAATATTCTTTTTCTTACCCCATTGGCAGATTATTTTGCTTGTTCTAAGGACAAACTCAAGACAATAATTTTGACTTGTCTAGAAAATCCTTCTTGATTTAAGAAATTTTAGATATTTTGGCTGGAAACAAGACAAAAAAATCTAAGTAAGAAAAGCATTTTTTGCAGTGTAGAAAATAAAATAAAATAAAAATAAAATAGGCAGTGCAATATAAAAAGCCATTAAGTGTGCATTAAACTTTATATTTATATCTGTAATGTGACATATTTCAAAGTCAAACAGGATATTGAGTAAGTAGGAATGAAGGACTTGGTTTTATCCTCATGTGAGTTTGCTACAATCCCTTGATTGTGGTTTAAAGCTTAATTTATGACTTTAAAGACATCTGTCTTTGTCCCAAAGGTGATGTAAATTTACTTTCAGTTGCTATGCAGTTGTTAGGGTGTTTTGATTTGATATGCAATTATTATATTCAAGGCTTTTTTATTATTATTATTGGCTCAAATAAAAAAAAGGCCCTTCCCCTAACCTGTTTATGATATTATGATCTGGCTCTGGTCTCTCTTTCAATCATCATGGATAAAAGCCCAACCCTACAGTGTTTACAGCTAAATATTCCGTTTTCTTCAGAAATGTCACATTAGAGAAGTTAAACACAATGCTGTGTTGTTGTTGGACTCACCCTCTGACTGCTGTGAGAGCTGAAGACGGCTCCTGTAGTGGTCATCATCTCTGTAGGGTATGACATGTTGTGACCGTGTCCACAGGTTCCCTGGGTGACTTTAAGATGTTCTCCTCTGTAAAGACGGTGTGTGTTTCTGTCTTCCATCGGCTCCAGTACATACACTTCATGTCCAAGTGAAATCAGTCCCCTGCAGAACGAAACAATGAGCAGCATTCAGTTAACATCCGAATATGTTCATGTTACAATTCATATCTGTTCATATTAGAACTATGCATGTATCATGTAAACATAACAAGAACTAACAATGAAATAGAACATTTATGTATTAGTTTACTGGGAATATGAGCAGTTAACTTGACATGTAACTTTACTGACATTTTTTTTCCCTCTCTCATGTTTTCATAATTTTGCTGGACAGTGAAAAACACAAATTTTATCAATAAACAAAATAATATTACATTTTTTTTCCAAAGTAAATTTCAAGTAAAATGTGTAAGTCGTCCTGCGTTATCATGAACACTGAAATATAGAAATGTATATAAAAATGTGGAGAAAAACAATATTTAATCAATATATTGCTTATCTATTTGGGCTCTGTTTTCTTGAACTATGTACATATTGCACTAAAAATATAAATAGTCTATAATATTTTGTAAAAAATGATAGTCTCACAATCTATTTCTAGTTGCTTATCAGAAACCAAATACAATATTTTCTTAATTAAATTTGTAACATTTATGAACTACTTTTGTCAAATTTGACTTCACATGTAACTTTACTGTCAGTTATTCACATTTTTTCTCTTATATTTTCAAAATTTTGCAAAACAGTGAAAAATACAAATTTTATCAATAAAAATAATACATACACTTTTACATTTTAGCAATTTCATTCTGTCTTATGAACAGTTGTCTATTGTCTGGACTATGCACATATTGTACAAAAAATAAAAAACAGTCTAAAACATTTGGTCAAAACGTCTCACACAATCCATTTTTATTGTGTGATCCATCTCTTGGAAATGTTGCTAATCAGGAAGTAAATACAATATTTTCAAGCTTTTACGGTAAAAAGCAGAACAATAATACCTCCTGCTATGAATTAAATTTGTAGCATTCATGTGGAACCGCATCTGTACTCTATTATAATTATTGTGCTTGCAATTTTCATGACCTCATATTAATTTAGAGACCGTGTGAAATATTTGCACTTATTTGAACAGCACTTTTCCCAAAATGTGCTTTTAAATGCTGAGATGCACTGATAATTTATGATTATTGGGAACTGCAGACACAGAATAGGAGCGAGACAGAAGAAGCTTTTACAACATTAGCACAAAACGGTGAGAGAAACTCTTCTATGAGAGGAAGTGGTTTCTCGTTTTCCCACAAAATAAGACAGCGTGACATTTTGGAAAGCGGCTTAGTTCAACATCCAAGCCACTGTTGGTTAGCAGACGATCTATTTTGTAGGATATTTGGCTAAATAAATCTTCCCTCGAGCTCTAATATTACCGCTCTGTGGTTCTTGGACTGGCGTCCGCAAACCTTTCTCACACTTTTGAGTCGTACGCTGAATTTAAGCGACATTCTCCTCAGCTGGGAAACGGCCAGAACTTCGGGCTTTCCCAGAAGTTTCAAAACTACATTCTCCACCGCATGAGATCCTCGTGGAAACCCTGGACGCTGCCAAACTAAAGCAGCAGCAATTTGTTTTGGCCGCTTCTGTCGTAGGAGACCTGCTCGTGTCTGTCTGCCAGGCGGAGAGAGACAGTTTACTGCAGCACAAAAACTGAGTCAAGGTGAAATAAAGAGCTGAACAATAAGCGGCGTGACTCTGGGGACGGAGACCGGGCCACGCTCGCTCTCGCAGGTCCAGGTGAGAAAATCAACTTTATGCATCTCTTGTGGCACATGATCAGTTAATATAAAGTTATTATGGTGACGCTCTGACAGAAGCTGTTATAGGACAATTGCTTTCCTCTTTTATAGCTGAATCGCATTCGTTTCATAATTGATGAGCTTTGCAACATCGACGCTGTTATTGAACTGAATGCAACTGAATCAACAGCGAACTGACTTGAGCTGAAACACAACACTACTTGATGAACTTTGTACTATTACTGAACTAAACTGAATCCACTCTGAACTGCACTGAATTATTCAACTGCACAGTTCTTCTTCTATCTTCTATACTATCTTCTATTGCTTTATAGTTGAATTGAGCTTGCTATGTAATCACTTCACACTGTTATTGAACTACACTGAAGCAACTCAACTGAGTTGACCCATACAGTCAAAAATAATATTTTCAAATATAATTTTAAATATATTTCAAAATATATATTGCAAATAAATGTATACATTTATATATTTTTACAGATGAAGGTTTAAAACCAAATCCATTTTCTATTTAAAAAATATATTTCATTGAGCTTCACTGTTTACAACATACATTTAAAATATATTTTGGCCACGACAAATATATTTTTTGTTGTAATGATGACACTATTGACATTTTAGAGCTGCTTTACCACAGACACTGTATTTGTTTAATAATCGAAGAACACTGCAACATTAATACTGTATTTTTCTTGTTTATTACTGTGAAGCTGCTTTGAAGCTATTTGTATTGTATAAAGCACTATAGAAATCAGTGTGACTTGACTAGCATCCTCATGCGACATCACACTTTTGAAACTATCTGAGTGTCCCTTTAATGAATCAAACCTAAGTGTGCTTTTTCATAATTAAAACATGAAGCGTATCGTGTCTCTGGAGGATGCCGAACTTCACACGCCGTAATTAAAATGCCCTTTCCTCAGGCGTTTCATGATGTAACTTCGATCCCCGAGCTCAGTGCACCATGGGAAGGTGGTGAGGTGAGGTTAACGTCCAGATGTGTGACCTCTAACTCACCTGAGTCCTGTGCAGGTGCTGAGGCTGACCTCTGACCCCGGGTGACCCTCCACCTCGCCATGATAGTAGCAGTGAATCTGGGACACAAAAGACAGGAGGTTCAGATGTTTACATCAGTACATCAATGTATTTTAAAGTAAAGTCGGGGTAAATGATCAAATAGACTTATGTGCACAAAAACACTTGCACTTCCTGCTGTTTTACATGTAATTGAATAAAACTGATTAAATATCATTTCTGTTGGCAAACACAATAGAATAAAAAGAACAGTTTCTGTATTTACATTGTTTAAGAATGGTTTTATTGTTCACATTTTGCCGTTAAATAGCCTATTAACCCTGTGAAACCTTACATAATATGATTTTTCAGTTTGTTTAATGTGATTTTGTTAAGTTGTTAAGCACGAGCTGAAGGTAGATGTTTGTACAATTACACTAAAAGACCTTCTACTTGTAAAACTTTATAAATGATCAAGCAGACGACAGAAGGCATGAAGTAGATTGTGTGCAACAGGTTTAAGATCATATTGATCATTTCAAGGCATTAGAAATGTATCAAATATGATACAGCAGACTTTATGGGGTTTAAAGGTATAACTATTGTGACAACATACCCCACTATAGGGGTCAAAGACCCATGTTTTCAGCTGCCTTGCTTCAGGAGGTGCTTTTCTCACTCATTTTCTCAAAAGAAAAGCATTTGTGAATAAAACAAACCAAACAAATTAATTACAACATTACAGACTTGATTTGATTTGAGTCAAAAGATGTGGAAAATCTGACAAAAAAACAAAGCAAAAATCTGATTACTTTTATTCTTTTATGATAATGGAATAAACTGCAATCAAATGAGGCATTGTGAATGACAATCAAATCAGAAAGCATGGTAAATCTATTGACATTTCGCTCTTGACTGTATGGATCTGCTTCTGTATTCTGCTCACAGTGCATGTTGATTTCAGAGTTTCACTCCATCATGTAAATGTGAGTGTCGCTCCTGAAGTTTTGCCGTGTGTTTGTACGCAGCGAGAGGCTCTTCAGGACAGAGTAGTTTGTCTGAGGAAGTGAGCCGCACTTGTCTGGTTTGGACTGGGAACGGTGCTGGCAGAGATTCTCTAGAGCTTCACAACAATCCTGTCCAAGACTCGCTCTGTCCACACAAACCACAGAAAGAGATACTGTCCTGTTTTCAGCGCTGGCCCACAGGTTTTACTCTTTCTTTCTTTCTTTCTTTCTTTCTTTCAAGACATTTCCATTTCTAGCCTTTTCCTGTTGGGTGTTTTCAGACTTTATCGTGTAAAAATATCCCAAAAACAACAAATAAAGCAATGATACAGCTATTTCATCCATCTATCTATCTCTATATCTCTTCTCTCTATATATATAGTTCATTAAGAAAGCTAAGTTTGTCATTTCTAAATATATTAATTCACAGCATTTTTATTTTATTATTTTTTTCCACCACCTGCATGTTATTCAATTGTAGAATTCAATGTTATTCTAAATTAGTTAATTAATTAATTGAGAAATATGATAAGTTTATCATTATTAAAAGTCTTTATTTTTTACTTTCAATAAAATGTCCTTCATAATTTTTACTTTATTTATTTTTTTGTGTCAATATTGTTTTGATGAATATTTTCAGTAAACAGTAAAAGCTCGTGAGGAAAGCAAGGGTTGGAGTTTCTAAAACTGTTCATTTATGCCATTTTAATTTAATTATTTTTTTATTAATCTTTATGATATTCAATGTAAGTAAATAAATAAACCCAAAACCAACAATAACTATTATTAGTTAAACAATTTTTTACAAAAGTCTTTTTTACTGTCAAAAATGTACTTTTTACTTACTAAATTTTTACTTTCTTAATGTCTATGAAAGGCTTATTAAATTTAAGTCCAGTCAGAGCAAGCAAGAAATTTCCATTTTTTCTTGTCAATATTGTTTTGATTAATATTTCCAATAAAGAGCTCATTAGGAAAGCTGTAGGCTGTTTTGATGGTTGCCGATCAATATAGTAACTTGCCTTTAATATAGCATCTGCACTCTATCATGCTTTCAAATGCGGCTCATCCACTCAGATTTTACAGCAAGAACTGTCTGCTTTATAAAGCTCATTTTATTTCATATTCATCCCAGCACGCCAGTGACATTGGGTTTATTTAAAGAGCATGTCCTGCTGTAACTACAGTCCTCCATATATCTCTGAGTCTCAGTCAAAAGAACATGAGGACATCCATCATAACACACAGCACCCTGAGCTATGGTGTCCATCACAGCATTGAGTCCTGCCAGCCGTCGGACAAAAAAGACATTCCACTTCCATTAACAATGAAACACACAAAGCCACAGACCCGCCAGCTGAATTAAAATCATAACTATACAGCATGTGGTTTTGAACAGACTAAACAAACAAGCATCTAGCAAATGAGGACATAAATGAATACATGTCAATAATAAAGTTATTCTCAGTGCAAATGCATTACCCTACAATCAGACACAGAATTAAGATATTTCAGTATGCTATTTGGTGAAAACATGCATAAAATGGGATTTTACATGGCACAACATTAAATAAAGCATAGTAATATCTGTAAGGCAAGAGCAACATTGATGTATTTCAATCAGCAACTTTAACAAAGGTATTGTAAATATTTTGTTCATAATAATGATTAAGGATAAATGTGATAAAATGCATGTTCTGAATACATGTAGCTTATCAGTGATGTAAAGGCTAACAGATGGTGTGCGGTCAGCCTCAGGTCCAGTGTTAAATCACTTGGTCGCTTTATACTGTGGGCCACAGCGGAGACATGATGAGTGAGATCATACAAAACCTCCATTCAATTCCACACGTTTGTGCAATTTATGCCATTTTTATTTGATTCATTTTCATTCATTGCCTGTGTGTTTTTAAACCAACAAACAAACAAACCTTCATACACCCGTTTCTAAATGTGTTCATTAACACCAATTTTAGTTTATTAATTTTTATCATCACCTAAATGTTTTGAATATGATTCTAAACAAACAAACCTTCATTCATCTGTTTCTAAAAGTGTTCATTTACACCATTTTTTTTAATTAATTTTAATACACACACACACACAAACATACCATCCAACTCCATCTGTTTCTTGAGGTTATCGAGTAAGAATAGAACGAAATTTCAATTTTTCTTGTCAATATTGTTTTGATTCATATTTCCAATTGCCAGCTTCGTATGTAAGCTATTTGCGAAATAAAGCAGAATTTGGACTTCACAAACTCCAGCAGAGTTTAACAAATAAAAACTCATCTCACGATCTAAAATGAGTTTGACTCTCCTGTTCTAATCGCTGTAATAAACTGACTATTTAAGCCCTTCTCGGGTGTTGGGCAGCGTCCGACTGGAGCTTCAGGAGTCCATGAGCGAGTCCAAAAGTGCCTCAGAGGAGTTCTGCTTCAGGATGAAATAACGGCAGCGCACACACAACCATAAAACAGACTTAATCAAAGACGGAGGAGGTCTGGGAGAACAGACACACACTGACAAACTCCTCAAGACTTTCTGGAACACAACTGAGTGAGAACACTCCATCTGGGCCCTGGATCTCATCAGATCGGCACAATTCAGCCCGTTTACAGCACAAAACATGCCGTTCTGTTGCCTGGTGCACAAATGTTTGGATGCAGCAAATACATCAATTACTGTAGAATTCAATCAGCGCTGTGAAACGTAGTTTTAGGGCCGGGTGTGCATGATAGATCACGCGATGGTAAGAATGAGTCAAGCACAGTATACGGCTGATATATGCAAGTGACTGCTTTACGTTATTTACACATAACAATTATGAAACAATGTAAAAATACAGAGCTGGATGCATCCCAGTCCCAGTTACAATGTGGATCAAATTGTTATTAAGAGGAGTTTGATAAGTACAAGATGCAGTTTAGTTGCTGATGATGATGATCTAGGTGATTGATTCCCAGGTAATGCATGAACTTTCAATGTTATATATGTCAGGATAAAAGCATCTGCCAATTGAAAATAAATAAATATTGCATTACAGTTCAGAATACTGTGACTTCACCTATCAATTTCCAAATAAAAAAATTATAATGAAAATAATTGAATTAATGAAAATCTAATAATCAAGAGAAGTAATGTAACTCTTCTGAACAATCTCCCAAAACCTGCACAATAAAACTGGAATTTGTATGTGTGTGAGAAACATACATTTCTGCACTCAGGTCGACAGAGCATCTGTCTTGTTCCAACATCCCAAATCAGTTTCTGAAGCCCAAACTCAGCACTGCTCCCTCTGATGACATCCAGGTCGAGGACTGCTGCTGTTTCTGGATGACCTGAACTCGTTTCCCATCCAAACAAAGCAGGGATGCATATTGCCTCACACTGCTGAGAAAAACTGCTGAATGAGCTGAAAAAGTCACAATGCTTTATGAAATCTCACCCTCCGGTGTTGTGAAACATCTAGTGCTTAACTGACCCTTACAGGAGCATGATGGGAATATTCTTTATTTGTTTCAAACCACATGTCTGAAAGTGTTTTGAGTGGCTTTAGACTGTTGATATGCTGTTGCTGGCGTGGCTCTGAGCAAAAAAAAAAAAGAAAATCATAAGTTTGATAACTAAAGTGAAACACATGATTCAGCAAAAGTTACCAGCAAAAGCTCAATACAAATGTTTGTTTAAATTACAAACCCTAACCCTGAGCAACGGTAATGATATAATTGCCTTGCCTATTTTCTTTTGCTGGATCTCTGATAGCATGTGTTTTCTTTTCATAAAGTGTTTGGCTCAAATTGTCTGGCGAGGGAAACCGGCGGTCCGCTGGAGAGCAGATTGAGGAAGACGGGGTCAGTGAACCTGAGGTGCTCCTCAGAAGAGCATTCAGGCCTCAATGTGTCTGTTACACTGACCAGTAATCTGAGCTGCAATCTAAACACTTAAAACATGCAAAGTTGCGTCATGGGTGGCTTTTTGCTCTCTTGGTGGCCCTCGTTTGACCACCTCTTCTCTAAAGCTTTTGACATCAGTCGCCCCGAGGGCGGAGATCAGTGATAAGAAGGGATCGTAACTGCAGGTTTGGTTTAGGTAAAATAGAAGGTCTCTAATGAGCTGATGCAGGACAGAAATGTAGGCTTTGCGTCCATCATGAGTTTAAAATATATACTTTAAAACACTGAAGGTGATGTGTCTCACACACACTCGCACTCGCACTCACGCAATCACGCACACATGCACACACACAGCCTACAGTACATAGGTAGCTTGTTAGGTTTTGTAACAAATCCTATATTTTGTACCAAATCCACCTGTTTCAGGTCATCAGAGCACATGAACCAATTAGTTTTCTGCAGAATAACAGGGGTTTGTTACAGGAGGAGCACGTTGCCATGTGTTCTGTAGGCGTAGGGTTAAATCTGGATGGAAGCAGTGGTTGTGATCTTACTGTGACATTCGGTGAGGTGGTGATGGCACTTCCATCCTCCAGGTAGTGTGTTTCTGTGTAGTGACTAGCAAACAGCCCTCTGCAACACAAACACACACAAAACTGAGTTACTTTCACTCATTTCTTTAATTTCCTACTCCAGTCATTTTACCAGTCAACATTTAATAAAACATTTAGTAAGTGTTAATGATTTGAACAAACCTTTAACCCTTTGTTTTAGCTTGTAACTTTAGCTTGTAACTAGTCCTGAATGATTCATCAAATCATGTGCCTTGTAAAAGAAAAGATGTGGTGTTGCTTCACAAAAAGTTATCACACTTGAGATTTTTGCTTAAAGCACTCCAACAATGACAGCATCAGTCTAAAAATACCCAGAGCACCCTAGCAACAGCATAGCAAAAGTCTAAAGTAGTGGTCGACCGATATTGTTTTTTTTTTTTTAAGTCGATGCCGATATCTTGGAAAGCAGGGTGACCGATGGCCGATATAAAGCCGAAATAATTTTATTTATTTTAATTAATATTTAAGAAATTTTAAATCACTTGAAAATGATTAAAAAAAGAAATGTGTAAAATAAACATACTTATACTTTAGATGACAAAGTATTTTTCACAAATAAATAAATATTTAATAAAAATATAATTAAAAAGGAAGTAAACACTGTTAACACACCAGTAAACACCAACAGGGCACTCAGTATTCTGGGAAGTTTGTGTGCATTGGGAATCATATTTTTTTCGAATAAAGCCAAGGTAACACTCATTTTACATACACCACACAGTGAAAATGACATGAATATGGCGGTGGGCAAATGCATAAAGTGCAGTATAATTTAAAATCACGAGTTTAAAGTTTGTCCAGTGAAGCTGAACTCTCCTCCTGTCTGCTTTCAATTCACACGGACTGACCGACACGCAGAGCACTCGCGATCATGCGGGATACAAATGCACACTTTATAAGATCTCACCACTGGATTCTACTAAGTCTGCAAGGTTTGTGAAATTAAATGTTTATTAGTCATTCAAAGATTTGTTTAAATGATATAAATGTGTATTTGCTGAATGCTGAAGGCAAACGAGAAAGTATTATAATGTTTGCCTTTCTATTACTAATAATATAAAAGCAATCATTATAATACTTTTTTTATACATTTTAAATTCCTTTGTTTAACTGTTCTATCTGATTATTAGACAGACTTCTGTATTAGACAGAACAATTAATGCCGACAGCGTACAAGAGGGAGAATGTGGGGCACTGCCATTCTCAGCACCGTCAAAATAAAAGTCCCGCCTCGAACGCATCAGCCAAACAGACAAACTTATCGGCTGATGCCGATATTTGAAAAATGCCAAATATCGGCCGATATATAGGTCTTGGCGATATATCGGTTGACCAATAGTCTAAAGCCACTCAGAGCACCACAGCAACAGCATAGAAACAGGCGACAGCCACTTAGAACATCCTAGCAACTGCAGAACAACATTCTAAAAACAATCGGAGCACCCCAGCAACAGCATATAAACACTCAGAGCACCCTAGCAACAGCATAGCAACAGTTGAAAGACCCTCAGAACACCGCAGCAACACCATAGCAACATTCTAAAAACAATCAGAGCACCCCAGCAACAGCATAGAAACACTCAGAGCACCTCAGCAATGGCAGTCTAAAAATACTCAGAGCACCCTAGAAACAGCATAGCAACAGTCTAAAGCCACTCAGAGCACCCTAGAAAATGCACAGCAGCAACAGTCTAAAGCCACTCAGAACACCTCAGCAACTGCATAGCAACGGTCTAATGCCACTATATCTGACTGTGCAAAATCTCTTTTCACTAAAAAGTCATTTTTCACTAAAAAGTCATTTTCAGCTGACACAAAATTAAGCCCCGCCAACTTTCACTCAGATATTAAGTCACAGCAAGAGACAGCTGACGTTTGTCTGTGATGATGCACCCATTCATTTCACACCACAGACACTGACGGAGTTTTACAGTGTTTTGTACTGTTCCTCTTTCTTTATAATCCAATCAAACACGATCAGCTGCAAATGATCACAGATCAAAGACGGGCCGCAGAGATCCCTCAGCATGTGAAAGGATGCCCTCATTCTCTCTCTTCCTCTCTCTCCCCGCTGAGATAATGTTCTGATCAGACCATTACCAACATCTGCAGCCGATCGCTCCTCACGCAGCTGTGCTTTCTTAAGCAGAACCTGAACGTGACAAACTCATGAAGAGGATAACAGCACTGCTGAGTCACAGAATAACAACACACACAAACACAGACAGACTCCTGACAGTACAGAGTCTGGGTCACTTCATTCTGACCGTCCACTTCTCCAGGAAAAGACTGACTGATTGATATTTTTAAGGCGGGTTTATCTGAAATCATTGACATTATGCTAAAAATCTGTTCAGTTTGTGGTCTGCATGTAATTTATGTTGCAGAATAAAGTATGAAAGTCATTCTTCCTACTGCATACTGCACATTACATACGTCAACTTCCAGGAGAAACTTGTCCATCTCTTCTCGACAAACTGAACTCTCTTTCAACTGATCCTCTACTCTCTTAAATTGAATTAGGTGATCCTGGAGCCCACAGTGGGGCTTCGTGTGGAAAAATCAATGAAAACCCTGCAGTGAATTTACAACAATCTGAAGGTTTCCAAGAAACTAGGAACAAACACTTGCAGTTAAAAATAGCTTTTCGGATCTAAAGAAAAGCCCATAGCGGTGCATGGAGACCATCTGATCTGTACCACACCATCAAAGAACTACAAAATGACAGTGAATTAATTGATTTTTAAAAGATTAGACAGATTAGACTGACCTATAATTGAATGTAAAACCCTAATGCATTGTTCTGACAGCAAGTAAATTAATTTCTGATTAACGTTTATTGTAAAACCGATATATTCTGTCCTGGTTCCTATCCTGAACGCTAGAAATCTTTAGTAACATTATAAATGTTTTTACTGCCACTTTTGATCAATTTAATGCATCCTTGCTGAATAAAAAAGAAAGAAATCTTATTGACCCCCAAATTTGTGTGTACATAACCAAGTTGCAATCAGACACTAATTATTAACTTCAGTTTAAGGAATAATTTAAGGAATTTTCTATCCTTTTAATCAGGGTTGGGGAGTAACTATCCATGTTACGACATTCTGTAATTTAATTACAAAATAAATGTAAATGTGATCAGTTACAATTACTGAAAATAAATGTGTAATTAAGTTAACTATTGCAAATGTGGTTACATCTGAATATTTTCTGTAAAAAGCTAGAATATGTTGAACTAATTTTTGCTTTGTCTGTTTTTGAAGTGCAGAATGCTTCTTGCCATTTAAAGGTCTTTTAAAGCTGTCTGAGAGTTCATTAACAGATTAACAGTTGAAAACATTCTTTAGAAACTTTATTAGAAACTAATCAAAAAGTAATCAAATGTAATCAGTTGCATTTATAAAGTAATTGAAATAGTTACAATACTAATTACATTTTAAATAGGGTAACTTGTAATCTGTAACCCATTACATTTCTAAAGTAACCTTCCCATCACTGCTCTTGATACATTTACTTTAATAGCGTATTAACTTTTGGATTTACTTTACTTTTGCTATTTAATAGCGTTCATGTTTCCTATTATGCATTCATTGTTTTTTAAATGATAACATTATTTGAATATAGGATTTTAAAGGAGTTGCAGGAACTCTTTTCATAATGCAACCCGACCTCTCGTCCCTTATTGCTTAATTATAATGGAAGGCTGTTTAATTGGTCTCACCCGCACTGTTTCACATGGTAAATGGGATTAACAGCACATGTAACTACAAAACAGCATTTGGCAGGGGTTTAGTAGCATCTAAAAATCTAGGAAGGGATGAGAAGTCTTAAAATCTGCCGCTTGATCACAGACGTTCTGACAGATGTTACTCTTCTAATCACACATGCAGCAGAAGCAGATTTACAAGCACAAACTCTTGAAGGAGCAGCAAACCGACGTCTGAACTACAATCAGAGGTCCAAATCTTGGCCAGGTTGATTCCCACAGGTATGTTTGGAGGCATATGGTTGAGGCAAAAGGGTCAACTCAACATAGTGCTCGATTGTCCACAGACGAAGTGGATTGTCAAAGGCCAAAAATAGGATTTATCCTTCTTTTCAAGCTCTGATTTGAGTTTGAGCTTAGAAACAAATATATTTACAAACTATGAACGTTGCATAAGGTTCCTGTACCTTTGGAACAATGACTTTTCTAGTCATTTGTAGTTTTTTTTTAAAGGAATATAATAGAGAATGCATTCACAAAGAATAACAATAACAACGGAAAAAAATACAGCTAATGGGAATTTAGCCGAGAGTTACTAGATAAAATAAAATTGCATGACCGACTTTTCCAGGCCTGGAAATCACAGTTTGAAATCACCATTGTGAATGACTGTGGGAACCACAGTTTTATAACTATAAAAATCTGCATTGCATTTCCACCAAAAGGATCATCTAATACCTTCCAGAAACTTCTAAACTAAACCTGCGTTCTAATGAATCAATCAATAATGTATAACCATTAAACTGAAGAAGCGACCGATGAAGACCATGGGCGTGTCCTTCATAATATGGTAGATTTATTCATTTAGCAGATGAATTTATTCAAATCAGCTTATAAATGGGTACAAATACAAACATTAATCATGAGGAAACTTTGGACAAAATGGCAAAAGAAACTTCCAAAATCAGTAAAATGCATTCTGGCTTTATGAATGGAAAACTCAGGGGACTCAAAAAATGAATTTTCTCTCATTATTTACTCACCCTAACTTCTGGAATATATGAACCACTTTTGGACCTTTTAGAACATGACATTTTCATTTTTGGGTGAAGTTAAACCACTACATCATATCATCTCGCCACTACCATCCCAAATCCTCATTACATCTCATTAGCTCATCATCTGGCATCACCAGCATGTCCTTGAGAAGATCTCGTTCCAACACAACACACATTCAGGTCAAGAAACTGGCTAAAACAGAGGTTAAAATGACAAACAACTATAAATATTTCCTCATTGACACAGTGTTACAATGATTCTGTGACCATTTTCTCATTTATTTTTCAATTATTCACACGAGCAGAGACCAAACAGAGTGAAAGATTAGCAATTCTTTGTACGGAGGAGAAAAAAAGAGAAATAATTCTACCTTTCATGCTGTGGAAAGACGACTGCAGCAAAGCCACAAGCAGAAAAAAACCTAATCAAATCATCAGTCACTAGGGGAAAAAGACACAGCAGGACGCCGTTGTTTCCCCTGGTCACTTAATGCTTTGTGTTCTCGCAAGATAGAAAACTAGAAAGTGACACGGCAGGGGTGGACAGAATAACAACAGCACAGGTTTCTCTTTCAAGCATTGAACTTAAAGGAATAGTCCAGCCTATGAAAACCCTGTCATTATTTACTCACCCTCAAGTCATTTTAAACCTGAATCCTGTTATTTTTTCTCTTTTTCATATAGCAACACTTCATAGTCATCTGTCAAACTCCAAAGAGGACAAAAAACACCATAAAAGCATTACAAAAGCAGTCCATACAATGTGTGCTATATATTCCTAGTCTTAAAATCAGACGACAACATTGTTTGATGAGCAGACTGGAATTTAAATCTTCATTCACGGATTATTTTGAAGCTTGGAAAGTTTTGCCTGAATTCATGTCCAAACTCAAAAAATGCATTTTTTTTTTAATAATTATTATTTATTTTTTTATTACATTTTTTAAATAACTAAATTATTTTATAAATGATTTAATTAATAAAAACTAAAAATTTGATTATGATTATTATAAAATACAATATTATTTCAGAATAATAATTATTTATATGATTTAATTATGTGTATTATTTTCTATTATTCTATTTAATGTTTAATAATCCAATATATATATATATATATATATATATATATATATATATATATATATATATAAATAATTGTTTAAAATAATTTCATGAGTAATTAAAAAATATACAAATATATGATTTAAAAGTGTTTTTTAATTTATATTTATTTTATTTCAATACCAGTAAACAACAACATACATAAGTCACTAACTCACCTAAGTTACTTCAGAAGACTTGCAATATAGCAGACAAGTCATTTGGACTACTTTTTTGGTGTTAGTTTGCTTGTTTTTGAACTAAAGATGTCATTGGAAGAAAAGAGCTGTGTAGATGCTTAAAGAAAGTATACACTCCTTTTGTGTTCTGCACCAAAAAGAAAACAGAATGAATGTCAGTTCAGAACAACTTGGGGGTGAATCATCACAGAATCAACGATTTCTTTAACACTGCAGCTCTGCCAGCTTTAAATGAAGAGCACATGAGCCTGGTTTTATTTACATGCTGAGGTAAGACACATCCAGACTGGAGGCCAGCCCTTCACTAGAGAGAGAAAGATAGACAAAAGAGAGGAACGAACGATGAGGGAGGCTGGAAAAAGTAACAGTCCAAATTATTTTCCAGGCCTTGGCTGACTAACCGTGAATTCAGCTGCAGTGAACTCGTGCCCATCTTGTCAAGGACAAAGCAGTTTTCTCATGCTTCCTTGGGAGAAATCAGGTCACGGCTCGTTCCAGAGCATCTCCTCTCACACAGAAATTAGTTCCTCTTTATCATCCTGCACATCTGCTTGTCCTCTTATCTGATAATTGGAAGATGGATTAGTAATGCAGAGTCTGTATTAAAGACCTCCGTTTAGCATTCTCCATAGATAATACCTCAAATCATGCAGCTTATTGCGGAGAGGTGTGCTGTTACTTTAATAAGCAATTAGACGTACGATTGTGCCAGGTGAAAGATAAAAGAGATGATAAAAATCCCTCAGATTTACATCTAGAGATCAGAATATCCTAAAGCCCAAAGACTTTTTGACTTGAGCCAATAAGAAAATAAACACACACCACATAGTAACGAGGTAAAAGCTCCTCTGCAACGACTTGACTTAACTGCATAGCAACACCCTGGCAACCATCCAGATCACACTAGCAACAAAACTACTCGGAACACTTTAGCAACTGCATAGCAACACCCTGGCAACCACTCTGAGTACCATTGCAACAAAACTACTCAGAACACTTTAGCTACCGCATAGTAACAACCTGACAACCACCCAGATCGCCCTAGCAACAAAACTACTCAAAACACTTTAGCAACCACAAAGCAACACCCTGGCAACCACTCAGAGTACCATAGCAACTGCATAGCAACGCACTAAAACTATTCAGAACACTTTAGCAACCACATAGCAACGACCTGGCAACCACTCAGAGTACCATAGCAACTGCATAGCAACGCACTAAAACTATTCAGAACACTTTAGCAACCACATAGCAACGACCTGGCAACCACTCAAAACAGAAGTGAGCAGCTGCATTTGCTCAGGTGAGAAGCACATACATTTTCCTCAGCAAATGTAAAAGTGATGTGAATCAAATACCTCGCCTTGCACAGTGTAAAGTCCACTGAGGTCATTTCGCCTCCTGTATCAAACATCTGCTCTGGAACTAATGGAAAATCATCAGCCAATGGACCATAAAAGAAAAACCAGCACTCATACCAAACCCAAAAATTTCATGGAAAATCGATTATTTAAGGTAAAATATTCTTCTCTCTAGACACGACAGACATTACATTGCCAAACGCATTTCAGCAATTATAGAAAATCTATTTTAAGAACTTATAAGGTTAAAAGAATGCTCTGGGTTCAGTACATGTCAAACACCACAGACAACAATTCAGAAAATATAAAACTCATGTTACAGCTTCGGAAACCAGAGCAAACTTTTGGCTTAAAGGGATAGTTCACCCAAAATTGAAAATGCTGCCATCATTTCCTCCCTCATGTCCCAAACCTGTATCAATTTCTACCTTCTGTTAAACACAAAACAAGATATTTAGAAGAATGTTGGTAACCAAAGAGTTCATGGTCGCCATTGACTTCCATAGTATGTTAAAAAATATGGAAGTCAATGGCTCCCGTCAACTGCTTGATTACCAACATTCTTCAAAATATCCTCTTTTGTGTTATTTTGTGTAAATGATGACAGATGTTACATTTTTTGGGTGAACTATCCCTTTAAGTTTGATAATGTAACCTATTTTAGCTATTTTCTAAATCATTTTAACTCTTCCCCCGCCATTGACTGAATTTTCCCTCATTTATGAAACAACACTTCCTCGCTATAGACTGAATTTTCTGGCTCTCTGTGTTTGCACTGTTATACGGTAGGAGGCACTATTACACATCTTCTGAAAGAGTACTGAATCTCTGTATCAAAACACACTGAAGAAGAAGCAGAAACAAGCGATCACGAAAGTAAGCAGATGTATATGTAAAATAATGCGATCATCAAACAATAAACAGCATATAAATCAAAACTGCCTAACGTTAACGACTGAAATGTCGATTCAGGAAACTTTGGTGGTGTTGATGGAAGCGATCTACTCCATCTATGCTTTGTTCATCGTTTTGATCATTTTCTCAGCTTTTTGTTCAAAACATTGCTTTTTTATGAAACTTGCACACATTTAAGTGTTGATAAAACAAGAATGCATGAAGCTAGAATAAAAGCTAGAAAAAAGAAGATACAACAAAATTATCTGGGCCATGAAAATTTAGTGGAAATGTTTACAAATTCTGGCAGTGGCTGGCAACTTTTTCCAAAAAAAAAAAAAAAAAAAAACGCTGGCGGGGAAAGAGTTAACAAAGTCAATTTCTTCATCAACAGGGTGAGTTCTCAAGCATAACAAGATCAGAACCTGGTATCTAATTTCTAAACGACTCACAGGAATAAACCAAATAGCACTGGTGTGATGGGAGGACTGTTGACTAGGAATGCAATAATCCATGGAAATATTCAGAGGCTGATGTAATGACATCTCATGGCAGCACAGAGACTACAGCCAGCTCTTAAGCTTTAGCTAACGAGGAGCGTTACACCCTTGGACCGGACGAAGGCCACTTGCCTCATCGCAGGGATGAACTATTCCAACATGAGCTGGAACGAAGTCAGGCGCGGGAGACTGGGTCACAGAAAACATCTGAGGACCAGAAAACTGCTCAGCTGTGACTGAACAGTGAGGAAACTCACCTGAGGGAGTCAAGAGGTCAGGGGTCAAGATGTCACATGAGTTATTTCAACACACAAGGGCAAAAGGTCACAACAAAACACTCAAAAGAGCAAAACATTCTTGCTACATGAAAGTGCTGGAAAATGAGCAGCAATGGTCTCTGAGAATGAGCTAACTCGGAAGAATGAATGAAAAATGAAAGGCAATAAAGACTCAAAGCAACAACTAGTAAAAGAACTGGTCAATGTTTTTTCTGGCTTTAATTAAAACAAGCACAAGGTAGAAAATATTACAGCTGTAAATATCAGACTTATTATCTGTATATTTTCCTATCTCTATATTGTCTTGTTGTGGGAATTTGTGGGTTGCATTTCAGACATAATTTTAAAATGAATATCTTCATTTTCATTTAATAATTTTGGTGATTTATGAATGTATCCTCGATAACATATTTGAAATACACCCATAGGAAATGCATTGCTTAGACATTGATTTTCAAATTTTAAGACTAATTAGAGATCTCAATTAAAAAAAGTCTCAACACTGTAAAAAAAAAAAAAGTTTTGTCGGAAAACCTAAAAATGCACTCATGTTCTAATTAAATGATTTTACGCAATTAATTATTTTTGTTTAATTTGACTAAATGAACACCCACAAGTCATTTAAAGGGTCAGATAAAGTAGATTTATCCCATTGAATTTTTTCTCAGATTTTTTCAGTTACTTAAGCAAAACAAAAATAGACACAAACGGCTAAATTATTGATATACAGTAACAGTACAGAGCTAGAAAATAATTTCATCTGGGCAAATGTTGAAACTCTGTGAGATTACCGCTCTCTTTTTCTCAGGAGAAACATCTGAGAAGCAACTCGGCTAACAAACATATGGTAAGGTATGAAACGTTATTCTTGAATGTTCCGTTTCAAAATGTCACGTTTTTTAAATGTTTTAAATCCGTTTACGCGTTAACGTTAAGGAAACATTCCATTTATTTTGCAAACACATTATAGGAATGCTACTTTTGAATTTTCTTTGAACATTCTAAAAAAAAGCAGTTACATTTAATAGTTACACGAATGTCCAACTAAAACAATTCCGAAAAAAGGTTCCATAAACAATGTATAAATAACATTCTTGTGCTAACATTTGAAAACATTATTAAAGACCAGATAACTTTGAACGAACATTCTATTAACATTTGTTCTTTTAGAAATCTTGCCAGAACGTTCTGAGAGGTCTTTATTTGTTGTCCATTTAATCTCATTGCTGTGAAACAATTGAGACCTCATTTGTGATTTTTTTGTTCTTATGCGTATGATGTGTTTTCAAATATATTTATCAATGATGTATTTCTCCATTTGCAGTCATTGTGCTGCCAAACAGAACAAAAACTTGAACAGCATGAAAACATCTCTTCATGAAACCCACAACAATAAGAACATACAGAACACAAACTCTCCTCTGAAGTGTGGGATCTTCAGGCACATCTGGCTGCATTAACACATCTGTCATCGCACACATTACGAGTCTGGGCGTGCACGTTTCCTTAAATCACAGTTCTTTTCATCTGCGATAGCGTCGCCACACACTCTTAGAGAAGTCAGGAAAAAAAATCTAATCAAAAATAAAACTTAAATCGAGAGGTTATTGCGAGACTAGCGCGTGTCATACGTGACAAATGTCTCTGGTAAATGATCTCAGAGTAACGTGTTAACAATCAAAAATAACAAATCAAAGGTTTTTCGTAAGCACATGCAAATGTATCGCCTAAATCCGCCTGATCAACAGCTCCTGGATGGCATCCCACAGATGCTAACACTTAAAACTCATTTTAGCAGTGGATTTGCTTCTCTCATGCTTGCACAATGAGCATCACATAAAACAGAAATCAAAAAGCCTTTTTTATGAGTCCAACTTTCATTTTTGGTAGTGCGAGAGCTTATGAAGTCATGGCCAAAGGTACCGAATTAGCCTGAACGTCAAGCCAAGACCTAAACCCCTGTGATGCACCTCAGTCCCAATCCATCACACCAGATCCTGGAAGATCTTTCATCTCCTTGTATTTTGGACCCACTGTTTTTCTCCCTTCAGGCCTCGTGTTCATTACGTCTGTTTGACAAAGCATTCGGATGGCCTACCTTTCAAATGGCCTCACATCTGCTAAAAGTAGCAAGAATATGATATTTGAAAACAATCCTGCTCTGTGAGCCAGTCACAAGCATCTGGGAATACTTTATTTACTGATTCATTTGAACGGCATATAAGACACGCCAGTTCTGTCTCAACTGCTCATCTGATGTCTAATAAATACCGAATTAAACGAAAATCCCCCAAACAACCTGAGAAACATAAGAACAGAGCATAACACCTGTATACACTGTAAAACGGATTTTTTTGAAGTTGTAAATAACGATTATTGGAGTAAGTTTGACAAGAAAATATTTCAATCTTTCTTGCAAAAAAATTGATGTTTAATTCAATGTGCCATTTGCAGATTCTTCTGTAAAATGTACCAGCAATTTCTGAGTGAAAATTATTTTAACACCATTTTTTTGGTGTAGAATGAATAATTCAGATTCATATAAAAAAATAAAAAATATATATATAATTTTAATATAATAAATATGATATACTACTATAATAATACTAATAATTATAAAACTATAAATAAAATACAACTTATATTATATTACATTACATTATATTATATGATGTATTGTTCTATCAAAATGCCATGTTTAATTGAATGTGACACTTGCCAATTCTCTGTAATAATTTGTGAAATTTCCTAGCAATTTCTGAGCAAAAATTGTTTCTTTTTTCAGCGTAGAAAGAAAAATTCATGATGATTCTGTCATCAACTATTCACTCTCATGTCGTTCAGACTTTCCTTCTTCAGTTGAATTATACAATGTAAAAGACAGGCTAGTAAATAGAAAAACTAAATGGATTTTTCACAAAAGTAGCAGAAAGATATTTTGGATGTTATTTTGTGTTATTTTGTGTGTGTGAAAAAAATAAAAATAAAAAACTGTTGATAACAAAAAAAAAAGTAGCAGCAAGAAAGACATGAGGGGGAGTAAATGATGGCAGAATCTTCACTTTTTGGATGAATACTTTATTTGATAACATTATTTTAATGACACTGTGTTCATGCAAGTCAAATCTGGAATGGTTTTACTTGTTGGTTTTACTCCATGTGCTGAATCATAAGCCATCCATTTGGTTGTGTGTCATGCTGAACCTTGATTCCTGGAAACCCCTACAGAGCTCTGTCTAGACGAGTCCTTCGCTTCAGCTGGAAAAATACTGTTTTGTCCTCATAATTCACCTGATGCCAAATGAACAATGCATCGTGTCCGGAAGCACTCGAGTGTCCTTCGCTGTAGCCCTCAAAAAACATTTCATTTGCACTCAAGGAGTCTGTGGTTGTGTCTAAATGACCAGTCTTTCTACAAATGCAAACGCGTATGAATCACAGCATCTATATTCATGAAAACTCTGCACTGGAACTAATGACTTCAAACCTTCAGCCTCATTATTCTTCTGATGCAGCAAATGCATGCATAAAAGAACGGTTTCTAAATAAATTAACTAATAAAACACCCAGGTGACCTCTTTCTTTACTCTTTTGCTTCTTCATTTACTAAATAACGGCTAAAAACTCTAAGCCTGCTAACTTCAAATGCCTTCTATTTATTATGCCATCATTATTACATTCTGAGATAGCAAATGCATGCATAAAAGAACGGCTAAATAAATTAACTAATAAAACACCCAGGTGACCTCTTTCTTTACTCTTTTGCTTCTTCATTTACTAAATAACGGAAATAACACTAAAAACCAATAAAAACAAAGAAAGATAAATAAATATATTTTATTTTTATTATTTATTTTCTATAGCCTGGGCTAATGGGGCTTCAATCATATGCAAAGTGTTTCAATTATATAATATTATATTATTATATATATATATATATCATTATAATATATACAAATATATATACAAATATTTATATGCATAAATATAATTATAATATTAAATACAACTTATACAACATGATATTATATATACATTATTGATATATTACATTATTGTATTATATATCACTATGATATACAAATACATCAATACTAGTAAATTAATAATTGTATGATTGTAAAATAAAAAATAAACAAACATACACACACATGCGTGTGCATGCATATATCTCTCTTTCTATAATTTATCTATAATTAAACATTTAATTATTATATTTAATATACCATATATATATATATATATATAATTAATCTTAATTTATCTCAAATAAAATATTTCTATTATTTTATTATTATATTATATACTGTTAAATAAATATATAATTATTTGCATAAAATAATAATACTAATAATACCTCTCAGCGCTTCCATTAAAAATACACACACACACACACACACACACACACACATTATTTGTGCTTTACTCCAATGCAACATCATCCTTAAATACCAACAGTACATCATCTCTCCACCTCTACATGTGTCCTCAGATCTATTTTACTTCCTCCGGTCTCAGAGATTCCTCACAAACACTCTTGCTGTCTTTCCCAGCTACACACATGCAGCACTTCCTGCAGCTCGAGTGTCAGTACGTTCAGCTTTCATCGGCGTCCCTGTAGGGAACTCTCACACCCGTCCGTCTGAAGCCAAACCCCAGACTCGTGCTCAGAACCGCACGACTCAACATCTGCTTTCTGCATGAGCGCTAGGGAAAGACTCCCACAAGCCCCTGCTCCTCTTTTATTGTGCTTTAAAGAGTGGAGGGAAACGCTGCTTGAGAGCAACCCGCCGCCTCAAACCAAACCCCCTGAAATCAGCGAACAAAAGGAAAAGCACTAAAGCCGGGTTCGGTTTCCTCAGCAAATCTTCAGGACTCAGGGGTGAACGCCGGTCAAATGGGGCGGAAGCAAGAGGTTTTGTTTGCTTGGTGTTTTTTGTAATCTGTAACCCCTCCAGACCGGCCAAAACAGACAGTCTCTTTCAAACGCTTATTCAGCACAGGCTGTCAGACTGAGGGGCCACTGCGCCGAGGTCAAAGGTCAAGAGACTCTGCAGAGCGACAGGATGCGTGTCAGAGAGAAGACAGGATGTGAGACGAGCGAGTGAGGGAAAAACACACACTCATACTCAAACATCTCCACAAATCCATATAAAGACAAGCAAATGAAAGCAGACAGATTTAGATGAAAATGTGTTTAGTGTGATAGACGGAACATAAAACATTTATGCAGACATTTACATTCATGCATTTAGCAAATACTTTTATCCAAAGCGACTTAAAAAGAGGAACAAAAGCAATTTGTCAAAGTGCCGACAATATTCTTTACATACAATGCCAGGTACATTAGACAACAAGATTAAAACATACAAGTCTTTGCTGAGAATTTAAAGTGCCCCTAGTATGGGTAATGACATTTTCATATTTTGGTTTTGGGAGTCCCCAACAACAGGTTGACATGCACGCAAGCTCAAAAAACACTTTCATTGTCTAATAATATGCATTTATTTTTTACCTTACTTGCTCAACGACTGACAAACGATTCGCTCAATGATTCATTTTTCTAAACCCCTCCTTTGCATCACACTAATCTGCGGTGATTGGTCGACCGGTCTCATTTTCATTTCATCATGCTGCTTTGTGTAGCGTTACCGGAAAAAACGCTATTTTTACCACTCCAAAAGCGGCACCTAGTGGCAAAGAATGAATTTGCATTTTCATTCAGACCAACACGAAAAGACCAATAAGTGGGCGGGCAATATGCTAATGTTTCATGAAGCTAATGCTTCAACATGAAACGGCTTGGGATTCGTTTTAAAAACGACTCGTTTCAATGATTCAGAGTCGACTCTTTCTTTTTTAGAGACAATGGGCCTCATTCATGAAACATTTGTAAATATAGGAGTAAATTCTGAGTAATTTACGTGTAAAACAGACCTTCCCAAAAACTCTCCTCCGGATTCACAAACAGTAAACCTCTGATTTGATAGTTAAACATGCATATTTTAATGAATTCCAATCATTCGTAAATAGGGCGCTCATGCACGCTCATTCACAATTAGCATAATCCCCGCCTATGAATTACAACTGCGCAAATTGCGTGTCCAGGAACACAGTGGAATATTCTGGTCTACTTTCTCAGGTTTGGCTCCAGTATATTGCATAAATGCAAAAAAGACTAATAGGCCATATGGCTAACAATAAATATTCAATAATGTGTGTCCACCAAAGCGTTTTTAGCCACCTGAAAAATGTCAGGTGCTCTTCTGAAAACGGCCAGCTGGTGGCGCTTGAGAACACTTTAGTGGCACAGCGTTTTTCCAGCTGAGACGCTTTGGTTGCTATGATAAGGAATATCCACGGCAGTAACGTATTACTAGCATCTCATTTTGAAGAATATTACTGAATATAAAAATGCAGAAACCAGTAATATTAAATTCTCTATTGTTGTTCAGTTGTTGTACAAGTAGGATGATTGGTCGGTGTGGTATTTGTCCCGCCCCTCCTCCATTGATTGGACGGCTGGGTAAAAAGTGACAGTGACAAGTGCTGTGTTTACCCAAAGCTAAACCGGAGCTAAACAGTTTATCAACTCTCAGCAAAAAAAACAAACAAACTTGTCAAATATTATAATGGCAGTGCATCAAAATTCAGTGTCATCAGTTTGCCAAAGAGAACACAGAACGTTTTACGCACCATCAGAACGTTTTATGCACCATTTACACGTGGTAGCCCTGCGTTCCATTCGGAAGGGCTCATCCCTATGCACTAATCCCTTCAAAGGGTTTACCCTCCGGAGTGAGAGCTTTGAAGGGTTGAAGGGTGTAGGGGACCAAACAACTGTTTCTTGAAATGCCCTTCTGCGTCATCCTCCCATGCCCACACAAAGGCGGCGTCATCATGGAAAGAATCCGTGCAAAGGATCATGGGTCCCGAAGTGACCATCAGTTGTACCCATCGAAATCCTTCATTCCGAAGGGCCCTTTGAAGTGGCCAGTTTTGAGCACTTCGGTTTGGAACGACTCTTCAATATGGCGGCCATGATTGTTTTCACTCCGAAGTGCCCTTCGGAGGGTGATATAGCCCGTCTGGAACGCAGCGTAACATTTTGAAAATGCGAACACATTCATGAATCCGAAAATTTACGTCAGAACGGCTTTACGAACGATTTACACAAAAATTTGTTCTGCTCGTGTTTCATGAATGAGGCCCAATAACTTTATACACGGTGCACTTTCAGATTTAAAACTTTGCAGGATGTTTTCATTCACTTAGAGCTGTGTTACACACTGCATGAAAGATCATTTTCAAAAATTCATAATAGGGGCACTTAAAAGCAATAATTCACCACCAAATTATTCATTTATTCTCATGTTTTTCCAAAAAGTAATAAAATAAATAAATACAAGTGCCATCTTATTTATTTTGACATAACTAATACATATTTTATTTATTTTATTTTACTTTATTTTATTTAGCCTTGGCTCAATGGGGCTTTATTTCTCAGCATGCAAAAATATTTCAGTTTAGTAATTTATTTATTCTTATATTTTATTATTCAATTTTAAATCATAATTATACGTTCAAACATAATATTAATTATACATAATAACTAATTATATTACATTACATCGATATATTACATTACACCCATATTAAAATTAAATTACATTAATTCAAAATATTAACAAACCTATGAAAGTATATCAAAGATACCAATATAACACATGATAAATTAGTGTGAGGAAGAGACTGAGATTTAAGTCACTGTTTACTGAAAGTCTTGTCTTTTGCTGTAACTCCCTTTTCGTCATTAGATGAGGAACGTCAGTCATGTAGAAGATCAAACACTGCTCAACATAAGTCATGAAGATACTAGTTATTAAAAATAATGCAAAATCCAGTTTCATGTGTGGTAAGAGCTATTTATGGCCAGTGGTTTTTCTGAATCCCCTCACTCACACCAAACATGAACAGATCACCAGGCTTTGAACAGAGCTAATATTTCTCTCTATTACACTGACGAGTCACGACTCATTATACAGAACAATGCAAATGGATCCATTTCAACTCCCAAAATCCATCTTTTAATTCGTCTGGTTCATACGTCCACCTTATAAGGACAAAGAACTCGAGCCGGTCAGTAAAAGCATGAAGTCACTGTACAGAACATAAAATATGGAGAAATGTTAATGAAAACGGCCAGCTGACATGAGTAATGCCTGAATGCCATTCTGTGCAAGTAATTTAATGCTTTTAAAATGAAATCTATTATCAAAAGAACAATTCTGCACATCTGTAATTCTGGCAGCACATTTAGTACTAAATAAGAGAAGAAAATGCAACTAAAAGACAGTTTTGAACAACTACAGCCGTTCCTTTTAAATCAAATATGAAAGTAGATAATGCACTAGATATTCAAGTCTAGGCCTAGAATAAAATATTGCACAATGCAATGCAGTGTAATTGTTGCACAACAGGTTGCTCCAATAATTATATTATTGCATATAATAATTCATATATATATATATATATATATATATAGTATGTTTAGGCAATAGGCTAAAAATGATGTGTGCGTAATTAAATATTATTTGCATAATTATTATTACATAAATTCATAATTTCATATGTATTAATAATAATTTATTATAATAATAATTAATCTTTTTTCACATTTATAAACATCTAAAAGTTTTTCCTTACATTACAGGAAAGTGATTATGGTAAGATAGTCCTTTGTACCCGTACCACTGTTAGCAAATGATGCAGCTCCATGACTGCAGCTCTTCATTAGTGCACATGAGCCTGGAAAAACAAAACCTTCAAGTGCCTGAGTCTCATAACAGCGTTTCAGACGGCCTTATCAAGAGCTCAGTTATCTGCCGGCTTACAGCGGTCATTAACACAGGGAACCGTCTCCTTGACATTACAAATTAATTAGAGGGGAAACCCAGAAAACATCACATAAACCCTCAAGATGCAGATCGAGGAGGAGGAGGTGTGTTTGTCGCAGTCTTCGGTCTCTTTAAGCATCATTTTCTTGTCTTTTGTATGGATGTCTTACAAACACACTCTCTCGCTCATCTCTCATTCTCTTTCATGACTCGAGCCTCATTGTGCTGCTGCTCTCTCGTCTTTCCAGCTCTGCGCTCGTTTCTTCAGAGATTTCTCACCCTTATTCTTTGAGTGCCGAATGCTTTCATCTGTGCATGATTTGGTCAGAAAATCAGATTGCAGTTTCAATTGTGACATGATCAACATTCAGCATCGCATGAAGCTGCTGCTCAGATATCAAGGCTGAAGTCCCATTGAAACATCAAAACAATGAGCAAAAACTGCGTGTTCACACTTGCACTTTTTTAGAATTTAGTGCAAAATAAATCAGTTCTCCTTGCGTTCATATTGCATTAACTTAAAAGTTGACTCAGGTCTCTTTTGTGATACGCTCTCAGTTGACTGTTATTTGACACAGATATTTTTTGGATCCAAGTCAACAGGACTCAGGGCCTCTTCTCTTCTCCTCTCTGTTCATCACATTACAGCTCCAGTTATGCTGAAACTCTTTTCCAGATGAGTCTGTGTGTCTCTGTGGATGCGCTGCTATAAGCATCTTTCAGTCTGTGCAGCTGAACCCGTTTGTGAGATTATAATAGAAATGCCATTGCTGGATTAAAGTAACAGTCAGTATTTACTCATTATTGCCAGTAAACACTTTTTTTTATTTTTACAGAACTTACAAGTTTGAGAAATGGTTATGATTAAGTAACTAGTGAATCTTATCTTCCCTTCTAATGTTCCTCCGAATCAGCCTCTGTGTTCCATCTGAAACACTTTGCAGGAGTCCGTATTCATCATCTGCTCGGGTTTATCGCTTCATGATAATGTGAGAAGGTGTTGTGGAGGTGTTGTGGATAATAACAGCTCTTGTTCTGTCTCCTTTTCCACCCCGTGTCTCTATCTCTGACACATGTCCAAAAATCACCTCCGCAGGCTTGTTTCGCTTAAATTAAATATTACAGGTCCAATTAAGTCATGAAAAATAATCTCTGTACACTAACATATAATAACATGCGCCCGTCTCCAGCACCCTACAATTCAATTATCCCGAAAAATCTCAGAAATGAGAGCCACCCCATTGCTTTCTTTTGTATTTGACACAGATGAATAATGAGTTCTGTTGAAGAGGAGAAGTCAATTTTAAGTCCTTTTCAGGTTATTCACAGAAATTAAATTTACTTGTACAACTTAATTAGGGGCTTTGAATAAAATCAAGAAGATTAAATTCAATTCATGTTCTTATCTAGATGAACTGAGTTTGAGGAGCTCATACAGAGATTTTTGACAGTTTAATTCAGCTTTATAGGTCTTATTACTTCCATTAAAAAGGCATAGTTCACCCAAAAATGAAAATTATGTCATCATTTACTAGAGAAAAATCGATTTACGATATTTTTCCGATATTTAAGCATTTTTCCATAATCAGTTTTGTAATATCGGATTTTGTTGCCGCCATCTTGTGGGCGTTTTAAATTGCACGCAATCGCCATACAGCGCATCTGAGGGGAGACGACACAACGGCGTACAGGTAAAGTATTACTTGCTTTGCTGTAATTAGTAAATTTTATTTCCAGCCATTGCACAAAAGATTGATACAACTTGATATGTAGTTTTGAGCTTGGCTCTAAGAAATAGACGAGCAGAAAAATAATGCAGTCCTGTCCCTAAATAACTTTGCTGAATTAAATAATACATGAATGAGCGCAAGTTGGAAGTAAGCGCTGAATATTCTCTCTCTGTTGTATATTTGCTCAATAGTCTCGTACCGCTTCATATGCGCCCAGTGGGTTAGTCAGTGCTACAACGGCCACCATGTAACTTTTAAAAAATTCACGATTAAAACACGTAATTATATAAACATTTACTATATAACCACAATTCCCTTCATCCTATAAACACAACTAGTGTTTCACCATAGACTTTACCTGGGCGGGTCGCCCAGGTAATAACGGCCGCCCAAGTATATTTGGTGACACATTTTTGTTTTTATTACTATTATTACTACACTTTTTATTTTTTTTATCCGCCCGAGATAATGAAACCATCCGCGATCGATTAACTGGTTGAAAATCTCCCCCACACTGCTCGTTCTGTGTGCTCAGGAACTGTAGACACTCCCACAGACAGCTCTCTCTCTTTATTTGTGGCGGGCTGCAACAAATCCACCACCCGCTGCCATAGCTCCCGCCTCTCACACACAAGAGCGCGACTTTGTATTTGCAACTTTCAGACCCTTTTGGCGGCTTTTTCCCCACAACAGTACATATGACAAACCTAGCGACTTTTTTTGAAAAAACCTTGTATCGTTCAATTGGAATTTGTTCAGTAACGTTGCCCCGCGAGTGCGAGATTGACTCTCCCGGCGCAGTGTCGACTCTCTCTGGTCTATTCTGTGAGTGAGCGGCAGTGAAGCAGCCATTAATTTGGCCGTAACGCAGCAAAATCGTCAGTAAATCATTTACAAAACAGCGTTTCCAAGCACCTGTCGCTTATTGACTGTTTGGACTTTTAAATATGAACATAATTCGTCTGTTAATATGCGCATAGCTTGTTACTCAGACGCAGACAGTGCGCTGAATGAGACAAAACAGTAATACAGCCAAAACCACCGCATATAGTCGCTTTTTAGTGTAAGTTAGATGTATATTGATTTTATCAGACGATGTTGCGATTATAAATCAGGATTTAAGGAGTATAGTGAGAGTGATTCCTGGTTAACATGTAAAATTAATGGTTCCTGTTTACTATTTATACTTGTTTAATGTATGACAACAGAAAGTATAATGTGAACAGCTTTATTGGCATTGTTGTATTAATTACACTGTGACATTTAGAACAGATCTTAAGTGCCAAAACTCGTCTGAACGCAAACTTGACACAATGACATGCAAATTAACGTGACGTCACCTGCCGCCACAAGTTTTATTTATTTTTTAATTGGTGAGAATTACTTATGTGCTTTATTTATTTTACCTGTTTGTTTTTTTTACCTCATCGAAGATTTTATTTTTAAACAAAAACTGTTTAGTAACAGTGCACTTTTTATTTTTTGTACTCAGACCCCTCTATTTATTGGTGTATAAATAAGATTTGTTTTGTTTTCTATGCAAGGAGGGAGTGATTGTTATAAATAAAATGGTTTGTTCAGTTCAGTGGTGTTGTAATCATTGTGTCAAAAACACAAGTATAACAGTAAATAAATATCGGTTCTGCATATCGGTTATCGGGCACATAAACAAACAAATTATCGGTATCGGTATCGGTTCTAAAAAATCAATATCGGTCGATCACTATCATTTACTCATCCTCGAGTTGTTCCAAACCTGTATGCTAGTACAGCTGATTGCTAGTAGCAATTGACTTCGGGGGAAAAAAGGGGGGGGGATACTATGGAAATCAATGAAACAATGTTGGTAAGAAAACAGTTGCGGTAGCCATTGACTTCCATAGTAGGTGGAAAGAAATGGAAAAAAAAAAATCTTCATGGAAGTCAATGGAAAAATGTTGGTAAACAAACAGTTGTGGTATTGTCTTCCATATAATTTCTTCCCTTCTATGGAAGTCAGTGGTTACCAGCAACTCTTTAAAATATCTTCTTCTGCGTTCAGCAGAACAAAACTCATACAGGTTTGGAACAACTTGAGGGTGACTAGATAACAGAATATTCAGTTTTTGGTGAACTATGCCTATAATAAACATGCGCATGACTCTTGACCCTTAAAATATCATGTTCTATTAAGACTGTTTCTAACTCAATACAGGACTCATGCTGTACTCGTGTTTCCTACAGAAAACATGCATAACCTATTTCATTTAAAGTCTACTGCTTCGTCTCGGCCATAGTCTTACAGTGACTAAACTGTGATCAAGCATTCATAGACTAAAAGAGTAGGAAAATAAGAAACAAACGGACGGTCATCATATGTGCTTCACTGCTGCTTTAGAAAGAACTGAAGTCTTTGACCCATTAAATCAGCATGCTGAGCACCTCCCACAACGTTGTGAACTTCTTGTGCTGAAATCAGAGAGTTTGAAAAACAAATCTGAGCTTTCAATTTTGATAATTTCATTTGACAAATGTTTTTTCTGCTCCGCTTTGCTTCATCCAGTTTCAACAACTGGAATTCATCAGCTTCACTGGAGCAGGAGACTCACACGAGATCTCTCTCACTCGCTCTCTTCCTTATACAGTATAACAAACGCTGGATTTAACACTGTCTGACCACTGCGACCTCAGACTAAAGGCACAATAACACTGAAGTTCTGTGGAAAACAGGCTTTATGGCAATACTGGTTTTCTGTCTATAAAACATATTTGATAATTTTTTACAAAACGTTTTTAAAGAAATGATTATGCTTATTCAGCAAGAATGTACTGTAACTGATCAAAAGTGACAAAGACATTTATAATGTTACAAAAGATTTCCATTTCAAATAAATGTTGTCCTTTTGAATTTTCAATTCATCAAATACTGAAAAATAAAAATGTTTCATGGTTTCAACAGCAATCAACTGTTTCAACATTGATAATAATAATAATAATAATAATAATAAAATGTTTCTTGAGCAGCAAATCAGCATATAAGAATGATTTCTGAAGGATCATGTGACACTGAAGCCTGAAGTAATGATGCTGGAAATTCAGCTTTGATCACAAGAATAAATTACATTTTACATATTCAAACAGTTATTTTAGATTGTAATAATATTTCACAATATTACTGTTTTTTTTTCTTGTATTTCTGATCCAATAAATACTGAAATCATCATTAACATGACAATTTTTGATACAATGTCTGAACAAGTACAGTAGATCTGATTACATCAAATGACTAAAAATTGGACTCAGATTTTGCACAATGTACACTTTGAAGTCACGGTGGCCAAGATCAGAACTGAAAACACAATTTAGTGTCCTGTCTCATAAGAAAACAAGACCTGGGCCGCATTTAACAGCACTGTGCATGCAGCCTATAACTTCTAGTTAGTCTTTAAGTCTAGAACTTCAAGGTCACTTACACCATATCATTTTCACCCCCCCCCCCTCAACTTTAAATATGCAGCAGTCTCTGAATGGTTATTTTCTTCCTCTTCACGCTCTGGTTCACATTCACACATGCTCCGTGTTACCAGAGAAGGGTTTTCAATCACTCTCACCATGAAGATCAGTGTCATCAGAGGATCAGAGTTCTCAGACCTCAGTTACGTCACTACCGCTCATCTACCCTTCAAACCTACACTCCCACCGTCTCGCTCTCTGGATGATATGCTGCACACCAAATGAAGAGCATGGGAATCGGTAGATTCAGAAATTAGACTCTTGTGGCGTTTTGTCGCCTCAGGCATGAAGCCTGTCAAGGCGAATGTTCATTTACATTCAAAAACAGAGCCGGCAAGGGTTCGTCTGACACGAGCTTCATTACACCGACCTGATTGACCGCTCCACACTGGTCTAACACTTCTGAAACACAGAATTAGAGCATCAGCTCAACCTTCAAAAGCAAAAATACATGGATTCTTACAAGGCAGACGGAGATATACTACAGTGCCTTATGTAGCAATCAAACACCAAACTAAAATACGGACTGAACTCATAGCTTCTCTGATATTTTATTCTGAGCAACACGATGATGCAAGAACTGACAAGCCTGTTGAAAATACACTAGATAAGTGTGTCAACAAACGCTGGCACCATAGCATGTCATATTTAAATGGCAAAAGTGTATGCATATATTACTGCAACACACATGCATGGTCTATGTCAAATGGTCAAAACTTTGATAAAACCCCAAAACTACCACAAAAAGAGTACAATAAAACTGCAATTTAGTATTAGCCAGAACTGTAATAATAAATAAATAAATAAAAATGGCAGAAAGATTCAGATTCTGTTTTAAAGTGATCCCATTTGAACTGTATAGTGATGAAACTATGATAAAATTGTGAAGGGCATTTTCTATCATACAAAAGGAACTGCCAACACAGATGTCATGCATGGATTCGGATTAGGATGAAAGAAAGTATGTGTACAAAATAAATATGATATTCTGTAAGTGACCATGTATCTGCACAGGATTGCTAAGAAGTCTGTAAAAATGAATAACTACTAATTAAAAGCAAAACTTAATAAATTATTAAAATATTAATATTATATTAGATAAAATATTAAATTAATGACTAAATAAATTAGTTAATTAATTAATTCTAACAGTACAGTACTACAGGGGGTTGGAAAAACAATGTAATACAAATAAATATACAATAAAAAATATATAAATATATAAGATATATTCTATTTTTTCCACACATTTATAACATTTCTTTTTTTTTATGATGGGGTCCTTCACAAGAGGATGATCATATTTGGGGGTCTGTGGCATTTAAAATATTGAAAACCCCTGCCATAGTATCAAAGTACCATGGTATTACCTTCTGTTACCATCATTGTATGGTACACATTTGGTAAAGTGACAGATTAATGAAGGACTTACTCATTTTTCTGCAAAGCAAGTAGCAGTTGCTCTCCACCCACTTCAATCAGCACCTTCAGTGATTCAGGATGACCCTAAAACCAGACAAAGAAGAAATGCATTTTCTCTGAAAACAAATCAGAAAATTGTGACTTTCTTGTTTTGTATATGTGTGTTTTGTGTTGTGTGTTGGGTTGTGGATGGTGAAAAATGAAACAAAAAATATATAATAATAATAAATACAATAAAATGTATTTAAATCCAATTTTGTGCAAAACTAATAGAAGATGTTCAGAATCATAGCAGATATTGATCATGCATCAAAATACACACAGCAAGAGACTTTTTATGGGTCATTTCAATACAGAAACAAGATAAATGAGCAAGCTGTGAACATTTAAAAAATAAAAAATAAAAAATAAGACAAAATCAGACCAAACCATCATATTAGACACCTGTTGCTGCATTAGCATTTCATCTGCATCCACCCATATACTCTAGTGGATATAATAGGTTTATTGCCACTTTAAGAGATGGCAGCTGATTGGTTGAATACATAATTACACACACCTGTTCCACTTCTGGATGCTCTATAAATACCACGTTATATTGGCAAACCCATCTCAACACACTTCAATCTGTCTGATGGCATTTACTTTATGATTTCCTGACAATAATTTGAAATGTTATGTTAGAGTTAGACATGTTGACATTTGAAACGTTATGTTAAATGAAATGTTAGAGGTTGTCGTTGAGTAACTAAATAAAGTGCTAGTTTATTCACACAAGTCAACTATTAACTCAAATCAATGACCATCTGTGTGTCCATATTAAAAGTGGTTAGTACAAAAAAAAAATCCCAATGGACTGAAAAATAAAACTGTGGTTATGCATCTTTATTTCCACTAAATATTGTGGTTCATTCAGAATGCATCACATTATGAAAGTAAAACAGGTTGCAATAGCCATTTCATGTTGGCTTAACTTCTGTTAGCGGTTATATTCATGGAAGATGAAGTTCTAACCGCTGCATTAAAGACAATGCAAGTCCTCAGGCCAATAGACAGTGAGAGAAAGCATATTTCCAGTTTTGAGTGGGTTTTTGTATGGGATAAAATGAATCCGCCATTGTGTCGTAAGTCTGTAGCTGTCAGGATTAGTTTTATGTTTCAATTCTCTCTGACATTAATTCTCTTCACGCTCTGGAAGTCTGAAAGTTCAGCAGATTTACTCCGAGGCTCTGAGTGAAATGGATTTAAACCAGCCAGGCGTTGACAAAATACAGCAGAAATAAACATGAATCATCTGTCTAACATGAAGAGGACCATGCGTCATTGCATATGCATGCTAATGCATGGCTAAGACCGTGACACATACACATTGAGGTGGATCGTGAGAGAAAGTCTGCTAAGTGTATAGCACAAATTTGACCTACAATATGGGCTGACCTTCATCCTAGTGATGGAAAACAAAGAAAAGCTAATTAAACAAAAGCCAAAGGAAAATGCATGGCCTCGAATGGTCAAATCTCTGTAATGTACATCAACTTGTGGCCTTTTTATTGAATGCATGGATATAGCATTCACTGTATTTGTTGGAAAAACTGCTAAACCGCATGGGATACATTGAGAGTTTGTAGGTTTGTAGGAGTGCAAATCTCTGATGAAAAGATATTTGGGGGTTGACGTTCTTGTGGATGTAACGGTTACAAAACCGCCACTAACAACTTTGACCCCCATAAATCCATAGTAAAGCAAACAAATGGAGCAAATTTAACACCCCTGTAAGGGTTCCTCGGAGACCTTTCAAAGTTAAATCACTGCAAAACCTCAAAGCAAGAAGTACGAAAGAACTTGGTGAAGGGTCTTCAAATGTGACTGGCATTGACTTTCATTGGCTTTCAGGTATTCATTCGCCCCCTACTGGTGAAAGAGTCAATGAACAAATCTTTTTGGTCACAGTCTCCATCACTAATTCATCATATATTTACTGAAAAGGAACAAGATAGACTTGCATTGCTGATTAATCACTGGTCTCCAACAATAACATTACCTCCCATCTCAATTTTATTACAGACCAACTGGAGGATCCAAACAGCTATTGGTGCACTGGAGCAAAATGAGCCGAAACAAAAGTTTAAAGTGTCAGTATCAATAATAAATGTGCCACAAAAACAAAACACAGCATTCCAGCTGAAGAGCCTCATCCCGGGCTTGAAGTGTGGTGTTGGGAGTATTCAGGGATGTTCTTGCGCTGCTCCAGGAAACTTTACAGGAGAATGCCATTGTGTCAGACAGTGTGCCTGTGCCAACTGGGTCATGAAGAACAACAATGATCTGAAAAACACATGTAAGGAGCCGTGGCACGGCAGGTAAAGCATGTGCTCGGTTTTTGATGATGTGAGTCCAGCCTGCATTATGTGCCAATATATTTCCCCCACTATATTCCCAGAGTTACTCCCTCCCTTGACTGTCCTATATATTAAAAGCAAAAGACCATAAATAAAATACACGCAAATCTACAAGGGCTGTAAAATAAGATTTTATGCAATCTGGAATGACCAAGTTAAATGGCATAATTCACCTAATAATGACAGTTCTGTCATTATTATTCAGCCTCATGTTTTTTCAAACCCTATGCTGATACTTTTGCTTGTAATTTTAACCCTAAAGCCTACTGTCTCATAGTTGATACGCAAATCGGCCTCTAAATTATTAACAAAATCAAAACTTTGCTAAAAAGCTGTTGTACAAAATTTACTACATGCCATTACTTGATTACCCATAAAACATTTTTTTAGAAAAATCAAGTTAAAATGTGAGTCTCAAATATGAGGGACGTTTTTTGTTCATCTCTCAAGTCATTGTATTGCATTGCATTAAATGTCATGTCTGTTAAAGCACATAAAATACTTTGATGGCTATTAGTGACATTTCTGCTGTGTTTTTTCCTTTTTGGACCTTGACAGAAGTGTTCACTATAGACTGTTATTGTATGGAAAAAATGTGTAAAGATACAGTATTTACTTCTGTGTTCCACAAGAGAAATAAAGTCGTATGAGGCAGAAATATTAATTCATATCTGACATAATGACAATTTATATTTTTCTTAAAACTCCTTTAAAGAAAAAATGAATGTACCCACTTGCAATGTTACATGGTCTGAAAAGAATTCATGAATCAGAGGAAAAGCTGGAAGCTGATGTGCATGACTTTATCAACATGCAGGTTTGGTTAAAGTAAAGGTTCAAATGCTTTTTTCAAGTAGTGATTTTTCACAGGCATCATTTTAGACAAGCTACATCTCACATGAACTAGTCACAATCCACAATTTAACAAACTTCTCACTAGTTCAATGGCCTTTTCCCCTACATTGTAATGCTGAATCTCCACACAGATCCCTGGGTGGTCCGGTTTACTCTTTAAGATTGTTGCTCACGGCAGTACACATGTAAAATCTCTCTGTAAAACCTTTTTACAAACTCCAGTAAGAAAACAACAGACTCAGTAAATAAATTAAACAAATGGGCTTCAAAACAGCCCTGCACGTCTTCATTCCATAAATTGGTTGATAAATGTTTTTCATTAGGGACAAAAGCAACACATCCCCTCCGGGAACAATATTCCCTCACAGGCAGGTCTGTTCACCGCTTCCCAAAACATATCAGTTCAAACTCACTCCTTGTTCAACCAGCATGTAATCAGAATCGGTGCTGAGAACACAAACGTTTAACTTTAAAGTCAACTAGGAAGAGCACATGCAACTCTTTTACTTTCATAGGCCATGTACAAACTGTAAAGTTTCAGGAGTGACAACCGTATGGGAGTGAATTACAGATTTGTTTGTTTGGAAGTCAGTTTCACAGAGCCAGGGGTTGCCAGGTCTGCATACAAAAGTAGCCCAATGACATATCCCAACTATCAAAACTCAAAATATGCAATTCCCTTACCTAAAGTACATATTTTACAGTCACCTTTATGCAAACTGAAAACCACTATATGGTAGTGATCATAAACACAGCTCAAAGCTGAAAGTTCCTTACCAGTGGCTCTCCTTCACAAAACTGAACATCTAGTGCAGATTTATCATTGGTAGAATATAAAATATTTCAATACAAGCATTCCAGCAATACAATTTATGGATATGTCAAACCATAACCCACGGCAACCGTTTAAAAGTAGCCCAATTGTGACCCTGGACCACAAAACCAGTCATAATTCTCATTTTTTGAAATTGAGATTTATACATCATCTGAAAGCTGAATATATTCTGAATAAATGCTTATAAGCTTTCCATTGATGAATGGTTTGTTAGGATAATACAACTATTTGAAGATATGGAATCTGAGGGTGCAAAAAAAAAAAAAAATATCTTCATGGAACATGATCTTTACTTAATATCCAAATGTTTTTTGGCATAAAAGAAAAAATTATAATTTTGACCCATACAATGTATTGTTGGCCTTTGCTACAAATATACCCGTGCTACTTATGACTGGTTTTGTGGTCCAGGGTCACAATTTCTTGTAAAAAACGCAGATTTGGCAACCCTTTTGGAGAGTGCGCTCTTGAAGAGTTGCCATGTCCACTCATAATAAGCAAGGCTTATTATAGTCTTTGGGTTTGATGTTTGGACTCGGCTCAAGAAACAATATATATTAGGGGTTAATAAAGTGTGCAGGTTACCATATTTTGTTATGTGTCTTTTGGATTTGAGTTTATTAATGGCTTGTTCTTATTTGTTTTTTTTGTTTTGTTTTCCTAGCAAGATCTGGCAACACTAATGTGTTAAAACATACCCCTGTGACTTTTTCACCGCACATACTGAAAAGACACAACTCTGATACGTGTTTAAATTGTTCAGTTTGGTTCCAAACGTACACACTGCATAAAATCTCTCTAAATGTGTTTGTCACTATAGTGAATTCGGCTGTAGAATGCAGTTTTAAATGACTGAACTGTGTGGGATCAGAAAAGGATTAAGCACTAAGAAGTGAATTGACAACCGAATTTATCTGCAATGTGTGCATGGCCATAATGTGTTCCTGAGTGAGAAAACTGGGAACTTGATTTTACAAGTGACTTACCATTAACTTTATGAGACTAACCGGTCTCTGCTGTCCTCCAATGAGCAGGTGTGGTTCGATTACATCATAACGCTCCAGCGTGTCGTGTTGATTCGGATAGGCAGCTGAAAAAAGAGAAAACAAGTATGGGAGATCTCCACAATAAAGCAAAGCACCAAACTTTGGTCTAGACATTTCATTGACTGAGGACATCGCCTGATCACTGACTAACTCTGCTGAGCATTACTTATTTAAAATCACTCGCAGAGTCTTTGTTCAATCCATGCTATTTATAAACATATCACACATTCATATCAGCATATCTCAACCAGGCAGCCTCAGCAAAATTCTGAGAAACCACAAGACGACTTTAAATTAAAATAGTTGAAAATGTTATATTGAAATAAAATTGCAAAATTAAATACCTGCATGTAAACTGACATCATATTTCTCACTCAAATGGAAATTAATCACTGATCTCTTAATTTCTCTCACACAATAGAGGTCTTTTTAAAATAGGTTTTGTTACTGCAAAACTGCATTATGAACTATATTGTGGCTCCTGTGGCTCAGTGGTAGAGCATTGCGTTAGCAGCGCAAAAGGTTGTGGGTTCGATTCCCAGGGAACACACATAGTGATAAAACTTGTATAGCCTGAATGCACTGTAAGTCGCTTTGGATAAAAGCGTCTGCTAAATGCATAAATGTAAATGTAAATTGTTTTTTTCATTCAGCATAAATTTACAATTTCTTTCCATATATGGAAATTAGAAATAATAATAAAATAAAATGTTTACTTATTAAATAAAATATACATGCATAACTTATTTAGAAAAACATTTTATTTTATTTATCTTTATTTTATAATTTTTTATTTCATGGTTAATTTCCTATGCCAGCACAGCTCACTAAAATAAAAAAATAAAAATGTAGTTAAAATGTAGTTAATAAAAAAAATTGTAGTTAATTAATAAATAATAAACATGTGTACATATATATTTTAATAATTTATATATTTAAAAAAATATATATAATTTTCCCAGTTTCCTATGCCTCTAAGCTCACTAAAAATAGCTCACTCAAAAAAAAGTAGCTCCCTGGAAATGATAAAATAAAATAAAATAAAATACAATATGTAAATACATAATTTTATAATTTATTATAAATTTATCATTATTTATTTTATTATGTATTTATAATTGCCATGGTTATTTTGCCATGCCAGCACAGCAGTTCACTACAGTATTTTGGACCAGAGCCTGTGGGTTTTTGTACAAGCATAAGCAAATGATTTCCTCCCAGACAATACACTTTACCACAGAGACATCAACAATATAAACACATTTACACTCACTGAACTCACAGATGAAAACAACACAGACATACACATCAAGCATTTATCAAGAATGACACCAGCAGCGCATTTCATTAATCATGCATAAAAACACTTCATTATGCAGTGACAGCGAGATGTTAAGAGTGCAGTTTACTATATAAACTCACTGAACGTGCAGAAAAGCATGCTAGTCCAAACAAAAGAGTTCACTCACATCTCCATGCTACCGCCTCGCATGATTCGTCTTTATTAAAGCTTTATAAACAACTGAAACATCCTCTTTGCAATACATACACGCCTTCCTGTTTGGTTCATAATGCATGCAAGTGTGAAATTAAGCGATTACAGTTGCAATCAACTATTGCAACTGAGGAACTTTAAAATAAACATTTTAAGGCACACATCCAACATGACAATTATTTGCAAAGGTAACCACCAATTATATGCACCAGACTGGCCAGATTTGAAGGCAGATTTGAATGCTCATGTAGGTAGTTCACTTGGTTTTGGATGCTTTTCACATGTTTAACCTGTCTGACCCACAGTCTCGTCTCATAGACATCAAACTCCCTCTGTTCTGTCCTCATGTCTCCCTTCACAGGTCTTCCTCTCAGACTGAGGCTGTAGATTAGTCAGCTCAACTTTATGTCTGCTTTATGTCTGATACTAGGGTTTCCCTCTCACTGAACACACTGTGAAAAGAAACAGAGACTGTGGACAGATAACATTGTGAAATCTCTTGGTCAGCACATTTACAGACTCTCTGAAACACTCAAACAAACACAGCCGACTGGCATCCTTCATTTTCGCTCTAATTTTGTTTTAGTCTCAGACTTACACACAGACAGTGTTCACACTACACATAAATCCAATTTGGTTTTCAAATTTAATCTTTTTAACTGACTAGGTAAGTAGGTATATATAAACACTGTTAAAAAGTTTTTGATCGAAAGTTTTGAAAGATTTTTGATAATGATTAAAAAAAAAAGTCTCTTCTGTTCACTAAGGCTGAATTTATTCAATTAAATAATAATTGTATTTTATAAATTTATTAAAAAAAAATAAAATAAAATAATTATTAACTATTACAAAAAAGTAACTAAAATAACACTAGAAATATTTTTGATATTATTAAATATTATTTACATGATTATTATAAAATACATAGTCTTATAAAACTCTTATAAAAATACATTATATTTTTTTTATAATATACATAGTTTCATGGTTATTTTTATAAATATACAATTAAGAAAAAATTAAGAAAATATATATAAAATAAAATGACCCATCATATAGATAAAACCACATTCTATAATATTTACATTATTATTTTCTTATAGAATTTATTAAAAAAATACTTTATTTTTTATTTATAATATAGGCCTACTTCATTTACATAATATTTTTAAATACATATCTAATATTTAAATAAACAATACATTAAAAACCGTTATGTGTATATACAAAAAATACATATTTTTATTAATTTATAAAATTAAACACAAATTACAGTTTATGTAGGCTATAAATGTATGTTTGTAGCCTATATGTATGTAAGGCTCAACAATTAGGAGTGAGTAGTCACTTTCTGTTTGTATTCATATGAATTTAAGTCAAAGAAACACACAAAGTTTAGTGTGACTTCAGCTTTAACTGCTACACCAAACCACCAATCCACGGCTTAGGCTGTATATCTAACAGCTGATGTAGAATTAGCCATAATTTCCATGGCAGTAAAAGTGATCCTAAATAATCAAGCCCAGAGCCTGACAGATCTGAATCCAACACCAACGGCTCCTGAAGCGGCCTGATGCCGGCAGAGCGAGGTTTTGAGGTTAGTCTGGGTGACGGAGCGACCCGGTCTGCACTGACGTCAAGGTTTAATGAGAGCGGTCGACACACACATGGAATCACCATCACGTTTGAGGCCGTTTCATTTCAGTGAGCCTTTGAGAGCGCCATACACCTCGACGAACGACAGTTGAGGGTGAATGGCCGATATTGTTAGCAGGGCTTTTAATGTTCACTTGTAAACGGAGGGAGAACTGGAGAAAAACAAGCGATATTTGTTCATTTTAGAAACTCCTGCTTGTGTGGTGGAGCAGTTTAAGAGAGTCAGTAAATTATAAAGGAATAGGAGATGCGGTGAGAGAGCGCGGCTCCGGAGCTTATTTACATTCTCAATAAAGCAGAGCTTCAGCTATTACACTGTTATTTATACATCTGCAGTCGAGTCAATAAAGCGAGCGTGTGGTTGGGAGCGTCGATGTTATATGTGTTTGGTCTTTATTGGCTGATCTTTTGTACTGGATTTATGAGAGCAAATGACTGAATAATAAAGGTATAAAATTTTGAAGCGGTGGCCTAGAAATTGTGTGTCGTTGCCAGATGCAAATCGAATCAATCCTTTTTCTCAATATGTGAAGTGCTGCAGTAAACGTACACACTGGGTTTGTGTGAATAAGTGACAGTTTTCTGCTTTGATCTGGGAAACACCATCAGAAACTGTAAAATATCTCTATATAGATGCTCTTGAAGTCCACAGTAACTTGAAACTGACATCATTTCTCAGGAAACTTCTGACTTCAGAATGATCTTTGAGCAGTACCCTAATATGTTGATCTCATAACCCTGGCTGAAAAACCAAAACAGTCTAAGCTGCTCTTCCAATCTGGTCAGGCTCAAATATTGGTGGTTTTAAAGATGGAAGATCAGCTATTCATATTCATATTAAAATAAAATAAAATAAATCATTTCTATAATTATATTTATAAATATTATCATTTTAATTATAAATTTACTTTATTATAAATGTTATAAATAATAAAAATATTTAATACAAATATTATTATAAAAGTAGATGTGTTGCGTAAAAACGTTTTATATATATATTCTGAGTTCAGTGAGTGTATATTCTGTATATTATTAATTTATATATATATATACTGTATATATATAAAGTTTTTATGATGAAAAATATCGGATTTTGTATGCTACATATTGGTATAATGTTTATATTATAAATGAAATATATAAAGCTTTAATTTTTATATATTAAAAGCTTTTATTATAAAATAATGTTGTTTAAATTGTAATTGTATGGTTAAATAAAATAAAAATAAAAAAATATATATATTTTTTTTTAGGAAATTAATACTTTTATTTAGCAAGAACAGATTAAATCGATCCTAAAACATTTAAAGGCCAGCCTAGCCAGGCTAGAAGACCAGTTTAAACTTGCTAAAACCATCTTAAAGAAGATTTCCCAGAATGCCTTAGTTGTGTCAAGTCAGCATCCATCAGATCTGGTGTTTCAATCTCAAGTTTTTTGAGCATTCTGTAGGTCTGAGAACTTCACGACGCCAAGATGCACCAAACAGCGTCTAATCTCCAGTGGGAGTCTGAAGTAAAGTTCACATGCAGCATCTTTGTCTGACATCTGGACCTGAGGGGATGTGAGGGAAAACATCTCCAAAAATTAATCATGCGTTTTTGGCCTACAACCATTTCAATATAACAACCACAAACCCCTTCTAAAGCCTCGGCAGTACAGCGCGAGCAAACGCCCCCTACACTCCTCCTGAACACCCAGCGGGCTGTTTTCTGTCTTACACAAGCCCTCGATATGACAGCCTGTGCAATAAGAACCATTTCCTCACAGGCTTTTTTCTTTCTTTGCAAACGGAGCACCAAATCTTTCATCCACAGCTGATAAAAGTCTCATTTCACTCCGAGCTGAGCCTTTCTCTCAACTAAAGCAGACAGATCCGTCTTTTGTCTCTCCTCCTGCTGAAAAAACAAGCATATGTTGTGATTTGGATGCTGGTGTGCTAGTTTGATCTAACTAAACCAACCAGACTACCTTACATGACCAGCTTAACCATCTGTAAGAGCATATCAGACTTTAAAGATCTGACCTTCTGAGACATCATGCTTCAAATAAAAAAAAGAGAAAATACTTAACATGAATATAAGAGAGATACTATTATAACAAAAAAAATATTATAGAAAAAAATATTCCTATAATAATTATGTAAATAAACAGAGGTGAAATATCTTTCATTTTAATTTTATATTTTAAGTTGTATCCATTTATAAGAATTATACAAAACAGGCATTATTATTATTTAAATAACAATAATATTATTAATAATATTAATAATAATAAAATAAGAGATAATATTATAAAAATATAATATTATATAATTTTGTTCTTTAATAATATAAGTAAACAAACATAGAGGTGAAGTATCTTTCATCAAGTTTTATCCATTCAAAATAATTATTCAAAACCTTTCATTACTGCATTGCTTTTAATATATACATTATTTTTTATATAAATAAATAATAATTCACAAACAAACAAATAATAGTGAAGTACCTTTCATTTGAGGTTTTATTAATCAAAAAGTATTATCCAAAAATGGCATTATCAGATTGCTATTTAATATTATAAAATATTTTACAATATAAACAATATATTAAACAAACAAATAAATAAATAAAGTCCTTTTCATTTGTGAAGCATTTTATTCACTGAATTATCCAAAAATACGTATGGGCTTTTTAGATATCAAAATGATTATTTTCATAAAACGTCCATCAAATATAACTATATCATAACTATATACATAATATACATTGTTGCTTAGAATTACTCATACCAAGTGAAAACATTTTGATTATACCGTCCACGCTTAGTGGTCGACCAATTTGAGAAACTGTGTTTTGCTTGTTACTGTAACAGCATGCATAAACTGGCCCAGCGGTCAGCACTAAACTAACACTGACCAGCAGAGATATCTCAGTCTCAGGCCCGATGCAGGAAGAAGAGCATTTAAGACAATACAAATACAAACTAGCCAGTAAATGATGGCTTTAGCTGGTCTTTCCTGGAAGGCTCCATGCACTGTCCTCTACTACAGTAAGTTGTTTTGCAGCATGCAGCCTAACTACCCAGGTAAGAACTAATGGTTGTCTTTGAAAACACCTGCGGCTCCGTGACAGCATCTCTCTGTGAGAAAGCCACTCAGCGTGTTCACATCCCGCTGCTGTACTGCATTTGATTAAATATGAAAAACACGGCCGCAGACGACACGCTGATGACTCTCCACACGAACAAAGAGAAAAATAGAAGAAAGCACAAACAGACGCTGTGTAGAAGAAAACACGGGCCACGGTCCAGATAGAGAGCGAGACAAAGATGCAGGAGAGAGAAACACGGTTTGTGCCTCCAGCGGTTTTGGAGAAGATCCCAGTGCTACACGACAAACTTACATTGAAACAAATGTGCGACAGAAGAAAACACAGGTTTTGAGGAAATTGTCCGTCGGGTCTGTGAGTGCAGGCTGACGTCCGGCTTGTGCTGAATAATGAAGTAATCCACCGATACAGATGAATGTAATCAGTGCTGCTGCTCACATCATGTTGGGATAAAGGAGGGAAATCTGCAGTGAAAACACACTGGGATTTACTGAAATACCCCCAAGAGCCTCGTGTTTCTTTGAACGAGTTCATGTAAGTTTGGGGCTACAGAAGTTACAAGCCAAGAGACCTTAAAGACAAACACGTTAAATATAGCCAAGCTTCAAAAATATAACTTTCAAAAGAAATAGAGAGAGAGAGAGAGAGAGAGAGAGAGAGAGAGAGAGAGAGTTTAGGAGAAGAAATTACTAAACTGCCATAAATAAATAAACACAAACAAACCCAGGTAATGCAATCTGGCAAATGAAGTGTTCGTCCATCCTGGTCCACAAAAGCGAATTTATTAAATATAAAGAAACACATAAACTTAATACATATTTACATAGGTGACATTTCAAATGCCTCTCTATCAATCTACTATGAGTCAATTATTTTTAGTGAAACAAAACCATACGGCACAATCAACAATGTCTGATTCACAAACAAAAGACTCTTATGAGCCAATTCTTTTTACTGAATTAAAAAATACAGAGCAATCAGCAGATTCAGCACTGTCTGATTCAAAAACAAATGACTCTTATGAACTGATTCTTTAAAGGACTATTTTAAAAAAGACTCATAAACTCTCATTATTTTTAGTGGATCAGAAACATTGAAAACAAATGTGACCCTGGAGCACAAAACCAGTCTTAAGTCGCTGGGGTATATTTACATAGCCAAAAATACATTGTATGGGTCAAAATTATTGATTTTTCTTTTATGCCAAAAATCATTAGGACATTAAGTAAAGATCATGTTCCATGAAGATATTTTGTAAATTTCCTACTGTAAATATATCAAAACTTCATTTTTGATTAGTAATATGCATTGCTAAGAACTTCATTTGGACAACTTTAAAGGTAATTTTCTCAATATTTAGATTTTTTTGCACCCACAGATTCCAGATTTTCAAATAGTTGTATCTCGGCCAAATACTGTCCAATCCTAACAAACCATACATCAATGGAAAGCTTATTTATGCAGCGTTCAGATGATGTATAAATCTCAATTTCGAAAAATTGACCCTTATGACTGGTTTTGTGGTCCAGGGTCACAAATGACTCTTATGAAATGATTCAGAAACCAGACAGAATCAATCTAATGAATCACTTCATCACATCCATCCATCCATCCATCCATCAGGCTTATAAATGCTCTTGAAACTTGAAAACTTTAACACTTTGCTCCAAACTGCCAAATGCTTTGTGGAGCCAATGGTTCATAATTCATAGTTTGTCTTGATAAGCTTTTCTTGCATTTCTACTTTAAAATGCAATTCTACATCCTGTTTTCCACCTCTTTTCAAATTCAGAAACTGAATTGGAGTTTCAAACCACAGCCTTCAGTATGAGAGAGAGTAAGAGTGATGCTGACTTTGCAGCAGAGCTTTAAACATCCTCTCTGAACATCATTCTTATCTCATTAACGTTCCACTCCTCATTGTGATTGTGGTGTGAGTGTTTCTTTTGGCCGAACTCCAGTTCAAACTGCTCAGCCTGCAAGACGACACTAAACAAACACACAAAGGTCCCGCTGGTGACATCAGGGTCCTGTACAGAAACACTCAGAGGAGATCAGCCTTTACACGTTACTCTTACAACAGCCTACTTCAACTGAGAGAATCAGAAGCACAAGAGTTGATTGTAGGCCTCACTGTGTTTATGCAATTCAGTTTTCAAGAGAACAATGACAAAATTATCCACAATCACCCTTTTTTCACTCAAAAACTGAGGTGCATAAGCTCAGATCAATGAGGCCTATGATCAATCAGTTCCAAAAAATAAATACCAAACCTGTCCAAACTGAAAGAAAACAAAAATATAGAATCCAAGATCTAATGATAACATAGCATAATGACATATTTACAAGCAATTTTTAAAAAGTTGGTTGTTTTTGACCAGGAACACCAAATTAGATGGATTTTAGGGCTTTTATGGCTTAATATATACTATTGGTCTTATTGTTCACAACTAGTGCACATAATTTCAAAAAGAAAAATGTTCGCCTTCAGAATCGTTCATCAACATAACTTTCAAGTTCCCTCAAGGCTCAATTCTAGTACGTAACATCCACTTTTCACAGTCCCAGCAATCCTGATGAACCAAATCAAGCTCTGTCCTATTTTTTCTTATTGAATATCTTGTTTTGCTCAGAAATGCATCAGATTGCAGAAGTAAAAAGACTTGAAAAATTTCATGTTGATCTTAAAATGCTCTTGATGTAACTTTAGAGGTTCTTTAGATCAGCGCATTTGCTACTGGCATCGTCTGTTAATGCAAAAAAAAAGCTATAAGATCTTTGAAGAACCAGAATATTGATGTTTTAAAAAGTATAAGTGTCTCCTATGGCATCAAGACAGGAAAAATACTTTTTCTGTTCCAACTGAAGCCTTTATCATGTCAAAACTTTAAAACTCACGCATGCTCTTCAGAGCTTCTGTAAAAGTGCTACACCATGCAAAATACAAAGTGCCAGTCAATCAGAAAGAACAGAACAGAACAGAACAGATCAGAGAGAGCTGATGTCCTTCATACATGTTCCCTTTGAGCAGGACATGTTGATGTTCCCGGGTGGGATGTAGTGAATGAGACACCCCCTGCTGGCCGGTCAGTGTGACCTCTGTGCCCGCTGATTCTGAGCATTTCTTATCAAGAACTTGTTTTGTGTGAGAGAGAGAGTGACTTGTAGTCATTCATGTTATACAGTGCATATGCATGTATTTTAGCATATGCCAGCTGTTTCACATGTGTGCCACATGCTCAGACAAGAGGCAGAGGAAGAGTAGGCCTCCGCAGCCCCATTTAAAGTTCACAGCTGTGCGTCCATGTCACCATGACGGATCCACAGCTGAGAGTTTCCATACTCAGATCCTAAATGGACTTCATGGGCACTTAAAGAGACAGTTCACCCAAAAAAATTACTCACTGTCATGTGGTTCCAAACCTCTATGAGTTTCTTTTTTCTGCTTAACAACAAAAGAAAATATTTTGAAGAATGTTGGTAACCAAACAGTTGGTGGTAGCCATTGACTTCCAAGTATAAAATATCTTCTTGATATAAATAATAATGGCATAATTATCATTTTTAGGTCAACTGTGCCTTTAAAGTCAACATGCAACATTCAGCATTTACTTCTAAAATATGGCGTGAAAGAGGATATTTAACAAGCAAATTGAATATAAAAATGTTAATATGAAAATTAAGCGCAATATCTGAAAGCAGCGCACTTACTGAACTACATTAGAGGTTGACTGATACTGATTTTTTTGATGGTTGATGATGATGATATCTTAGAGGTGACAGTGGCCATTGGCCGATATAAAGCCAATAACATCACACTAGTTAAAGAAAGTAAAAACACATGTACAAGAAATGCTAAAATGAAATGTATTTTTATTTGAAATAATATTTACTAAATTAGAAATAGTTTGAAAATTAGTATTAAAAATAATTTGAAGTTGATAAAAAATAAAACTGTAAATCAACTATCAAATTTAGCAACTTTTAAATTCTGTAACCTAGTACAATTTTTTTCACAAATAAAAAAGGAATAAAAATGAAACAAACTGGTAAGTCTTTGTGCAATCTGAATCACATTTTATCAAATAAAAAGAAGAAATTTTACACAGCACAGAGTGATTATGACATGATTATTAGTTGCCAACTGAATTTAGAGCAGCACGGTTTAAAAATCATGGAAATTTGTCAGTTGTGCATTTGCCTTTAGTAATAATAGAGAATCAAATGCTGTAATGCTTTTTTGTATAATTTTTACTCTCCTTGTTTGACAGTTCTGTCTAATTATTTGTTAGTTAAACAGAGACAGTAAACTAATGGAGATTTAGAGTATTCTGCGCTGTCAAAATACAAGTCCCGCTTCTGACATATCAGCCAAACAAACAAACAAAACCCTTATTGGCTCATGCCGATAAAAAATGGCCGATAATATAAAATGTTAGCAGATATATCGACCTTGGGAATTCATATATCGGTCGATCACTAAACTTCATACCTTCGGAAATCTACTGACTGCTGACTATCTACACACAGAAGAATTTATCAGGGGTTTTGGCAGGAGGTCCGGTGGGCTTGCTGGACATCTGAGAGAGCCAGAGCCACCTGCGCTTGGCACACGTATCCAGCAGCATATGCCCATTGAGAGGAGCCAGAACCACGCAGAGAACCTCACGTGACCTTTAGACCAGGCCAGGTCACATGGTCAGCTCTGCTGCTCAAACACATCATGACATCATCTCTACAGAATCAACACCATCCATACAGAACCCATATGCCAAGCACTGATGTCTGTTGCTGTGCTCTGCTTTTCAATAGTAAGACTGAGAAAAATCTATTCATTTTTTCATAGTTTAAGTGATGTTTACTTGCATCACTCCATAAAAAAGCCATCACTGTTTGTGTTCCTGTGTTTCCTTTGAAAGGAAGCTGAGGGGGTACATATCAGATTCATTTTTTAATATAAAACAGATTATATTCTAAAAAATTCTAGAATGAGTAATTATTTCCAAATATAGTAGTATAGCATTTTACTGGACAAAAAGTGGAGATGCCCTTTAAAACAAGCTAAGTGTATATATACACACATATACATATATATATACACACACACACACACACACACACACACATCATAAGTAAGAAGAAATTGAGACATAAATAGTACTATTGTAATTTTATAGTTGTGCTATAAAATTATTGTTATTAAATACTTGATTTTTAGATTTTATACTACAGCAGTATATTTCTTATTTATTTTAACATTTTGATTTAACAATAAAAGTTTTAAGTTAATTTTATTTTATAGTCATATTCTTTATACTTAATAATAAAAAAAAATTGTCCCAAATTGTTCAGCCCTAAAAGGATGATTCGCATGAAATATATATATTTTTTTCTCAAGTTTTTTATGTTCTATGTAGTGTTGTTTTTGGCGGCCTGTTTTAATTTTAGTTTTAGTCTAGTCTTTGTGTGAAGCTGTCATTTTAGTTTTTATTAGTTTTAGTCAGGTTCATACTCTTTTTAGTCTAGTCAAGTTTTAGTCAACTAAAAGTCTGAGCATTTTAGTCTTATTTTAGTCAGAATTATCCATGACTATTTTCGTCTAGTTTTAGTCAACGAAAATTGTATTTTAGTCTCTTTTTAGTAATGCAATTCTATTTAACCCAGTCAATATAGTATAAGTACCTAGTAGTATAGACGAAACCCATTTCAAACAAGGTTATCTTATTATATTATTGTTACCTTATAGACTTAAGAATACATCCAAAGACACTCTGATTTGAATTTACAACATTTATTTTACCAACCAAACATATTAGAAGTACACACACATAAATTTAAATAAATAAAAACAATAAATAAAATAAAATAGCATCACATGACAATGCCAGAAAAAAAAATATAACGTTACATTCAAGTTTAACAAAGAGAAACAAGGTGCTTGAATGCTCGAGCTACAATAACATACTAAAAAGTGCAAATAAAATGTGTGTCTGTTACTTGTATTGATTGTAAACTGAAGTCAGATGAAGCCGGCCATCGGTCCCTTTCTCTGTGTCAGACTTAACTTTGTTTGTTGTCATCTTCTAAATAATGCCGCGAGTGGAGCTTGAGGAAGTGACGTCGCCTGCGTCTGCGCAGAGTGTTGCCAAGTCCCCAAATATTTAGACCCTGGAACTTTACCGGGGAACCCCCCTCGAAATGCGATTGGGCTAGTTTTGAGTAGCAATTGGGCGGGTTTTGTTGCGAAACCCTGACAGCCCCTGAAGTAACGTTAAGTCACATGAAACAGAAATACTGCAAAATAATAACGCGACTAAACGAGACGAAATAACGTTATAACATTTCGTTTCGTCTCGTTTTGGTCAACGAAAATGAAGAGACATTTTAGCATAGTTTTTATTTTGTAAACCACATTTAGTCTCGTTTTTATTCGTCAACGATATTGCATTATACATTTAATTATCGTCATCGTCACATGACCAGCATTTACGTTGCGTCTCGTCTCGTTTTCGTCACGTGATAAAGGTTCGTTGACGACGATATTTCGTCATAATTTTCGTTGACGAAAGCAACACTAGTTCTATGCATATACACAAAATCAGCCTAATAATTTTAGAGGGACTAATACTTTTTAAATTTAAGTAATCTAAGTTATGAAAATTCTTGTATTTTTTCATATCATAGAAAACCAAAGTACAGCTATGTTTTTCCCCCAAATATCGTGAGGCTTTTAGGAGTGCACTAGCATATTAGCCTAAAACACTTGGAATAAAAGCCAGAAAATGTGATTTCAGGGGGTCTGTAGTGCATTACTTTGTCCTGCTGGGCAACTGCTCTATTAAAGATGTTGAAGGCCACACATGAAGGATTGGTCACACACTGGATAAAGCTCACTCTCACAGTCCGTGATGGATCACCTGCACCGGCTCCACGGTCACACCTGTGCACGCCGTGAGCTGCACTCGTGCATGAAGACCCTCTGAGACCACCTAAACCTCGGCATCACAGGATCCAATGATCCGTGATTCCAGACACATCCTCACGGACGGCTCGAGGAAGCCAGGGGAGATGAGCCATGCCGAAGGCTCAGCTCAGGTATGTGATGTGGCAGATGAGACCAATCCTCCAAAATGCGGCAGACGTCGTATGAGGGCGTTTAATCCCACAGAGGGTCTCTAATGAAGGGTGAACACGCACAAACTACATGATTCATCACATCACAGGCCTCCACTCCCCACATCAAGGACACCACAGCTACATCTTGAAACTTAAACCAGAAAAATCTGGAATGAAATACAATTATTTCCATCCAGTTTGACTGAGTTAGACGCAACTAAATGTTTATTCCACCACTGACAATCGCAGGGGAGCATATAATGGAGCCAAATGGACACTTATTGGCTACTAAAGGTCAGTGTGATCTGAAGAGTCTTCACACCTTTAAGGAAATCTTTTAATGACGTGTTAATGATGCTGTAAAACAGGGAGTTCAAAGAAGGGTTCAGAGACTCATGAAAAATTTCAGTGAAAAAAGTAGTAAAACTTGTCTGAATTTACAGAATTTGACACTGTGTATTCCATTCTATTTTTACATGTTTTACATTCTGTTTTAAATATGATATAATAATAATAATTATTATTATTATTATTAAAATATTATTTGTATTATTGTTGTTGTTTTATTATAGACAATAGGAAATAAAAATAAAAATGTTATTTTACCCTACATTGTCATAAGACAATATCAATATAAGTAGTCAAATAATTTGTTTTTATGAATTAAATAAATAGTATAATTTGAATTCTATAGCCTAGTTGTGCTATATAATTATTTTTATTTATACTACTAACATTTTTAAATAAATATTTGAGCTTTTATTTTACACTACAATAATATTGTTGAATATTTTGATTTAATAATTACAATAAAAAAATACTAATAAATTATTTTACAGAATATGACACTGACTGTTCTATAAGAAGGAGAAGAAGAAGATCAAAAGAGATCAAATCAAAAGTCAAACCCTATTTTTATATTTAAAATAATTTGCTTTGATGATTCATGGAATAAAAAAAATGCATTAAGAATGAAATAAATAAGATCTGTTATGATTTCATGTTGACTCTCCATTTACAAGTGGAAAAAAATACTTTTACTTCTCAGAAATGTGAATTTATAATGCTTCTTTGAAACACACCACCTTGAACATTTATAATTAAAACCAAGAGCCAGTTTAAAAATATGCATAATTACTTCATGAAAGATCCCACAGAAGCGTCACTGAGGCTCAAACAAAAACAAAAGCAAAAAGTCAAATTCTCATCCATTTTCTCCACAAATAAAGTGTTTTTTTATCAGTAATGTATAAACCATGAGATCATTGCTTGTTGATGATATGCTCGTGTAGAAGCTACAAATCAATGTGATTTAATCTTCATTTCTACAAAAACATGCTTAATTGCCAAATTCCTCAGCAGAAACTAAGTCCTATAATCCTATGAGCAACAATCCCAAGTTACTATATATATATATATATATACTATATGGGCAAAAGTATTGGGACACCCCCTTCTTTAGAACAGAAAAAGGCACTTCCATTTTTCTCTTTGTCTTGTTTCCCTTTTTTTTCAAATTCCAAATACTTTTAATTTCAAATGAAAGTATGAGCATTTACACTTATTCATTTAGCAGCTGAAATATGGTGATTCATCTCAGAGCTGGCTTGCTTTAAGTCTTTGAATTCCCTGTGGAGAAAATGAACGAGAAAAGCAGGGCTGTTGAAGCGGTGGGCGGCCGCTGTTGAGCTTTATTGAGAACATAATCTCCTCTGCCCTTCATATTGAGAGGGTGAAAGGTTCTGGATGGGGTCAGTTGAGTTTAAACATTTGACCGTTCTCTTTCTCTCTCATGCGTGCAGACGTCTTCTGCAGTGTTTAACCTACATGTGAGCAACTGTCTGTCACTGCGCAGGATCTGTCTCTCTCTTCTCCTCTCCGTCTGTCTTTCATTAACCCCCCACGCCCTCAACGCTCTGTTTTTTCCAGGGTGTCTCTTGCTTTCTCTCTCTCAACGGACCAGTGGCATATGAACAGCTGCCGGTTCGCCTGAAACTCTCTCTGGCCGTCATGCGTTCACCAGCAGATACTCAATCCCATTCAGCTGTTTTCAGCTCTGCACGATCCATTTCTGACAGAGCGGATGAGCGCTTGCTCTCTCGGACCGTTAACGTACTGTACGCCTGCAACTGTCCTTTGATAATAGAACATGAGGGGACAGAACGAATGCTAAACTCTACATCAAATGATTCAGAATGCATTTTGCCACTGTATTGCAACAAATATGATTAAACAGGGAGAAAGTGGATGGAATGGAAAGTGAATGTAAAGTCTAAGGTTATACACAAAAACTTCTGTTCTAAAGGTTTGACATGCCATACAATCTTAAATTAACAGTTCACCCAAAAAATAAAGATCCAGATGATAATTAGAGACACAAACTGATCTGAAGGACCTATAACACATCAAAAAACTTTTAAAATCAACATAAAATAGCAGTTTTAACCATTTTACCTCCATAATGGGACATATACTACCATTTAATATTTTGGTTGGTAAGATTTTTTAACATTTTTGAAAAAAGTTGCTTATGATCTCCAAGGCTGCATTTATTTGATGAAAAATACAATAAAATCAATAATATTCTGAAATATTATTACAACTTAAAATACCTGTTTTCCATTTGAATATTTGTTAAAGTGTAATTTATTCCTGTGATTCAAAGCTGAATTTTCAGCATCATTACTCTAGTCTTTAGTGTCACATGATCTTCAGAAAACATGCCGATTTGCTGCTCATGATGCATTTCTGATTATCAATGTTGAAAACAGTTGTGCTGCTTCATATGTTTGTGGAAACAGTGATTTTCAGGATTCTTTGATGAATTAAAAAGTTCAAAATAACAATTTATTTGAAATAGAAATCTTTTGTAACAATATGAATATATTTACTGTCGCTTTTCCTTCAATAAAAAAGTCTTACTGACCCCAATCTTTTGAACAATAGTGCGTTTCTTATTTAATATTGATATTCAATGAGAAATAAGGGATTTATTTCATCAAGAGAGTTAAAAGTGGATGTTTCACATCAGAATGGAACCAAACTGGAAAGAAGGTTTGCTAAAATATTGTCTAAACAGTTATTTATCACCCAAGTGGCCATAACTATCAGTGAATGCAGACAAACTGAAAACTGGCAAACATAATATGACTATCAATCACTAACTGATATGCAGCCACTAGCCTCTCTGCTCTCTGCGATGAATAATATGCACTGATGAATCATACACAACAATGTGCATAAAGGCAGCAAATAGGGTCAGTTTAGATTTCCTGTTAACTTTAATAATGCAAAATAACAGATGCTTCTGAACAGCATCTCTGCGAACCTCATGACTTTAACAACTGATCGTACCCATAAACTAAACAACCTCTGCAGACGCCTGCTCATTAAAGATTTCCAGTCATTTTCCGCCTCCAGCGGCCTTTATGCAGGACCACATGCTGGACTCTGAAAACAGACGCGCGGATGCATTCGGCCCTCGTGAGACCGCGGGGAGGCACCTGTTCTGATAAACTCACTCATTAGCCTTTAATGACGGCAGCCAGGTAACCACTTCCTGTCACCGACGCGCTGTGTTTCACACCAGGGGGGAATTGTGGGAAGATAAGTTGCTGTGTTTCTTCTCCAGAGGAAGTGAGTGCATGAAAATCTTAAAGGTACAGTTCATGCAAAAAAAAGCATTTTCTTTCTTCTGTGAAACTTTTGTTGTCCATGCAATGAATGTGTATGTCAAAAAAGCACCATAGACAGTTTATACAACTTGTGAACAATATTTCAAGATGTTTGAAGTCATGCGCTATTGGTTTTTACCTGTCATGTGACCAATTAAAACATGACACATTTAAAATTGTGATTGAGAATGTGATTTCAGAGCTACAAGGAAGATTGTCAGTGAATAACGACTCAAATTTTGGTCTTTTCCTTCTAGATCATTCCACTTCAAAAGACTTGGTGCTTGGAATATTTTCATTAAGAAGTTTAAAGATTGTTCAATGTTTTTGAAAGTTATGCTCACCAAGGCTGCATTGATTTGATCAAAAATACAGTAAAAATGGCAAAAATTTGAAATATTTTTACAATTTAAAATTAATTTATTCCTGTGATCAAAGCTGTATTTTCAGCATCATTACTACAGTCTTCAGTGTCACATGATCTTCAGAAATCATTCTAATATGCTGATTTGTTGCTGAAGAAACATTTATTATTATTATAAATCAATGTTGAAACAGTTGTGCTGTTGAATATGTTTGTGGAAACCATGATTTTCAGCATTCTTTGATGAATAGAAAGTTCAAGAGAACAGCATTTATTTGAAATCTATTGTAACATGTCTTTACTGTTGCTTTTGATCAATTTAATGCATCCTTGCTGAATAAAAGTATACATTTAATTAAAAGAATCATACTGATACCCACCTTTTAAAGGCAGTGCACAAAATAGTGTGCTATTTCTATAATATTTCCCTCATATTTGAGCTTGACAACCCATTATAAAAAATAAAAGAGCACTCTGTACATTTTGCAAAACATCTGCTTTTGTGTTCCACAGAAGAAAGAAAACCAGGCACATTTGTAATGACACAAGCATGAGCAAATGATGAGAGTTTTCATCTTCTGCTGAACTCTAACTTCAAACATACCAACACACTCACAGAAGTGGCAGTGAACTCTGGTTTTCCCACACGCTGCGTCTGGAGGGAGCGGGATCGTTTGTAGCAGACTCAGGGATAGTGTTCACTCGCAGTAGTCCACATCCTCTTTCTAACACATGTTGGGGATCGGCACGGCTTTGATCGTGTGTCTCAGTAACCTTGTCACATCAACGGTTTCTGGTTTTACACCCCACTGTTACGGCTCGTCTCTCTTCCTCGTGTCTTCCTCTCTGTTCATTCTCTTGACTTCCACCTCACATCTTTCCACACTCATCTTACTGGGTTCCTCTGCCCTTGTCTCCCTTTAATGACTCACAAATGACTACAAGACTGTTCTTTTTAACGAATCAAACAAAAATCAAGATATATTGATCTAAATCGATTGGAGCGGTTCTTGAGAACCAAAAACTTACTTTTTAAACTATAAACAAATTTGGTGTAGAAACAATTCTCACCTCAGAAACCTGTTTTTTGGGGGGGTTTTACAGTATAATGTAAACAACAAAAGTTATGCAACCAATAATAGTTTTGTTTAATATAAAAGAACTGTTGAGGAACCAGAATCATTAAAGGAATAGTTCAATGCTGAAATCATTCTCACCCTCAGGCAATCCAAGATGCAGATGAGTTGGTTTCTTCATCAAGTTTGGAGAAATGTAGCATTCCATCTCTTGCTCACTAATGGATCCTCTGCAGTGAATGGGTGCCGTCAGAATGAGAGTCCAAACAGCTGATAAAAACATCACAATAATCCACAAGTACTCCACACCACTCCAGTTCATCAGTTAACATCTTGTGAATTGAAAAGATGTGTGTTTGTAATAAACAATGCATTGCTAAGAATTTTAAACTTTAAACTGTCAATTCTTGCTAAAATATGAGTCCATAATCCTGAAAAAGTCCATCTCCTGTTGTCCACTTACATCACAATCCACCCACATATTTGTTTAGAGCTGTTTTGGTTTGTAAACAGTGCTTGATCTGTGCATATTTCTCTCCTGATTCAGATGAGGCGACTTTTTCACTGGAGGAAGTGTTATTATGGATTATGGACTTTTACTTTATCCTGAAACAATGGTTTAAAGTTAAAACACGTTACTGATGGATTTGTTTCTTACAAACACACAGCTTTTCATCTCACAAGATGTTAACTGATGGAATGGAGTGGTGTGGATTATTGTGATGTTTTTAATCAGCTGTTTGGACTCTCATTCTGACGGCACCCATTCACTGCAGAGGATCCATTGGTGAGCAAGTGATGTAGTGCTACATTTTAACAAGTTATACTGTAAACTATGATGGTTATATGAAGCTCCACATCTCCTCCTCCCTCCAGCACACCTGTTTTGTATAAGCGCTCTGATTTAATGAGAGTATCTGTGGCTGATCAAGCACCATGTCGCTTTAATGCTGTGTCATTTATCAAATCTGCCAGAGTTGCATGCAGCGCGTTTGTTTCATTAGTGCTCGCATCATATAATCACTGTGACAGCGTCCACCAAACCTGCACGGAGTCTCATTTCATATCACTTACCGGGTCCATGATGAATGAGCTTTTAACTATTAATGATCGTCGACATGCAATTAACTCGGCAGAGCACACAATAACATAATCATCACTTGCACACAATACATTTAGCATCAGGAGGCGAAGAGAGAATGATTGTTTTCTGTGTTAATTAAGAGCACTTTACCAATGATGATGTGTTCACAGAGAGAGAGAGAGAGAGAGAGAGAGAGAGAGAGAGAGAGAGAGAAAGAAAGAAAAGCCTCAGTTGTTCAGGTTTAGTCTTCTTAGACTAATCAACCCAAACTCTACATGGATGAATACCACAAAAACAAACCCAGGTCATATCTTATCCCCAAAGTTTGAGAAAAAACAATATTTGCACAGGGAATTTTGCATTATGGAATTCATTTTTATAACAATTAAGCATATTTACTCCAACAATTCTCATTACTGTAATGCATCTGGGCATTTTGAGATTTTTAATACATATTTTTAATGGCATTATTTTCATGGTTATTATTATTAGATCATCATTACTGTAATTTTATACAATATTACACAAAATATGCTGTAATGATTTTTATTTAAAAAAATATCGTAAATAAAAGTACAAAAAATAGTAACACAATGTTTTCATTCTCTTCAATTAAAAAAATGCATATATTATTATTACATCATTGTAATGAGAAAGTAGGAGGGAAATGTACATAAAAGTAAATAAATATTGGTCCTAAAATAACCTTAATTTTCTTGGGTTTCAAAATCAATCAATCAATCAAATCATATTTTTCCAAAACAGCTTCACTTTCCTGCGGTAATCAGTCACTCAATCAATCAATCAAATTGTCATTGGTCAAATAAATAAATAAATAAACAAGAAATCATTATAATCAAATCACAGTGATCATCATCTGGTCACCAAATAGTGTATTGACAAACCACAAGTTATGACACTAAAACCCACCAGCAAATACAGATGTTCTGTTAATGCCTCTATCAATAAAGCACAAACATCTCCCAAAGAAGCTGTTCTGAGCATGTTCTTCATACAAACTGTCTGACATGCATTAGTTGTGCTGCTCTGAGAATAAGAGACTCAAACTGTTCCTAAAACACAAACTGTAATGTTGTATGCCAAGTAACCTACAGTAAATGCAAGCTACTTCATCTAAATGACCTGTCAAAATCAAAAGATTTGTGATTTGTGTTCAAGGCTAATTTAAGGGTCATATCAGATAAAGCCCCTGTTTTAAATAAACAACTGTGCAGTTTGACTTTTGCGCGCCCGTGATGCCCCAAAATGCTGTTTGACTAAGCAGGCAGCATACTAGTTTTTGAGCCGCAGCCACATAGTCATGTGAAAGTTGTAAGTGCACAGAGCAGTTGTAGTAAATGTGCTCTTACCGGCTGTAAACATGCTCCCGGCGCAGCAGACGGTCAGCACGGACACAACATGCGCGCAGACCGCGGGCAGGAGCGCACGCCTCGGGCTGTACCGGGTGGACATGGTGCCCCACCAGAGATCCACACCGACGATCCACGCGGATCACGGCTGCGCGACCATAATATAGAGCAGGACAGACGGACAGCAGCTGAGGACTTCTGACACTTCCTGAAATGTGAGAGACTCTCAGAGCGCGCCACACATCAGCTTTCCATGAGCGCACGAGCCACATGAACTCAAGCGCGCGCGCGTGTGTGTGTGTGTGTGTGTGTGTGTGTGTGTGTGTGTGTGTGTGTGTGCCGCTGTCTTGACGCCTCTGATTTGGATGAGAAAAGACCAGACGCAGCGGTAACAGTTTACAACAACGTTCATTAACATTCGCTAACAAACAGTATGTGACCCTGGACCACAAAACCAGTCATAAGCAGCATGGGTATATTTGTGGCAATAGCCAAATATAGCCTACATTGTATGGGTCAAAATGATCGATTTTTCTTTTATGCCAAAAATCATTAAAGATCATGTTCTGTGAAGATATTTTGTACATTTCCTACCGTAAATATATCAAAACTTAATTTCTGCTTAGTAATAATAGTAATATTTTTTTTCCTATCATAACAACTCTCAGAAGATTTTAGTAATGGATATGACAATGTTGATGCATTTGGTCTTGGCAGAATTGATACACTGCTGCTGTTGGTTATTGCAGTAGTTGTTATTTGTTATATGCTATATATGCTGCAGCAAACATATTTTTAGATATACTGCTGCTGAACAAATAGCATGTAAAATAACCTGTAGCAGATCTACACAGGTGGAGCTGGGAAGGTGGAGGGTTTCAGAGGAACTCTGAAAGCGTGCTGCAAAATACTCAGGTGAATGCTAACCAGCTGTTTAAATGTACAGCAGTAAGCTCATTGGCTGCATATGCAACATGAACCAATCAGCTTGTGTCAATTTATTTAATGCTGTGAATAACAGCAGTTACTTTAAGAATCATGAAAGTTTCATGAAAGAACTTGGTATTTAAAATAAAAACATTAGTATATTTAGACAATATGAATTTGTTCCATGACATTTCTATTTATTATAATGTGCATTAATTGAATTTAAGCATTATATCATTTTATTATGTAGATGTTATAAATGAAAGTTATTGTGAAGTGTTTTGTTAATAAATGTACTGTATGTGGTGAGATTTATGACTCTGGTAAACATTATATCTTCTATGGAAAAGACATTTAAAGAGTGAGTTGAAAGGGCAACAAACCACATATTGATCAGTTCGATCCAGTGGCGGTAATTTTCATTAAAAGCTGATAATTAATTGAAATGATCATTATACCATCTAATCCCATGATTAGAATATCATAAAATATACCAATTTTTAGATATCAGAAATGAATTGAACCAAATGATTCCAATGACTGTTTTGTGGTTTTTGGTGGCTTGTTTTGTGGTTGACCTCTTGTGACCTCTCAAGATATCAGTAAAGTAAATTAATAATGCAAATGATCTACTCTGTTTATACCACAGTTAGCATTGAGTCTTCATGTCCAGTGCATGCAGGTGCGATACTACTACACTGATTACTGCAGCACAAGAGCAATAACACAGGTGTGAAATCACCACATCCATGATGAACCTGTGCATTATTTAAAAGCTGAAACAAATAAAGAACACGAAAGGAAGCTCAGACTGCACACGCCGGAGAGATCCGAGCACAATAACAACATCAACAGCGTTTGGTTCGTAGCCACATGAGTGAAACCTCATTTCGAAAGAGCAAAATACTGTGATTTCATCATTCTGTTCTTGCATTGCCCCGATTTCAAAAGAGCAGACAGGAATGGATCCAACTTCAAGAGACAGCAGAAATCCATTTGAAACACGTCTTCGTCTCAAAGACTGTCCCGTAGCTGGAGAAAAGAAACAGACTTTAACATCGAACCTCCATTTAGACAGCGATTGGCTTTAAAGAATGATTTAATGAAGTATTTATGCATGAATGAGTGTCAGAGTGAAAGAATAAGTCAGAATAATGATATTACTTAATGTGTCACTGTCCACCAGGATTGTTTTCATGAATTGTTCATGGCTCACATTTCAAAAAGGTGATTTATAAGGATTTAAATGCATTTCTTCATAGTCAATTTTTTTTTCCAACAAGACAAATTGAATTACTATAATTATCAATATAATGTTAATAAATTGCAATAATTATCAAAAATATGAAAAAAATGAATATTTCATAAATATACATACATATATTCCAGTGTTATTTTAGTATAATTTAAATAATATTAGTTTTTGTTAAAAAATTTGAATATTTTTTTTTTCAATTGCAGTTTTAGCATTTTTTCATCATTTTTATTATTATTTTGTTGTGTTTTTGTCATTTTTATTCGTTTTTTATTATGTCCATATAGTTTTTCATTTTTCTTCAGTTTAGTTTTAGTTATTTTAGTACAAGTTAAACTAAATGAAAATGAGAAATGTTGAAATATAATATTTAACTGTAATAACAACAACAGCAAAAAATAATAATGATTATAAATATATAATATACATGTACTGCGTTAGGCTAACTGAGACTTGTCATAGCACTTGCATGTTGTTGCTCTTTTGTTGGTTTTGATTGCTTCAAGTGTCCTCATTTGTAAGTCACTTTGGACAAAAGCGTCTGCTAAATGACTAAATAAATAAATATAAATACATTATATATATATAGAGAGAGAGAGAGAGAGAGAGAGAGCATTGTTTTAAATAACCTAGTGACTGATCGATTTTACAAAGCAATCATGATAACAGGGTTAAAAAATAATTATGAGAACCCTACAAAAACATCAAATAAATTATATAAATTAACATAAAGTTACTAGATTTTCAGGTATTTAGGGAAATGCCTGTAACAGCCCATAGTAAAAATCCTCCAAGTCATTACTTACTCATATGTTAATGAGGAACACAAAAGGACCCATTTGCTAGAATGGCCCTCATGGGCCCCGAGCTCTTTGTTGATGTAATTCAGAGGCCTGGGATTGTCTCGTCCCGTCCCGGGGTCAATGTACCAGCTGTCTTCAGGTGTGAAACAGACTCCAGACGAGCTCCTGTGATAAAGCAGGGTCAGTGTTCACCATATACATGTCCAATAAACTTCACTGCATGCTTTCACCTGTGCCATCCATTCACTGCGGTGGGAAAAAAACAAGAAATGCTTTATGATCGATTACCTGTGGTGTCTCCATTTCACCTGATGAAGTAATCCTTCAGTTCTGCTATCAAAGAAGGGGTCTGGTTCTCCTATCTCCAGGTACAGACCTCAGCAGGGGTGATCGGGTCCAAACTATCAGAACAGACTTTACAGTCTCAGACAACAGGGTTTCTAGTTTCAAGAACGCCTTTGAAAGATCCTATTGCTCATTCAGCATGTCATTTTTAAAAGTTTGTAAAACCCTTTTGTATCTAAGGAACCTCAATAATTCTCAGAGAAAAGGCGATTTATGGGTTTACGTGGTTCGCTCTGATTCTAGGTCAGTATTTTTGCTGTAATAATCAACATCCCGCTATGATTCATCACGACTCTTCATCCGAGGCCAGAAGTTTCTCAAGAGCAATATTCATCCATCCATCCAGCCGAAATGTATTCGATTTCCTGTTATTTAGGACTGTGCTTTTAGGATTCTGTCATTTTTATTAGCATCAAACTCAAAGCCCAGAATACTGAGAAAAGCCCTCTTGCAAAAACACATCAATATTCATCATGACATTAGGAAAAGATTCTAAATGTAGTTGGCCTCGAAGACAAAATCTGCTCTGAGATTTGTGCTAAAGGTTTAACAGGAAAATAAGAAGGCATAAAACATGTTTTTTTTTTGAAGCACAAAGCTGAATTGTCAACACTGGCATGTAAACAGAGACTCTCGGGGGCCGTTCGAGCAGGAGACGTTCTTGTGTTTGTCTGTACCCATACATCAGATGGAGCTCTTTGGCCATTGCATTGCATCTTATGAACTAGGGAATGGATATATAACCTGTGAAACATTTTGATTTAAATAAGTTAGTGAAATAAAATTAAATACAAAAAAAATGAATACCTTTTTTTTAATTTGGTTTAACTTGATGTTCTAAAATAACTAAAAACTGAAATTAAAATGAATAAAAAGTAGTCAAATTAAAAATAGTAATGTCAAAAACACAGTAAAAATTACTAAAACATTACATAAAATTAAAACATTTTATTCTGAATATTATAGTAAATCTGCAAAATAACACTGGCATGAATGTTTGCTTTTTAAGATGCTGAGTCAAGTTAAAAAGGTTAATAATTATTGTTAATTAAAATGTAAATTAATAAAATATAATAAATAATAAAAATAAAAACAATCAATATAAAACAGATACAATTGTTTAAAAATATTTTAGGCTATTTGTTTAGTTCAATAACTGACAGTCATTAGAGAACTGTGTTGTTAAATTATTAAAATATCAGGGGGACTTCAAGCAATTATAGATTTACTATTTATAATATATATAATTTATAATATTTGAGATCAAACAGGTTCAGTTTACAAATAAAGTTTGTGAATCTCAGGCATAAAACATAAAAAAAAACAGTCAAGTAAAGTAAAGCCAGCATATGTCATATTTATAGCTATTTACCTGAATAGCATCTTCTAAAATACTAGCGCACCCTTGAGTAACCTGTAAATGCAAATATAATATAAACAGACAATTGTATTGTACCAAAGACTTCAACAAAGGCTTTATGCAAAGACAGTGCACTCACATTACTTAGGAATAGAAGAAACTGCTACGTGTGCATTGCTTTTATGATGTTTCCCCATTCAAGAAATAAAAGCTGTTACTTGCATGACTGAAATAGTGTTACAAATACGGCCGCTGAGTCAAATGACTTGCCTTGCAGGGACTTACAGGGATAATTTGTCCTTGGTTGAGCATTTGCACTTACATTTCTGTAGGCTACTTGTGTAAAGTCTGGCCTAAAATGCATCATCTTATCATATACACACAAAGAAAGCTACATTACTCCACTCCACATCTTCTGGCCCAATGTTTTGATTTTAAAATGTAATAGTTAAAATACCAAACACAATAACAGGACATAAAATAAAGTCTATCGAATCAAGTTTTACTGCAAGGCTTGAGTTTATAACTCGACTATTGCACAGTCATGTCCCGTCAAAGCAGGCACATGTGGGACAGTCTTGGCTCATTCGGAGAGAGGACAAAAGCCTCTTTCACCCCGCGCAAGCACTCGGCTCCATTAGTGATGCATTCCTATTCAGACGAGGTCAAATTCCTTTTGCTCCCGGCTAATGGCTCGGAGAGACACGGACAGAGGAAGGCTACTGGTGTCATAATGAGCCCGCAGAACCTACGACTTCAAGGCTGAGAGCGGGATCAGGTCCTTCATGTTATAAGAATGTCTTCAAATGTTGAATTTTAGGCTTTTAGTGATGAGGACCACAGCCGTAATGTGCTCCTTTATGTCGTGTATCTTACATAATATAATATGACAGGGATAGAAACACAGAAAGGGCAAAGAATCTGTCTATATGGCAACTGTAGCATCTCTAAGAAGCCAAAAGACTCTCCTGATGTCCTGTGTTTGCCATGTGATACTGTTGAGAATCTGTAGGACGGAAAAATGCAAGGTTTCCATAAAAATATGAAGCAGCAAACACTGTTTTCAACATTGATAATAATCAGAAATGTTTCTTGAGCAGCAAATCAGCATATTAGAATGATTTCTGAAGGAGCATGTGACACTGAAGACTGGAGTAATGATGCTGAAAATTCAGCTTTGTATCACAGGAATAAATTACATTTTAAAATATATTCAATTGGAAAACAGTTATTTTAAATTGTAAAAATATTTCACAATTTTTACTGTATTTTTGAGCAAATAAATGCAGCCTAGCTGAACATAAGAGACTTAACATTACAAAACCTTAATTATTCCAAACTTTTGACCAGTAATTTATGTATAGAGAGAGAAGATGTAATCCAGAGCCAAAGAAATGAGGCTGCAGTCCATGTTTAAGGCACATTCATTATGAAAGGAACTATTTCATAACATTTATAACTAATGTCATGTCATATTTTTCAAGGGCCGGCATGAGAACTGTGGAGTGAGAAGTAAAACGAGTCCAAGGCGGTGTCAGTGATTTCCTCCTCTCTGCAAAATCTGCTCCAGAAGTTTCTGCAAAAAAATAAATAAAGAAATAAAAAGCCTTTGGTCAGTTTTATTCAAAACGTCCATCATTTGTGGTCAGCAAGAGATAGACACACCAAATGTTTTTGTCGAAACACATCATAATTAATACTAGATGTCTGGGTGATTCTTTTCTCCCATAGGGTGCTTTAAAGAACAAATGCTGCATAAAAAAAAACAATCATTGTAGCTTTAAACATCTACTGTTTCTCATGAGTGTTGAAAGGTTCAGTTTGCAAACATTTTCTCTATGGCACGTTCCCCACCAAGACTTTCCCTTCTGTAACACATGTGTTAAATAGTTTACTCAAAAATGAAAATTTTCTGAAAATGTACGTATACACACCCTCAGGCCATCCAAGATGTAGATGAGTTTGTTTCTTCATCAGATTTGGAGAAATGTAGCATTCAATCACTTGCTCACCAATGGATGCTCTGCAGTGAATGGGTGCCGTCAGAATGAGAGTCCAAACAGCTGATAAATACATCACAATAATCAACAAGTAATTCTCACGACTCTAGTCCATCAATTGAATGAAGCCAAAATTTGTGTGTTTGTAATAAACAAATCCATTATTAAAGACGTTTTTAACTTCAAAATGTTGCTTCCAGCTGAAATATGAGTTCTCTATCTGTAATATTGCTTTCTTCAGTGAAAAAGGCGCCTGGTCTGAATCAGGACAGAAATCTGCACAACTCAAGCACCGTTTACAAGCAAAAACAGTCCAGAACAGCTCTACAACAATTTCCTTTTTCACTGGAGGAAGCATTATTATGGATTATGGACTCGTATTTAGCTGGAAGCAACGGTTTGAAGTTAAAACAACATCTTGATAGAATTGTTTCTTACAAACACGCAACTTTTCACTTCACAAGATATTAACTGATGGAATGGAGTCATGTAGATTACTTGTGGATTATTGTGATGTTTTTATCAGCTGTTTGGACTCTCATTCTGACGGCACCCATTCACTGCAAAGGATCCATTGGTGAACAAGTGATGTAATGCTACATTTTTACAAATCTGTTCCCATGAAGAAACAAACTCATGGCCTGAGGGTCCAAATGCACTTGATCAAGAAAGGAATCAGATTTTCCAGGATGTGAGATGAATGTTCATCTCAACAGATGTATGTTGAAGAATTGCCCATAAAAAGAGAGGGAGAAACAGAGAGGAAATATTGGAAAAATGTCCAGCCTCATGACAGACACACACATTTACTGGCTGGCAATGATTTCATTGTCTATATTGTATGTGTATATGTGTGTGTGAGTGTGTTATCATGTGCATGTGCAGTGGTTTCATTGGCAGTGGATGGGTGTTCATTCCTGTGAACAGTGGCTCTATACACACACACACACAGCACAATGAAGCTCTTTACAGCGCTGCCAACCAGAGAGCATACAAAACACACACACACACACACACATTTGCACACAGAATATTTTCCTATTATTCATCTCTCACATGCACACCTTCATACATACACCACCACCATTCCACCATTATCATCAATAACTGAATGTATCAATACATAATGATGTTAGAACATGAACTACTATATAAATAAAGGATGAAACTTCAGCCGTGTTCAGAAGAGCATACTATCAAAACTAATCTTATGATGAAACTGATAAAACAATTGATGATGAAACTGTTGAAAGAGTTGCCATACGACAAAAATACCTGAGCAGAATACATGTACATTTCTGCGCATATATGAGTAGGGTGGAGTAAGTCAAGTCTCAGTTTCAGATAGTCTTTGGTGATTTTCTGAGCAACCTACAATGATATTCTGGCCTATAGAGACATCTGGTGGCCAGAAAGTATGACATGTACACTGATTGAGGTCACTGTACCATTATAAAGTAAAATATATATTTTATGTATGTAAAATGTTAAAGATAAAGTAACATTATATGCAATAAAAATGTATTTTTTTTAACAATGGGGTGTATCCGTATTTATCAGATTTTATTAATTGTTGTTCTGTTTTTGTTTTTTTACTTCAAAGAATATCTTGGTATTACAGTACGATGATATTCAGAGTCAGAATCAGAATGAGCTTTATAACAGGTATGTTTACATATGAGGAATTTGTTTTAGTGACAGAACACAGTGCGACACAGCGGAGCTTCTGTCACTAAAACAAATTCCTATTTATTAAATATTGAGCAGTCAGACTCAATCAGAATCGAGTATTGAGAATCATCTATGAGCTGTAACATAACACACACACACCTGGCTCTGTTTCATCTCTGGTATGATTCACCTTAATCTAATGCCCGCAGGTTTTAATTAACCCCAGGATGTCGTCAGAGAAATCAGACTTTAATGCGGTGTCAGAAGTCTGACACAGCTCACCCCTCTCAGCATAATTACACACGCCACACACAGGTCAGTCTCTCATTAATGCTCACAACACTGGACTCTCTTGAGTCTGCTCTTGAGCCTTCAGAACACTGAGAGACTTTCAAAATAGTGTCAGGTCATTGTGTGTGGAGAACACAGTTTATAACCAAACAACATAACCTGGTGTTTCCCAAACTGAGGTGCATCAGTTGATGAAAAGCTAACAATTGAATCACAAAAATATAAAATTACAATTTTAAATAATTTAAAATGTAATAAGTGAATTATACAATGTAATAAAATAATTTTAAATAAAAATAAAACACTTTAAATATTATACTAATTTTTATATTTTATAATATTGGATTAATAAAATTGTATTTGTTTTCCTGCATGTTATGCGATCATTAACCGAAATCAGAGAATTGTGAATATGCAGATGTGTTGTTATAATATTAAAACAGTAATGTAAAATGTCAGAGGTACTTCAAGGAAATATTTTAGGTCAAAGTGGTTTAGCTGACAGAAAAGTTTGGGATCTATCCATCTATTCAAGTACAATCAAAGTTTTTGTCCTAACCAGCATCAACTGCGACAAACAACATAACATTTGTTTATTGGTTTCTATTATTTTTTTGTTGATGCTGTTTATTTTATTATCATTAACAAAAACATTTTTGTTAATGGAAATAAAGCTGAAAGCTGACATAGACCTATTTATGAATTTATTTATTTTTCCAGATCGCTCTAAACAGACCAACTATTTATTACAACTAAAAAAATACATTCAAATAAATTACATATTTGCTTTAATTTAAAAACAAATAACAAAAGCACATAATTACTAAATATGAAAACTAAAATATAAAAAAGGCTAATTCAAAATGTTAATAAGAACTATAATAGTATATAAGTAATACTAAAATAACATTGCTGTGACATCACACTTTGTAGACCCCATTGCTAAATCTCATTGGGTTAAAATCTATATTTTAAGTATATATCTATATATATATATATATATATATATATATATATATATATATATATATTGTGATTGACTGTGTGCACCAGGTGTAAGGATTTATTCATCTCACAGTATGAACAGCAATAATAGTGATGCTTGACACGGCAAATAATAACATAAACAAATGCTGGTCAAAAGCATCATTCTGAGCAAAGCTGATTGTTAGCAGTCAGTGTGATGTGTGTGAATGTGAAGACAGGCCTAGAAATGTGTTTTCTGACAGAAAATGTGTTGAATATCACTCTCCGCTCTCTGCGTCAGGGACTAGTCTATATTTAGACGAGTAAGAGGTGTTTAGGAACAAAATACATCGGCCAAAATCAATTCCCACTGCTTAACGGGCGGAACGGGTTTAGAGAAGGCGTCCTCCTCCGGTCCGATTGAATTAGGAGAATTTTTTTAAGATAACTGAACACCTCACGACGGCGTATTGGAAAAGCTTCACTTTCAGGATTAATGCTGAGAATGCATCTAATTCGTTGAACCAGGTAACAGCGAATCAAAAAATAAATCCCTCCCACCTGTGCTGTAATGAGTACTGATCCGAGATCAGTCTTCACCACTAACTCCTCTAAACAGCTCTCAGATCAGTCCTACACGTCTGCAAACAATACATCTACCTTTTTAAAGAGCTCTGCCCGCAGCCTGTTGGTCCGAGATGCCAGTTTTCTTTTCTCCTCTTCCTTTTTCCTCTTTTCTTCCTCTCTCCTCTTCCTCACCTCAGGCAGCTGGTTATAACTCCTGTCAACCAAAGTTCACAGTTAGCATGCGTGACATACTAGCTGCATTGAAGAAAGTGGCGCCTGTGCATGCAAAAGTCACTGCAATGAGGCCAGGGTGTTGCTAGGGTGTTCTGGTGGTCCTCTGGGTGTTGTTGGGGTGTTCTGTGTGGTTGCTAGGGTGTTTCGAGTGGTTTCAGAATATTTTTGAGGTCTTCTGGGTGTTCTGGGTGGTTGCTAGGGTGCTTCAAGTGATGTTCAGAATGTTTTTGGGGTGTTCTGTGTGGTTGCTAGGGTGTTTAGAGTGGTTTTCAGAATGTTTTGGGGTCTTCTGGGTGGTTGCTAGGGTGTTTCAAGTGATGTTCAGAATGTTTTTGGGGTGTTCTGGGTGTTGCTAAGGTGTTGGTGGGATGCTCTGTATGGTTGCTAGGGCATTTTTAGTGGTTTTCAGAATATTTTTGAGGTCCTCTGGATGTTGCTAGGGTGTTGTTGGGTGTTCTGTGTGGTTGCTAGGGTATTTTGAGTGGTTTCAGAATATTTTTGAGGACTTCTAGGTGTTGCTAGGGTGTGTTGTGTGTGGTTGCTATGGTGTTTTGAGTGGTTTTCAGAATGTCTTTGTGGGGTTCTGGGTGGTTGCTATGATGTTTTGAGTGGTTTTCAGAATGTTTTTGGGGTGTTCTGGGTGTTGTTGGGGTGTTCTGGGTGGTTGCTATGGTGTTTTGAGTGGTTTTCAGAATGTTTTTGGGGTGTTCTGGGTGGTTGCTATGGTGTTTTGGGTGATTTTCAGAATGTTTTTGGGGTCTTCTGGGTGATTTCAAGGGTATTTTGGGTGATTGCTACTGGTATTTTCTTACTGGCAATGCAAATAAAATCCACATTTGAGTCTCTCTGATAGTCTGGTCACTCTTCCTATAAATTTTAATTTAAAAAAGAAAAATAATGTATCATATTTCTGTTGATCTTTTGTGACATCAGAATACATCAGAGTCAGAATTAAGAAACAAACATTGAATATTTACACTGATATATTGGGGAAGTCATGGCCTAATGGTTAGAGAGTCGGACTTGTAATCCAAAGGTTGTGGGTTCGAATCTCGGGTCCGGCAGGGATTGTTGGTGGGGGAGTGAATAACCAGCGCTCTCTCCTCCTTCAATACCACGACTGAGGTGTCCTTGAGCAAGGCACTGAACCCCCAACTGCTCCCCGGGCGCCGTAACATGGCTGCCCACTGCTCCGGGTGTGTGTTCACTTAGGATGGGTTTAAATGCAGAGAATACATTTCACTGCTGGTTATATACTCTCTATATAATCGTGTATGTGACAAATAAAAAATTCTTCTTCTTCTTCTGATATCTGACATAACTGGCCGTGTTATTCAGTCATACACCACATCGGCGGCTTAAATCAAACTTCTGAACACAGGCACTCATTTGTGCAGAATCCATCCAGCCGTGCATCAGGGAGCTTTAATTCGGAAGCACAGTGAGACCAGATCTAATCGGATGAGGTTTCATTCAGCGGCAGCAAAACAAACAAGCTGTGAAAAGCACAATCAAGGCGGCAAAACCGTGCGGCTGCACGGACACACACAACACCTTTAATACAGATAGAACTGATACACCTGTGTGTGTGTGTGTCTGAAAGACAAATAAAGCAGAAAAGGTGTTTCTCAAAACAGGAAGTGGCATGTTCTTTACCTCCTGAACCGCAGCTGTAGACTCCTTCCCATGATGCTTTTGTCTTTGGATTTCACAAGGCTTTCTGCAGAACAAACACACACACAATAAATGGGGTTTCTGCATAGGTCAACTCTAATTTGATGACAAAATTATACTGAAGAAACAGTAGAATCTATGATTAAATGTTGGTCAAACATTAACTTGTTATGGATCCCCAAAAATCAGAAAATAAAGTGGTGCACCAATTTATTATTAGTCTACAATCAAGTCCCATTTTGAAAAATTACAAGAAGCAAGCTTCTGTTTACAATATGTCCTCTGCAGTGAAATACAGGAATAATCAGGCCCACATTGAATTTATGCATGCAAAAAGGGCCACGGATTTCTGACAGCTGTTATTTAAGCTATACACATACCTTTGCATGTTTATGTAATATTTTGTCTAATTTGATTATGCATTCAGCTGTCCATGTTTACAGTCATTCAGATTCTGTCTGTGCGCCACAATAAACAACAAGAGGCCATGTGTTACAGTGATTTCATCACAATTAAGAACTCTTAAACCAGCCTAATGTGGTTTGCCGTTCTCAAACTGGTTTCTATTGGTCAGGTTTGATGATTTTAGATATTTAGAGCACAGGAAGAGAAACTACAGCAGCTTGACATACAGCTAAACCACTTGAGTTGGTTTAAGCAGATTTTTTTCTCCATTAACTGTGATAAAATCAGTGTTGGGTACAACCTTGAGTGAATGGTAGCTCTAAAAAGCAGCTATATATATATATATATATATATATTAATATGAATAATAATTATAATTTATATAATTATATATATTTATTATTAATATGAATAATAATATGACAGTGATGAAGATGATGCAACAATATTTATAAAAAATGGAAAAATTAGTTTAATTTTTTTATATTTGGTATATATTTTAATATATATTTTTGATTTTCAATAATAATAATAATAATATAGCAAATAAATATATATACTTTTTTTAAATGTGTCCATTTAATTTTATATATATTTGGTATATAATACATTTTAATATATATTTTATATTTTTAATAATAATAATAATAATAATAATAATAAAAACAACTACTATATATAACTACTATATATACGTCATACATACATACATATATATTATTTGAAATCAAAATTGTATCTTTTTGTTTGCAATAATAATAATAATAATTTGACAACATCTTTAAACATGACTCAACAAATAAATTCAGAGTCAGTAATGTGTTTTATAATATTGCTAAAACACCTAAAGCAAGTCTAATGTTAGTGATGCAGTTTTAACAGTGTTCAGATGGGGGCGATATTTCCTGTCTTTTAACAGCCACTGATATTCTCTCCAGTGTTCTGAACAATCCCTGCTCTCATTTCAGATGCTGATTTGATAAACAGAGTCTGTCTGAATATTGAGGGCATGAAAGTGTTGTTCATTTCGACTGCGTCTGAACGTGTATGAATGTCTTGATGCTGATAGCGTGTGCCGCACACCTCCGCTCTCGAGTGTCTGTGGTGAGCTGTGGGAGTTCTGCCTCTCCTGCGACCTCCTCTCCAGGGCTCGAAGTCTGGCCTGTGAGCGCTGGATGAAATCAGGCCGTCTGATCACTAAAGCCTCCTGTACACACAGAGCACACACTTTCATTAAAGGACCAAAAGAACCGTTGAGATTACTAAATCAACAAGTTCAAAGCTGCATTAAAATCACAAATCTATCTATCTATCTCTATCTATTTATTTATTTATTTAATCCAAAACACAGCTTTCAGTTTAAGATGATGAGCAAAAACTTTTTTCCTGGGAAAAAAATGAAAGTCACATTTTTACTAAAATACAATATGGATTTTTTATTATTAAATATACATTTATAAAGTCATTTTTAAAATACAAATTGTATGTTGTAAGGAAAGAGAGATTAACACCTAGAAAAAAAAAAAAAAAATTATCTTTTTTTAAAAAAAAAAAAAAAAAAAAAAAAAAAAGCTCTGGATGAGCAAAAACTTTCTCCTGGGAAGAAAAATTATTTAAATAAAACATTTTACTCAAGTAAAAAAAAATTATAAAAAAAATTATATATCTATATGTCTATCTATATATATATATTATTATATATATATATATATATACATATACACATGGCTTTGATAATAAAAGTCATCCCATCTTTAGAATTCTACAAATGATAATTTAAAAAAGAAAAACTCCTGAAATGGCTTTTTTTATTCTAAAAATATTTTCTTTTAGAGGTAGGGTTATAGTTTGAGTTGGTCTACAGTCATTACAAATGGTTTTATTTGTAGACATCTATTGTATGTCCTCATTTAGATAGCCAGTCAATGAACTTCATTATTTTGGTGCAGAAGTACCTGCAAACAACAGAAGAGAGAAGAGTAACTCACGCTAAGTGACAGTGGAACTAAAGCAGTTTCAGAAAGGTTATTTTGGGACTCGAATGGGACAAAATCCACACATTGATCTACTGGACATGTTTTGTTCTTTCCATCAGCACCAGCAGCCTCTTCTTTGAGCTCTCTGTGTTCATTTTGCCCTTTATCCTCTGTTAAACACACTGTTAAAGAGGAACAATATTCAGTCATGAAACAACAGCTCTTGTATCAGAGGAATTTAGAAAAACTCCAACTGTGTGTTGAGATGCACTAACACCAACATGACCAGAGTGTAAAGACCAACATGACCAGAGTGTAAAGACATCAATGTCTCTCTGCGGTCTATATAAAATCCCCTCATCCTGCTAAATGTCAGTGTGTTTCAAGTGAAGTTTGTGTTTGAGGAGAGATCAGGTGTACCTGCTGTTGCTGTGTGGGATGTAGTTAGTCTCTGCTGGGCCTGCAGCTTTATGTTGGCGATAACCGCAGCGGCGTTCAGGGCCAGGATGGCGTCTGCGCTCAGATCAGCCGAGTTATCTGAGAACAAAGAGACTGTGCATCATCCAGTCTCGGCTAGGCCTGAAACACACTGCACACAAGTAGCAAAAAGCAAACGCTTCTGGCTATGCAAGCGGGATTTTGTTGCTGCATTCAGAAATGTAAGTAATGCAAGTATGCTACGTTCTGTGGCAGAATGATATATAGTTCTGTTTGGCCAAAACTACTGTTAGTTAAAGTACTGACATACTCTCAATGTTAAACTAGAGAATGCAGAGAGTGCATTTGCAATACATTTAGGTCTGCATTAAAATATTTGCGTACAATATATTTTTGGTCTATGGACAGCTACAGCAAATACTGGAGTAAGGAGTTTCAACAAACTCATTTTCTATTATATTTTACTATATTATATTATATTTAATAAATACAAATTAAAAACAAATCTGCATATAGTTGTATAAAGCGTTAATCTCTCCTTTCTTGCAATGTACAGTTTTTGTGTTCAATCTTTTTTTTTTTTAAAGGTTGTAAATAAATTGATAATAATAAATTAATAGTAATATAATGTTTTCTAGATAACAGATAGATAGATAGCTAGATATTTTAAATTTAAAGTGCCCCTATTATGGATTGTTGAAAATGAGCTTTCATGCAGTGTGTAACACAGCTCTAAATGAATGAAAACATCCTGCAAAGTTTTAAATCTGAAAGTGCACCGTGTATAAAGTTATTGTCTCTCAAAAGAAAGAGTCGACTCTGAATCATTTAAATGAGTAATTTTTTAAACGAATCCCAAGCCGTTTCATGTTGACATCAACATGAAACATTAGCATATTGCCCGCCCACTGGTTGCACAGGCAGATCTGGGAAAACTTGATTTTCGCATTGGTCTGAATGAAAATGCAAATTCATTCTTTGCCACTAGGTGCCGCTTTTGGAGCGCTCAAAGCTCATAAACACTGCTTTAAATGAAATTTAAATTGAATTGGCCGATTGATTCGACCAATCACTGCAGATTAGCGTCACACAAAGGAGGGGGTTGGAAAAATGAATAGTTGAGCGAATCATTTGGGAGTCGTTGAGCAAACAAGGTACAAATAAATGCATATTATAAGAAAATGAAAATGACCTTGCATGCATGTCAACCTGTTGTTGGAGATTCCCAAAACCAAAATATGAACCTTTTATAACCCATAATAGGGGCACTTTAAAACCCTTACTTTACTAAAAATTAAGGGTTTTAGTAAAGAAAGGGTTTTCAAAATGTACATAATGATCCCTATGTGAGGGACTTAATAATTATAAAATATAATACATGTAATAAATTAATTATATTGCCATTTTTCTAAAACAAAATAAAAATATAAAAATTATCTGGAAAACATTATTCTATTTTACATATATATATACATTTTTACTATTAAATATACATTTATTTATCAAATTATTATTATTTATCAAATGCAAAGACTGAATAAAAACAAGGATGGATGGATGGATAAATAAATAAATAAATAGTCATGATTTAAAATTTTTAGAATTCTGTAAAAAAAAAAAAAAAAATCATCCTGAAATCCTACATTTCAGGGGGAAAATTACTTTAAAATGTCCTAAAAACTAAAAATCAATGTAAAGTATAAGCAGTAAATGGCATTTTTTAATGTAAAAATGCTAAATGTTTTACTTTTAGAGGTCGAGTTTGAAGTAATTCTAAGTGACTTTATTTCAAACAGTAGTCATTTCTGCATGTCCTCAGATAGTTAAATGTGTGTGTACGCATGTATTTCGGCGGCTGTCAGATTTCTCTGTGTGTAGCAGCTCTAAATTCCCACGGAAGCTCAAAAACCGGTATTGAAAGCAGAGTAGAAATAGATTATGCATGCAAAGAGATGCGTGGGAAAATGAAAAGATGAGAAAACTCAAGACAGAAAGAGAGAGAGCAGAGAAATCTCCCGTTTCAGGGCCGTCCACCGCTACCGTGCGTATCTGTCGTGAAAATCCTCAATTAAAAACCTCTGCTCTCTCGCACGATAATACTCATCCATTATACATCAAAGCGGCGCCGCGCGGCCTCAGCCTACAGTGTGTTCTTGTGCATCTACCGCCGAATATCCACACGGGTTCTGCTGGTACCTGCTGCTTTTAGTAGCGTGAGAGGTTTGACTCCTGAAATAGGTTCCTCACGATGCCACTCTTTCCTCGCGCTCCCGTCCTCGCCACCGGAGGCCCAGTGCCGTCTTGCTTCGCTGCTGCTGGAACTAACAAGGTCAATATTTGTCTTCTGGGGAACAGGAGAGCTCTTGTTGTGAAACGCTGGATGTGTAACTGCATTACTGCCAAGTTCTGTGCGGTTAAACAGGCTTGCGTTCGCAGCTGAGAGGCCTTCGAGGTGGCTTGTATGTTTTGGAGTCGCTCTCCCCTGCTGTGCTGCTATCGTTTGGGTTGTTGAGGTAGAGAGACAGACTAGATCTGTGCTGGGACCTCCACTGGTTTCCTCCTGGCTCTAGAGATATAGTTAACGGTTGGTTTAATGGTGAGGGATTGACTTTAGATTCATTATGGAGTCCTTCAGTGTAGCTGTGTCTGTATTGCGCTTGACTGAAACGCTCTCTCTGTTCGGTCATTTTCACAATGGTTGCCTTTCTTCTCAGTACCACGCCATGGTCCATCTCTTCACGATCAGAGCCAGAGGTCGAGGCGATGGGCAGGCTGGAAGTGCTTTTCGTCCTTTGTTCTGTGACTTTGACCACTAAAGCTTTTCTTCGTCCATCGGCGAGGTCATTCGTCTCTGGACTCAGAGGCCTGGAGTTTGTGAGCGTGACCTTCCTGGAAGTGATAGTGATGGACGATATTGAGGAGCTGAAGGACTCCGGCGCGCTTCCACGCCTGCATGTGGGATTTCTCAACACGGGATGAGGTCCAGCGTGGCATGTGGCCACCTCGGCTTTTGGATTCCAGGCTTGTGGTCCATTTCGTCCTCCCTCGGAGCTCACGGATCTCGAAGCCTGGAAGCAAACAAACAAAATCCCTTGAATTGGGCTTTGTGTGGATGAAAGAGGTTCTCTCTGCCTCCTGTGTGCACAGTAATGCTTTCAGAATCCATCATTCTGAACTGGTGCATTCCGCCGTTTCCATAGCAACCGTATCAGTTTTGGGGGCAATTCAGTTAAGTTGGAATTCAAGGCACTTTTTTATTCAATTATGAGAATCACAGGAGAGTTTTAATCTTGCCTTACTTTCATGGAGCCTGAACTCACAAAATACAGATGCTTGTGCATATGAACATAAAAAACAGTACCACAGTATATATCAAAGTACCATGGTGCCTTCATGGAATGGCATTCATAACCAGTTTAACTTCTGAAATACTAAATATTTGAGTGTAAAACTGGATGTTTAAACTAGAGAAAAATTATGCTTCTATATATCTGGTTAAATCCAACTGTTATAAGACCAGAAGCATGCATTAAGAAAGAATATTTTGAACAATTTTGAGTTCATGTTGTCTTTAAAATAAGGAGAGCATTAGCATTTCTATAGATATGGAAACAGTTTATTCTTTCTTCAGCCCCACAATAATCTATTGGAAGAGAAAATGGTAAAAAGATAGAATAACATCTGGTATCAAACACTATCCTGACTCTAAAAACTTAATTTAATCAAACTACAAAGAGATCAGCATCTGATGTATGTTTTATATTTTATACTAAAACACAATAAAGTTAAAATAACTTAATTTAAATTGATTTATAAATAAACAGAAACATTCGCAAAACATTCTTATGAATAAAATTCTTCTTAATGTCATTTTTTAACTTAAGAACTTCTTTAAGAAGTATTTTTTAGAATAAAAATATTATTTTTTCTTATCTTTTTCTTCTTATCTGGTATATACACTGTATATCAAAGTACCTTCACTTTGCTGTTGTACCTCCATGGAATGCTTTCATAACCAATATTACTTCTACAATATTTCATATTTGAGTGTAAAACTGAATGTTTTACAGGAACATGCATTAAGAAAGAACAGAGTCCGTTTTGGTTTTATATTGTTTTAGAAAAAGGAGGAGCATTTCTGTAGATACTGAAACAGTTTATTCTTTCTTCAGCCCCACAATGTCCCATTGGAGGAGTAAAATGGTACAAAGTTAATCAAAAACACAGAAAACAAAATGAGAGAGATGCAGAAAAGCTGCCTGGAGCAAACATCCCATAAGCAGCGCAATAAACAGACACAGAAAGAGATTTTCAGAGAACACATTTATCTGATAGAAACAGCCCACACTGTGTTCAGCTTAATTCAGAGCAACTGCTCGTCCTGCTGAAGTTGGTTTGTGTGTAGGTCATCTGGAATTATGATTTTAAAGAGCATTTACAGTGTTTCTAAATGAAAGGAAGCAAAGCACAGACAAACTTGATCAAAGATTTGCAATATTTGTTTAGTGCTTCATGAACATCTACATTACCACTTCAGATCCGCCCAACTTACACTACACTTATGTTCTTAGCAGATGCTCGCATAGAAAAGCAACGTGGGCCCAGACCGGATCTGCAGACTTTATTTTATGCACTGATTTTGAAGAAAATCCAATGGATTTAAACATGGTAAACTGTATTAAATAAGTTTATATTTTTATTTCAGCAAGGATGCATTACATTTCTATTTCAAATAAATGTTCTTACACAAAAATATGAATCAGCACATCCATTTTCAACATTATTAATAAAAAGAAATGTTTAGAGCAGCAAATCAGCCTATCAGAGTAATGATGCTGAAAATTCAGCTTTGCATCACAGGAATAAATTGCATTTTAAGATATATTCACATAGAAAACAGTTATTTTTAAATTGTAATAATATTTCACAATATTACAGTTTGAACATAAATGCAGACTTGATGAGCTTAAGGGATGTCTTTAAAACATTTTATATTTTATAATGTTTAAAAAAATAATTTAACATTTTTAAAAGAATAATAATAATAATAATAATAAAATGTTGTGCTGTCAAATGATTAATCGCAATTAATCGCATCCAAAATAAAAGATTTAGTTCACATAATATATGTGTGTGTACCGAGTATATTTATTATGTATATATAAATACAAACACATGCATGTATACATTTAAGAAAAATATGTTATGTTTATATAATAAATATATTTATATATAATATAAATTATATGAATATAAATATATACATGTAAATACCTGTAAATATTTTCAAAATATATACTGTATGTGTGTGCTTTATATATATATATATATACTAAATATACACAGTACACACACATATATGTAAACAAAAACTTTTATTTTGGATGCGATTAATCGTGATTAATCATTTGACAGCACTAATAAAATTACAAAATTACATTTGTTAAAAATAAGTAAAATATCTGATTAATGAAGGGTGGAGTTAGTGAAAAGAGCTTTTGCCAACAAGGTTGGTTATTTGCACTCAGTGTAAATATACACTGGCATTAATCAAACCATGTGCTTTTGAATCACAAGTTTATATCAAGAGCAGCAAGGCTATATGAGCCATGTAATCATACAAATCTATATTAGTATCTAATCTAATAAATGTGTCTTTTGGGTAAATTCTGTATTTATAATATGTAGGACAACAAACAGGCATCTCTCTGTTTGGGGGCCAAGAGACCCAAAGTCCATTTTAATAGTGTGAAAAATATTTCACATTAAAGCATCAGGCTCATTATGCATGACATTTTCTGATTTTAAGCAAAATTATAACATAACACACTTTATACGGCCAAAAATGTTACATCATTTCTGCTTGGTCTCTCAGAGACCCAAAATATAAAACATGAATAAATGCAATGGATTTTCACATGCTACAATGATCTGACTGGTGCACACTTCAGAAATACACTTCTGCAAGCTTTATAGTTAGATGTGTTTCTGCTGGTGTCAAATTGACCCCAAACAGAAACTGCACTGTATAATAATCATTTTTCTGAAAGGTGCATGCATACTTTATGATACATGAGAGGGATACTTTGAGTATTTCAGACAGCCAAACTGAAAATATTTGAAGGATTGTGTAATATCATTAATATAGGCCTACTGATAACAGAACATAAGGGTTAAACTCTGGTGCAAGTAAGTTCCTATATAAAGCAAACTAGTGTTTTCAGAAGACTGTTAGTCTCACCTGATGGAGGACGGATGGTGTTTTCTCAGGTGTCCTCCAGTATCTGAAGCCTACAGGTTCAGGCCTCGAAGTTTCCCTGTCTGAATAAAACAAAAAAAGTCCACTTTGAGGTGCATTTCACGCGTTTTTCATTGAGAAATGGAACATAAAGCCAAATAAAGAGTGTCTTTTTGCGTATGATATAAATCCAGCGGCGTTTCCTGCCACTCCTGTGTCACACTAAGGCCGATCTTCCTGCTGTGTGTGTTTACACTGTCAACAGAGGTCTGCTTAGAGCGACGTAACCTGCATCACTTACAGGTGTCATGAAGACAGAGAGCGAGCGGGAGAGACCTCCATCTGACAGACAGTCTCCGCGCCACCCGGCTGTGATGGATCGTTCTCCGTCAGCGTCGCCATGGAGACGCGGTCACGGCATAGTCTGAGTCTGACAGCGAAGGTGGCAAGCTAACTATTTCTTGCCGTCGGTTTTTTTAGGCAAGTAATCGCACTTCACACTGGCAGCTAACACCTGACAGGCAGCTATTTTCCCAGCATGCTCCCGGTTCGCGAGGCAGCGCGCTCAGGTGTTGTGTGTCAGCTTCTGAGTCGTACTGTATTTATGTATTCACATTGTCGTAATTACCAGCTGGAAACTCTGGGAAGCTTTGGCTTTCCGAGTTGAGGGCGTGTCATTTAAGAGCCGTGGTGGAAACAAATTGGTTTGGATCAAAATTTAGCTGAAATGTGTAATTTCTGTCTCATGAGCGTCACCATATAAAACTGAAAAAATATTGACTGTTTTCAAACAATACTGAACAGTCTCCATCTGCTATTGGTCAGCCAGCAGATAACCACGCCCCCGACCAAAGCCATTGGTTGAGGATAGTTGAATAATTTAGAGCAGTGCATGAATGATAAAATAAATACAGCTTTAGTTACACAAGGGCTGCACGATTAATTCAAATGAATAGTAATCGTGATACTGCTTACCATGATTGATGATAAAAACTGAAGATTTTTTCTTTTATAAATGTTGTTATTATTATTATTATTATATTATCTAAAATACTTAATTTTTTCTTAAATACAATATATGAATTTAATATTTTTTTCATTTTTGTCAATAACCTTTCTATCAGAAAAAAATATTATTTCACAATACAATTATTATAATTTTATTGATATTTTTACAGTTGAATATTACAATAATACTTTTTATCATTTTCAAATTTTTAATAATGATAATAATTTCACAGTTATTATTATTATTATTATTTTAGATTGATATATTATCAGTTATTTGGTCAGCTTGTGCAGCCCTACAAACATATATTATGTATCAGAAAAATTGCAAAGTTGAGCAATAGAGCCTAAGTTTTTTTTAGGTAATGAAAGAAGCTAAAAAAGGTATTTTCCCAACACATTTCTTTAATTCCCTTTAAAACCATGCTATTTTTCCAGAATCAATCAAAGCAGAATTCATCTCTTTTCCACCACTGTTTTGGGATTCAACAGACAGGAGATCTGGCAACACAGTGTGATCCAGAGCGACAGGCAGCAAGTGTCTGTCATTGACCCTTAGTCACTCATTCTGTGTTTACAACCGAAGAACGGCCTTCACACACACACACATTGATCAGCATGGTACTCATGTCCTGTCAGAGTCACACACCATCTGGAGCTGGTGAGAAAAAAGAAAAAAAGAGAGAGAAATTCCCAAACATTTCTGTTGTAAACACTCATGGAGGAGTAAGTGCTCGTCGTTCCTGCATCGCTGCCTCCTTCTCCTCCTCTTTCCCCTTGACTCGGTCCTGCTCTCACGGCTGTAATTACAGTGACGCTGCGGCAGCATCATTATACGCTCGTCACCTGCTGACAGACCCCAGAGAAAAGATCCCAGCAGCAGCAGCAGGAGCGCTGAGAGGATGACTGCACTGAGGGAACCACTGCATGAGACTGAAAACCTAATCCTGCTCTGTCCCTGACTCCAACCAATCTGCTTCTGAACCAAAACCATCCGTTTCTGAGTCCAAACAGTCTTCCCTTGACTCCAAACAATCTGTCCCTGGCTCTAAACAATATGCACGGCTACGAAAACTCATTCCAGACTCCAAAAACTCTTCCTCTGATTCCAAACACTCAGCTCTGACTCCAAAAACTAAAATAACTTCATTTCATCAAACTACGAAGAGATCAGAATCTGATGTATGTTTTTGTTGTTGTTGTTGTTTTATACTGAAGCACAATAAAAATAAATTGAACTAATTAAGAAACAGAAGATTATATCTCACTTTTTCTGTCTTTTTTTTTTCAGAGTAACTTGGCGCACAAGGGCCAGAATCACAAAATAGAATTATTCTTAACAGTCGTTTTCTTCTTATTTTCGAACTAAGAATATTTTGTATACCTAAAAAATGCTCTTAAGACAAAACTTAAGAAGAACTCAAATCTTGAAAAGAATGTTCTTAAAAATCATTGTAAATAACTTATTTTAAGTATTTACTCATTATAAAATAATGTGTGTGTGTGTGTGTGTGTGTATATATATATATATATATAGTAATTTTTGATAATTTAAGAACTTACCTTAGGAAGTTTAAGTTTTTTTTTCTCTAAAGAACACTTTTTTAAATCAGGCCTCTTAAAATTGCATCACCCTCTTTTCTACACTTATGGACATGATGTAATCATGCAATAATGAATAGGATACCCCTGAAATTTCCCGGCAAATCAAACCGCTCCTAATATAAATCATTATTGTATCTTACCACAGAATATCACAGAACACTGATTATTTCATGCACTTGTTCAGTAATGCCATTTTGTTCACTTTTACCCCAAAAATCTTTCATAGCGCAACTTTAGAAACATTAATGATATGCACAACTTAGAATTCACTGAATTTACTGAAGATGGTATTTTTTACCACCAGTGTGTAAAGCTCAAATCTCCAAACATAATTCACTGGTGTCCTTGGCCAAGTTGTTCATTCAGAAATGTAATATGCCGTCTTAGTCAATACGCACCATTTGGTGTTGGTCCATTAAGTTTGGCAGGAGTGCTGAGCAATACTGGAGTGATGGGAGACTTCAGTTTCTGCTGAAAGAACACGCAGACTTTAGTTGTAGAAAAGACAGATAACATGAATGTGATTTCATTAGACAACAGATCCTGCAGTATTTGAAAGCATGTGCTGCTTAGTTTGATATATTCTGATCTAATGCAATGACATTCATATACATTTCAAGTCTGACTTGAATTAGTTCACCCAAAAATGAAAATTTGCTGAAAATGTATTCACTCTCAAAGCCATCCAAGATGTAGATTAGTTTGTTTCTTCATGGAAACAGATTTGACTCACTAATGGATCCTCTGCAGTGAATGGGTGCCGTCAGAATGAGAGTCCAAACAGCTGATAAAAACATCACAATAATCCACAAGTAATCCTACACCACTCCAGTCCATCGATTAACATCTTGTAAAGTGAAAATCTGCGTGTTTGTAAGAAACAAATTCATCATTTTTAATTTCAAACTGTTGTTTGTGGGTAAAATATGAGTCTTCTATCCATAATAATGCTTTCTGCAGTGAAAAAGTAATCTCGTCTAAGAGAAATATGCCCAGATCAAGCACTATTTACAAGCAAAAACAGTTCTAAACAAATATGTGGGTGGATTTTAATGTGAAAGACAACAGGAGATGGACTTTTCACTGGATGAAGTGTTATTATGAATTATATTTTTGGCCATAAGCAACGGTCTGTATTTGTTTCTTACAAACCTGCAGTTTTTCACATTACAGGATGTTAATTGATGGACTGGAGTGGTGTGGATTACTTGTGGATTATTGTGATGTTTTTATCAGCTGTTTGGACTCTCATTCTGACGGCACCCATTCACTGCAGAGGATCCATTGGTGAGTAGGTGATGTAATACTACATATCTCCACATCGGTTCTGATGAGGAAACAAACTCATTTTCATATTGGATTGCCAAAGGGTGAGTAAATTGTAAGCTAATTTTAATTTTTGGATGAACTATTCCTTTTGAACTATTAAGTGTCCTAAGCTTAAACATAAAATGACTGAAGTGAAATGATAGAAAGATTTGAGCGATTCACAAATGCTATTGGATTCGTTCCTATCCTCTGGGCCCCGCAGCACTGTTGTGATCCTGTTGTTGGCTCAGATGCGGTTGGATCTATTCGTGCCTAAATCTGTTCCGAATGGATCCAAGCACCTGCTGACAGAGCGGTTTTATCTTGACTTCACGCAGCACCCAGACAGCCACTGAAGTTCACGTACTTGACAGTCATCCAGAGATTTCTCTCTTTCCCTCCTTTCAGTTTTCTATTGCTCTCTCTCTTTCTGGCATCAGTTGGCACTAAGGTAAATCAGGCCTGAGAGCTCGGCTGTTCATTTACGGGGTTTGTTCCCAGTAGAGGTGAGACTGAGTGATTGTTGTGTGGTGTACAGCGGTGGCAGAAAGTCTGGGACTCTGAAGAACTTTATCTCCAGTCTGGATGACTCAATCGCTCTGAACTTTTGGGCAAAAAAAGTTTTCTACTGTACAATTCATGTGATACAGTGGAACTGTCTCACAAAACTCTCACAGATCATTTTTTATTACATTTTTAATCTTATTTTCCTTTAAAAACCGCAGCATTCTGATATGTAAAATATGAAAGCTGAATCTAAATGATTTAGTGGATATCTGATAGTCGGATTACTACGCAAGAACAATTTTCCTCTCCAAAGAGCAGATAAGCCATTATCAAGGGACATTTTAAAACCATTCAGAAAGTAATTTATAACTCAAACTCTCTTTGTCAGAACTGAATATTAGAATACTGTATACTGGACGGTGTATACTGGCTTTTAAAGTATGGGAAACAGAATGCAGTATGTATCAGGACTGTTATATTTTCTGCCATCATTATTGGTTATAGAAGTAACAGCACATCTCTCCCAACAAGACACATGATTTAAGGAATAACCTTAAATATGAGCAATAGTCACAGTGATGATTGCCTTAGCAAGCACCATTAATGATAAATATGTTAGTACAGTAGTGCATTGTTCTCACTTGACCTCATTATGTTGCATGGCTAATTCGGAAGTGGCATCCAGTCTTGGAAAGTTATTTTGAATTTTTTATTTCATTTTTTGCAAAGATGTCTTTTGGTAGTTTAGGCTAATAACAAATCAGGCCAATTAAATTAAAATTAAAATAAATAAATAAAAACAATAAACAACAAATAAAAAAACAATAAAAGAAATAAATACATAAAAAGGAAAAATGTTTAAAATGCATTAGAAAAATCTGAAAAAAAGTTATCTGAAAACAACTCTTATGGTATAAATAAACTAAACTAATAATACAATTAAATAAACTAAAATATATAAACAATACATAAATAAAACTCATAAAAAAATTAAAAAAAGTTCCAAATGCATTAGAAAAATCAGAAAAAGTTATCTGAAAACAAGTCCTATGATTATAATAATAAGAGTAATAATAATAATAATAATAAGATAATAATAATAAATGTAAAGTAAATGTTATATATATATATATATATATATATATATATATGTGCAATAGATAAATAAAATACAAATTAAATCAAATAAAATGCTTCAATAATGCTTCAAATGCATTAGAAAAATCTGAAGAAATTCTGACAGTATTTATAATAATAATAATAACAATAAATAAATAAATAAAATTGAAAAATGCTTCAAATGCATTAGAAAAATCTGAAGAAATTCTGACAGTATTTATAATAATAATAATAACAATAAATAAATAAATAAAATTGAAAAATGCTTCAAATGCATTAGAAAAATCTGAAGAAAATTCTGACAGTATTTATAATAATAATAATAATAATAACAAAATAAATAAATAAATAAAATTGAAAAATGCTTCAAATGCATTAGAAAAATCTGAAGAAAATTCTGACAGTATTTATAATAATAATAATAATAACAACAATAAATAAATGAATAAATAAAATTGAAAAATGCTATAAATGCAATATAAAAATCTGAAAATGTTCTTTTTTTTATCTGATAATGTTCTCTGAAAATAAACTTCCTGTTTTGACATCCATTCCCTTTTCTGTTATTCTTTCTTACCTGGCATCTACTGTTGTCATGGTGGTTGTCAGAGATGTCGTTCAGTATCACGTGTCTTTGTATGGGCAGCCAGCCGAAGCGAACCGGAGCGAGAGCACAGAACTGAGCTCTTTCTGCAGCGAGAGCAGCTTTAATGTGAACAGACTCCAGGCTGCTCGAGGAGCTTTCACGCACACTGGGACAGACACTAGGGGTCTGATTCCTCCTGCGGAGCGAGGAAACATCAGGACATAGCAGGTTACTTCCTGCCATCTCATTCGGGAGAACTGGCATTGATACCGTCCTGTCCTCAAACTGAGGTATTTGATTCTGAGGCCGACGTGATTGGAGTCTCTCCAGTGTCTGAAGCCATTTGTCCATCCTGCCACCCTCTATGCAGCTCAGAGGACGAGCTCCGCGAGGGGGCTCGTAATAACCCCGCTCCCCAGGCCTCCTCCATGATGAGGACCTGCGAAGGAGACTCGTGCTGTTTTTGCCAGCTGCACCATGGGGCTGAAGTAGCTGCCGCCAGCCCTCAGGCTTCACATCCTCCATAATAAACTCTGAGAAAGACATTGAAAATGGATCTTAACGGGATCATTCACCCAAAAATGAAATTTTGCTGTTCATTTACTGACCCCCAGGCCAAGATGTAGGTGACTTATTTTTCTCAGTAGAACAGTAAAGAAGATTTTCATCTGAAACCGTGGTCCTTGGTGATTCATTAAATACATTAAATAGTCAGCGGTTGCACGTTTTTGGGAATAAAAAAAGCAAGAAACATAAAATTAATACTCAAGACTTGGCTGACGATATATTGAGGTCTTATGAAGTGAAATGATTGGTCTGTGCAAAAAACTGAACATTATTTACACCATTATAACCTGTAATCCAGAGCCTAAGGCAAGCAGGGAAATACAATTATTTTCCACAAACTGATTCTTTTGGACAGCTCATTTCAATGAATTGGTTCAGTTCACTGGTTTATGTAATCATGCAATGACGTATAGACAATTATATTATTGAAGCACACAATAATGATGTGAAACGTGGATGTTTTACTTGTCCAATGCATATAAAATGAAGAAACTAGTCTTCATCAGGTAATCTTTTTACATAAACCATGAGAAACCATAAAAATGTTCATTTGGCCCCTTCATTAAAGTGCTCGGTTCACACATGCACATGTCAGCGGCTCATCGGTCTTCGGTCCGAGTTGAACTGTTTCCTCAGTTCGGTGACTGTTGGAGGAACTGAAGCACTGAATGAATTCATTTATCATAGGATCAGATACACCACTATTTTGGCTTATTTTGAGTCAACGCGACTGTCAGACATCTAAAAGTGAGTTTTGATTGAGTAACTTGTAGATCTATGCTGTTTCAGACGATTCAGTCCAATTTGGTGAACTCATTTAGTTCACTATAAAGAACCAGTTCAAAAGAATGATTTGTTTGTGAAATGGACATCACTCTGGGCTGTGTACCTAAACTATGGATTATAGGAAATAATGTTATAAAATAATGTTTTGTTTCTTGCACAGGCCGATCGTTTTGCTTCATAAGACCTCAATATATCGCCAGGAGCCATTCATTTTGTGTTGCCTGATATGCTTTTTAATCTAAAAAATGGGCAGCCTTTGACTCGCATTTTATAGATCACCAAAGACCATGGGTTCAGCTAAAAATCTTCTTTACTGTTTTACTAAAGAAAAAAGTCACCTACATCTTGGATGGACTAAGGGTGAGTAAATTAACATCACATTTTCATTTTTCAGGAACTATCTCTTTAAGAACAAGAAAGCACACCCTAATTGAGTTTCACAGTGTTCACACTACGTTTTCTCATAAAGTCAACGTACATGCACATCCACTCTTGTATTTCAGTTAAAAATACACCAAAAACACCTTAAAAATATAAATTCTCTGAGCTGCTTTCAGATTTTTCTATTGCTGTTGGCAAATAGTTTCATAGATTTTTTACAGTGACGTCCTAATTGAGCTCAGACTGCTTAGTCAATACAATCCTACACAAACACACTTAAAAACGCCAATACTCAACGAGCTGACATGACAGCGTGCACGGTAAGCAGAACAGTTTACCTGCGTCACACGGCTCTGAAGAGGACGACACAATTTGACTTCAAGAGGTGATAGCACTGTGACAATCTCAGCTTTCCTTCCATGTCTCCTTCTCTCACAGTGTGAAGAGAGACCACTGGTGCTGTCTCCTCTCAGCCATGACTATAAATGTGTGTGCAAGTCTGAAGGAACAAAAGACTTACAGAACGACTTTTATTTATCACTGGGAGAGAGATGTGTGTGTGTGAGTGTGTGTTTGCTCGCAGCCAGTAAATACCCCCTTTTTCAACCTGGACATGTTGTCTTGGAATTGTTTTGTTTACTCTCAGAGATGCCTTTAACGTTTGTCTTGTAGTCACAAAGGAGTCTTCAGTTTAATACAGATAACCTATAGTGAAAAAGCATTATCTGGATAAACTGTATACTTTGTACTACTTGCATTTTCTTCTCTTTCAGTGTTTTTTTAAAGGAAAAGGAAACTAGTACATATTTGGAGAGTGCAAAACTCACTGCCGCAATGGATTTTGTGGGTGGATTTAACAAGCTAATGAGTGGGTGGTTGCTAGGTAGTTGCTTGCCAAGCAACCAAGTCAAAAGCTCCAACTTTGGTATAATATTTTGGTCTCTAGATATGGCTCGTTATCTCCTTCAATATGAATTGATTGGATTGTTTCCAATTATCCACCAAGCAAGAAACTCTGAAAATCACTTAGAAAAGTAACAGCAAAAGTTTGTTGAACAAGCTGCACAATATAAACAATCATTAATGTCTTTAACACAAACTTAGTAACACTGGAGTTTGTTCAAATCACTGAGCCTACATATGAGCAATATTAATAGTGATGCTTGTCTAAGCAAACACCTATGGTACAGTCAAGGTATCGGATTATTAGATGTAGTGTAATATATGTGACACTTACAAACCACCGAGTTTTTCACATGCAAACACCAAAATCAATTTTCTGAAGTCATACTGAGATGTGGATTAGAAGTGCATCATGTAACACACACAGAGCTTCTGCTATCCCGTGGTTTGGAGCAGGACATGTGATCGCCTTCAGGAGATTAGAGCTTCAGGGAGCTGAATCAGATGATGAGGTTGTTCATGTTTGTGTCGGGACACCCACATGATCTCTCAAGACCACAAAAACACATCTTCAGGGTGAATACAGTGCCCTCCACTATTATTGGCACCCTTGATAAATTGAGCAAAGGCAGCTGTGAAAATAAATCACATTGTTTATCCTTTTGATCTTTCCCTCAAAAAATTTACAAAATTCTAACCTATCATTGAAGTAAAACATGAAATGAGAAAATCTCATGATGAAATAAATGTTTTTTAATGGATGTTGGCCACAATTATTGACCCCTGAAATTCTTGTAAAATATCTCTAAGTATATTCCATTCATATTTAAATTTTTTAGCACACAGGGTGACTAGGAGCATGAAATTGTCCAGCCACACTTCCTGTCAAGATTATAAGTATGAGGAACACAAAGACCAAATTCCCGTAATCATTCATCACAATGAGAAAAACCAAAGAATTATTTCTGATGTGCAGCAAAAGATAATTGAGCTTCACAAATATGAAGTGGCTTTAAGAAAAGAGTGACAGTGAAAAATCCCATTTCCACCATCAGGGCAATAATTAAGAAAACCAGAAAATGTTATGAAAACCTGGAAGAACGTGTGTCTATTCGTCCTAATCACGGTGAGGAAGAGAGTTTGATGCTAAAACTCTCCAAGGACCAGCTGGAAATCAGAATAAGTTGGGTTCGGGGTCAGAAAACATTAGAAAAAAATTGTCAAAAGTCCCTCATCACCACATGTTGTTTGGGAAGGTTTCAAGAAAAAATCTCCTGCTCATCCAAAAACAATCTCCAGCATATTCAGTTATCAGACATACTGTAACTTCAAGTGGGACTGGCTTCTATGATCAGATGAAACTAAAAAATGAGCTTTTTAGAAGCAAAACTCAAGATGGGTTTGGTGCACACAGGGATAAAAAAGTACCCCATGTGTACAATGAAATATTCTGTATTTTTTATGTTGTGCTATTTTTCTGATGGAGGTCCGAACATCTTGTTTAGACACATGGCATCATGGATTCTATTAAATAACAACATATAAAAAATCAATAAGTGCTGACCCTGTTAGAAATCTTATAATGGGCCATGTTTGGATCTTCCAACCGACAACAATCCAAACACAAACCTCAAAATCAACACAAAAATGGGTCACTGAGCACAAAACCAAGCTTCTGCTATGGCCATTCCTGTCCTCTGACCTGAACCCTATAGAAAATGAGTGAGGTGAACTGAAGAGGAGAAGCACCAACATGGAGCTGTGAATCTGAGGATCTGGAGAGATTCTGATGAAGAAAGTCTCTGATCTCTTATCAGGTGTTCAAACTCTTCAGGCATTTAGGAGAAAACTCAGAGTGTACCCGAAAGGACGTTGCAATAATTGGGTGCCAATAATTGTGGCCACATGAATAGAGAAAGATTTCTTACACAATGAGATTTCCCCCCATTTTCAATTGTTTTACTTCAATGATAGGTTGGAATTTTGTGAATTTTTGGAATGAAAGATAAAAAGGATAAACAATGCAGATTTATTTTCACAGACGACTTTGCTCATATTTATCAAGGGTGCCAATATTAGTGGAGGGCACTGTAAGCTCTGTCCCGGGTTTTTGTACACAACCCGTCCGTTCTGCTGCTTCAGGATCAGGATCAACAACCCTTTGACCTGTAAGAAAGAGAAATCACAAGTGAGATCACTTGGAAGGTGCTGCTGTGTGTATTTATTTATACACCATGCTAAAAATAATATGCTTATAAAGCATAAAAATACCATGCTAATAACATGCTAAATTCACGTACTTGTTTCTCAGAAAAACATCCTACAGCCAGTTATTCTACTTTGAAATCTGTGTCGGAATGCCTGTTTTTGTTTTGGTCTGTGTGCAGAAAACACAGCGTATTGCAGCCATGGAAGCCAGCAAAAGAAGCAGGTCAGAGATTGCAGATTCTACCTGACCTAGAAAGCCTCGGCATCTATCTAAAAAAATCTCTATGACCAGAGGAACATTAAAACGCAGACAAATCAACTCCTCAACTTACAGTGTAAAGCCTCTCATCTTTCATTGTTGTCAATCTGGCAACCCGCATAAGCAGGAGGGCGGGAGAAAATAACTCTCTCCAATATTTTGAAATTGGACTGCAGTACCCATTTCAACGAAGCTGCCAATATTACATACTGCACCTTTAGTATCTCAACTGTTTTGTTTAGTAAAAATGGAGACTTTTACATCAGAGGTATCTCCTAAGAAAAAGGCCCAGAAAAATAATGTCTTAATAATATCTCCAATAATATATATTCTATAATTCTATAACTCTATATTCAAATACCAATCAGTAAACAATGCATCCTGGCAAACCTGTACATTACTTAAGATATTCAGCTCAGCTACGATTGATAATGTTTACATTCTTCTGGAAAATCTGAGACATTAAAACTGTTCACACACTGAGGATTCATCTTTGCTGTGTGAATTGGGACAAACTGCTGCAGTAAAGACATTAAGCTTTCTTAAATAGCTTACCGTTTTCTTCTCAGCCTGAATATAGACTTTTTTGTTTCATGTTAGACACAGAAATGCAGCTTTTCCCAGAGGTTACTGCGTCTAACCTACATCATTATTGTAATTACGCTGACTCTTGTGTTTCCTGTCAGCCCCTATGGACACGGAAAGAAAACTATGTTCGGAATATATAAAGTACTCTACCATGCACAGTGTTTAATTTTTTTATAAAATGTTTCTAAAATCTTGGCACATTGGGAATAAAATTGTTCAGTTTGGTTAAAAATGTATTTAAAAGATCAACATTGCATGCATAAAGATAATACATACACTGTTCTTACTATTTTTGCAGTATGCATACTGTGCATAGTGTGTAATTAATATATATATTTTTTAATATAAATATATTCTCATCACATGACACTGTGGAAATAAAGATGTTTAGTTTGCATTTTCAGTAAAAATATCTTTAAAAGATCATGCATAAATTATATATGCATACTGTATACAGTACATACTATTCTTATTATTTTTGCAGTATGCATACTGTGCACAATGTGTAGTTTTTACTAAAATGTTTCTATAAATATTATTACATGGCATCTTGGAAAACAATGAGTCTTTTTAGTAAAAAAAATCTTAGTCTTAGTCTTAAAAAGATGTAATAAACAATATATGCATAGCTACTGTACTATGTTTGGAATAGTATACTACCTTGCTAGTCTTACTATTTTTGCAGAAGTGTGTAATTTTTCCTGAAATGTTTTTATAAATGTTTTCATCACTTGGCATCTTGAAAAAAATATTTTGTTAGTATTTTTAGCAAAACAAAGAAAATATCATTAAAAATATCAATATTGCACACATAAAGAACATACTATATTCATACTGATTTTATTATTTTTGCAGTATGCATACTTTGTGTGTGCACAGCGTGCAATTTCTGCTAAAATGTTTCTATAAATCATTCATCATATGGCACTTTGAAAAAAATTTTTTTTTTAAATAAAAAACAGTCTTAAAAAGATCAATATTGCATGCATAAAGAATATACGCATACTATATATTATGTTCAGGGTAGTATAATACCAAACTGCTCTTACTATTTTTGCAGTATGCACTGTGCACAGTGTTTAATGTCTTCTAAAATGTTTCTATAAATCTTCTCATTACAGGGAACCTTGGAAATAAAGACTTAAAAAGGTAAATATTCCATGCGTAAGCAATTAATGCATACTATACAGAGTATGCATACTGCAGAAGTATAGTAGTATGGTAGTATGGCGTTCTGAATTCAACGAGCAGAACTAGCAGCGCCCCCTGCAGACGGATGATGAATCTGAGGGAAAGTGTGTGATGTGTTCTCGTTAGGGGGAAGACTGATATGAAGTATAAATAAACATGTAAAGGCAGATTGGTGTGTGTTGGGTTTGTTCCTATGATGTTGGGACATGTCAACATTCTTCTGCTGATAACAAATATCTTCATCATTAGAGGAGAGAGAGAAGGAAAAGAGAAATGAAAGCTTGTATGACTCACACAATCAAAACAGCTCTGTACATCTATTTCATGTTTATTCCCAGCCATTATTTTCCTGTGATCAATTTGGTATTTGTTTCTAATTTTAAGTGGGTAATTTGCTGTTTTGTTCTCGGTGCTTTGGGCCGTGACTCATGCCTCAGCATGGCTTACTCTCTGTATTTACGGAGGGATTTTCTAATTAAAGCTGTCAAATGTCTCAGAGGCTTAGAGCAAACAAATAAGAAAGGCACAGGAGAACAATTAAAGGAATAATTCACCCTGAAACAAAACTTCTGTCAGCATTTACTCCCCTCATGTCGTTCCAAACCCTTTTGATGCTATTTCTTCTCGTGGAGATGTTAAGCTGTATGTTCATGATGCTCTTTGAAGCTCAAAAGTCAACAAAAAGTATCATAACATCACTTTTACAGCTCTATACAATTTTATGCATATAATATGTGTGTGTGTGTGTGTGTGTGTGTGTGTGTGTGTGTGTGTGTGTGTGTGTGTGTGTGTGTGTGTGTGTTTGTGTGTGTTTGTATTTTCTAATTTTCTGCAAAGCCTGATTAGAATCTATGCATAAAATTGTGATATTTACTTATATTTACAGCATATATTTCATTTTGTTTAGACAGTATAAACTCTTCGTTGACGCTGTTGTCCTCTTACACAGTAAAAATGAAAAGTTGTAAATAAGATTATTGGAGTATGTTTCTATAAGAAAATACACTTTACTTAAAGCCTTTGTGTGTAATGCATTATAAAAGTAGGTTTAATGCAGGGGTCACCAAGTTCGGTCCTGAAGGGCCGGTGTCCTGCAGAGTTTAGCTCAACCCTAATCAAACACACCTGAAACAGCTAATCAAGCTCTTACTAGGCATACTAGAAACTTCAGGCAGGTGTGTTGAGGTAAGTTCAAGCTAAACTCTGCAGGACAACGGCCCCCCAGGACCGAGTTTGGACACCCCTGGTTTAATACATTAATTATACCTTATAATGCACCTTACAATGCATTACATTGTACAGTCTCATGAATAATTGTAACCACAGTTAATACATTATAACACTTATTGATTCATTTTTACAGTATGCATTTTATATATCGGTTGTAATTATTTACAACAAGATAATTATAATGTATTACAATACACATTATGAATAATTATAATGCATTATACCCTTTAATATCCCTTTATAATGCATTATACATAAAGGCTTTAAGCAAAATACTATTTAAGTCTTTCTACTTCACATTTTCACATTTAATTCAATGTGTTACTTGCTGTTTCTTCCTAATTACTTGTAAAATTTACTAGCAATTTCTATGTGAAAATAGTTTCAAAGTAATGTTTTCCAAGTTAAGTACATATAGTACACTTAAAAAAACCTTTATTTGTGGTGGAAGTGAAGCCACAACTAAAGGACAGTAGTAGAATTTAATAGAGTAACTTTGACTAACATTTGATATTTGACTACATTTTTTATGATGGAGTTTCATAGTTTTTTATTGCTTTTTTTGTTGATTGGGTGTGGGACAAGATAATAATACATAAATAAATTTGAAATGTGCCAAAATTAAATTAAGAATATATTTTTAAAGCGACTTTCACATAGCATTAAAAATAAATCTGCTTGTTTTAGCAATAGTAATAATAGTGCTTGGCTTAGCAAACACCAATAAAAAGCTGCAAGACCTCTCTTTCTGCTGCACGTTTCACTGGGTAATGATGATGAAGTGTTTGAGCTCTATTCTTCAGGCTGAGAGAGCGAGAGAGAGGTGTTTAATGTGACAGGGTCCACACTAAACCAACAGGCCTCTGATATATACACTGATGAATGGTAAACAGCCTCTTCACCCCGCCGCGGGGACAGAAAGTGCTTACACTAGGAGAATAAATCATTCATTTCTCATAAAGGCATCTATCTGTGGGCTAACAATGAAAGCACATTTCTGTAACATTTACACCGAAGCTTCAGATGAACACAAAGAATGCAGGAGCTTCTTTTAATGTTGTTTTAGTCAAATTCTTAAAACATTAACTGCAGGCTACAAAACACAACGGCAAATGAACAAAGAAGTGGAAGCGTTGCATGCATAAATGTCATCAAAAAGGCTCATTCTCGAAATGTTTTGCTTAGTGTAATGATTCAAAAGACAGTCTTTGTCCCACAGAGCAGCTTTAATTGCAAGCATCTGGGGATGGTTTGTGTGCAAAGCAGCATACTTTCACAGAAACAACAATTAACCTCAAACAGAGTGATAATTTCTCTGGAAGAGCAGGAATTAAGTGAAGTCGGTGGCTATGAGACAGTATCCCAGAGCAATCTTTTCTAATTGGTCCCCATAATCAAATTTTCAGCAGTCGCCACAATCTGCAGCTATTTATGACAGCGAAAATTGTCTCGTTATGAGTATTAGAGGATTCATAATGTATTATGCTGTGCTGTTCATTTTGTTTTCCATATTTTTATAAAAAATATTTTTTTACTCAAAAATGGATCAGACGCAGTGGAAAACAGATTAGACTGTCTGTTTAGACCCCGGTTAAAATAAACATTATAAGAAATTGACCATATGAAAATGACATTACAAAGAGTTTCATCGTGGTTAATTCAAAATGAAAAAAATCCATTACAGTAGGCCATCATAAAGTGGCTTAAGGATCTCTGTTTAGATTCAGCTTTTATACATGCGTGCATATAGACATATATACATACTTATACACACACGGTGGTGATATGTATCTTATCATGGTTCCAATAAAAAATATGAAGCAGCACAACTGTTTTTAACATTGATAATAATCAGAAATGTGTCTTGAGCAGCAAATCAGCATATTAGAATGATTTCTGAAGATCATGTGACACTGAAGACTGGAGAAATTATGCTGAAAATTCAGCTTTGATCACAGGAATAAATTACATTTTATAATATATTTAAATAGAAAATAGGTATTTTAAATTTTAACAATATTTCACAATATTACCATTTTTTCCTGTATTTTTGAACAAATATATGCAGCTTTTGTTGAGCAGAAGAGACAAAATCTTACCAAATACCAACCCCAAACTTTTGAATGGTATATGTGTATTTATTTATTTATCTATTTATTTTTGCATAATTTGACAATATTAGAGCTTGATTAGATAGAAATGAAGCACAAAATATTCCTTTCACAATTTATTTTATTACAAATTATGGGAATGACGCCACAATTATGGGACAGTCGTGTCTTGGGTAAAAATGGAAACAATCTTCATACAAAATATACTTAAAGTGTTTATTTCGTGTTTTTAGACTTTTATCATTTTAAACATGTAATGATTAATGTTTTCATGGATTTTTATAGATTGGAAGCCTGTGGGGAAAACATAAATAAATAAATAAATAAATAAGACATTTTAATGTGACATTCACATAACTAATATTAATAAATCTATGCGTTTCAATAAAAAAAACATTAAAAAAAAACATACTCCTGGAACTTAAAAGTATCCGGTGTTGAAGAAATGTATGCCATGTCAGCACAGGTGTAGTGCTTTTACTTTCCTCTGGTATTTTGGCTGAAATCGCAGTTACCATGGTATTATTTGTGAGGGACTGACCGGTCGTCCGGTGACGCTGGTGTCCCACATGACAACAAGTTTCTCATATCTCCCCCTCGCGGTTCATGACTTCAGTGATGGTGGAAAATGGCGGCTAGATGAGTCTTTCCACTCCTACAGAGAAAAGAAAAAGTGTGTGGAAAAACTCTGGATATATATTTGGAATATCGACAACAACAGTCACGGGCGTCTCACAACACCTTCATCAGTGAGGATGTCGCGCTGGGTGCCCACGAAGAAGGAGAAGTATGGAGTAGGTGAGTAGAGAAGGACCAAACTTCTTCATGTCCCAGTAGAAAAGTTTTGGGAGAAACAGTGATTCGAGTTTCTCTGTGTTCCCGGCTGGTTTGGATTATTGAAGGAGGACTGTGCTGAAGTGTTTTTATGATTGTGGGTCAGTGTAATCAGTGCGCTATCGTGTATTTGGAGATGTGTGTGTGTATATGTGAGTGTTTTTTGGTGGAGAATGACACAGACGCGCCTAGTTCCAGTGTTTCCTGCGCGGCGGCCTGAATGGAGCTCATGGATTCATTGTTGCTCATTGTTAATCGCGCGTTGATACTTTGTAACAACTTTTCACGCTGATACGTTCTAAAGTCTCGCTCTTGTTGTGTTTGGCGCGGAAGATTGTGAACGCGCTACGTTCTAACAGCCGCCGCTGCTGCTGCTACTTTCAATCGCTCAATTGTTTTGTTTATATCTCAGCGTTCCCACTGTCACGGAGAACCTGAAAGTGTTAGGATATTTAAAAACTGTGATTTCCATTCACACAATTTCTGTAGTGAATATACATGGCCTAAAATTAGGATACACAGTGAACTGAAGTGCTTTAATAAATCTGTATCGAACTCTAATAACTGGAAAACTCATGCAAAGTTATTGGTCGAAAGGCGTGGGAAGCCTGATGTAAACACATTCGTTTTATTGGGCTACTACATACGTGTAACTGTTCATATCTGGGGAGTTTTAGAGCCTTTTTTAGCGAATGTTTCATAAATGTACGTGTAAAGTGATTTGTATTTTGTGCCTATATCGCATTCATCTCTCTGAAATACTTCATTCTGATTGGTTAGCATCATTGGTCAGCATTATTTCAGTCACTGCTCACCTATATTTATGTCTTACATTATTTCTCTGCTTCCTTATGACTTACTGTACAAATCTGAAACTAACATAACTACTGTTCCTATACAATGTGCCCAAGTATGCATAGAACTAGATGTTAATCAGACACATCAGTAAAGGAAAGTTGAACTGTATTTTCCAGGCGTTTCTTCCTTCTCGTATGTAATGATAGACTAGAATGATTTCATGCTATTCGCTGTGTGCTGCCTCATTCCTCCAGCTGTGATTGACAGCTCTGAGTTTACATGGCATGATTAAGCATGAAATATTGCACTGGATGATGTGGAAGCTTGTTTTTGTTTTTCATGGGATAAAACAAAAACAAACAAACAAAAAAAACTAAAGGTAATTGCAACTTTTTCTCTCACAATTCTGAATAAACTTGCAAGATGTAAACACAGAATTGTGAGATAAAAAGTCAAAGTAATTTTTTTTGTTGTAATTGCATCAGGCTGATGCTGTTGGTGTTTTCTAACTGAACTGTTTCTTTGAACGTCCATTGTAGTAGTTAAAGGGATAGTTCACCCAAAAATGAAAATTCTGTCATTTACTCACCCTCAAGTAGTTCCAAACCTGTATGAATGTCTTTGTTCTGCTGAACACAAAGGAAGATATTCTGAAGAATGTGTGAAACAGAGCAGTTCTGGGGCACCATTGACTTCCATAGTATTTTTTTTCCTACTATGGAAGTCAATGGTGCCCCAAAACAGCCTGGTTACAAACTTTCTTCAAAATATCTTCCTTTGTGTTTGGCAGAACAAAGACATTCATACAGGTTTGGAACTACTTGAGGGTGAGTAAATTATGACAGAATTTTCATTTTTGGGTGAACTATCCCTTTAATACAGGTGCATCTCAATAAATTAGAATGTCGTGGGAAAGTTCATTTATTTCAGTAATTCAGCTCAAATTGTGAAACTCGTGTATTAAATCAATTCAATGCACACAGACTGAAGTAGTTTAAGTCTTTGGTTCTTTTAATTGTGATGATTTAGGCTCACATTTAACAAAAACCACCAATTCACTATCTCAACAAATTAGAATACTTCATAAAATCAATAAAAAAAAAATTATTTTTAGTGAATTATTGGCCTTCTGGAAAGTATGTTAATTTACTGTATATGTACTCAATACTTGGTAGGGGCTCCTTTTGCTTTAATTACTGCCTCAATTCGGCGTGGCATGGAGGTGATCAGTTTGTGGCACTGCTGAGGTGGTATGGAAGCCCAGGTTTCTTTGACAGTGGCCTTCAGCTCATCTGCATTGTTGGGTCTGGTGTCTCTCATCTTCCTCTTGACAATACCCCATAGATTCTCTATGGGGTTCAGGTCAGGCGAGTTTGCTGGCCAATCAAGCACAGTAACACCATGGTCATTGAACCAGCTTTTGGTACCTTTGGCAGTGTGGGCAGGTGCCAAGTCCTGCTGGAAAATGAAATCAGCATCTCCATAAAACTTGTCAGCAGAAGGAAGCATGAAGTGCTCTAAAATTTCCTGGTAGATGGCTGCGTTGACTGTGGACTTCAGAAAACAAAGTGGACCAACACCAGCAGATGACATGGCAGCCCAAATCATCACTGACTGTGGAAACTTCACACTGGACTTCAAGCAACATGGATTCTGTGCCTCTCCACTCTTCCTCCAGACTCTGGGACCTTGATTTCCAAATGAAATGCAAAATTTACTTTCATCTGAAAAGAGGACTTTGGACCACTGAGCAACAGTCCAGTTCTTTTTCTCCACAGCCCAGGTAAGACGCTTCTGACGTTGTCTCTGGTTCAGAAGTGTCTTGGTAGCCCTTTTCCTGAAGACGTCTGAGCGTGGTGACTCTTGATGCACTGACTCTAGCTTCAGTCCACTCCTTGTGAAGCAATCCCAAGTGTTTGAATCAGCTTTGCTTGACTGTATTCTCAAGCTTGCAGTCATCTCTGTTGCTTGTGCACCTTTTCCTACCCAAATTCTTCCTTCCAGTCAACTTTTCATTTAAAATGCTTTGATACAGCACTCCGTAAACAGCCACACCTTTCAGTAATGACCTTCTGTGACTTACCCTCTTTGTGGAGGGTGTCAATGTTCGTCTTCTGGATCATTGCCAAGTCAGCAGTCTTCTCCATTTATTGTGGTTTCAAAGAACAAGATATATCCAGAATTTATACTGTATGGATGGTCATTTATTGAAACTCAAATGTAAATATTCTAATATTTTGAGATACTGATTTTTGACTTTCATGAGCTGTAAGCTCTAATCATCAAAATTAAAACAAAAAAAAACTTTTGAAATGTTTTACTTTACATGCAATGAATCTAATATGAGTTTCACTTTTTGAAATGAGTTACAAGAAAAAAAATTACTTTTTCACGACATTCTAATTAGAGATCGACCGATATATCGATTTACCGATATTTTTCCTGATATTTAAGCATTTTACCATAATCGGATATCGGTTTTGTAATATCGGATTTTCCGATAAACGCCGCCATCTTGTGGGTGTTTTAAGAATTGCACGCATGATCGCCATTACAGCGCATCTGAGGGGAGACGAGACAACGGCGTGCACAGGTAAAGTATTACTTGCTTTGCTGTAATTAGTACATTTTATTTAACATAACAGCAATTAATGCACAAATTAGATGTGATACATATGCTTGATATGTAGTTTATGCAGCTTGGCTCTAAGAAATAGACGAGTCACGTAAGATAATCCGTCAAGTACTGTCCCAATAGTAACTTTGCATGAATTAAATAATACAGCCATGAATGAGCGCAAGTTGGAAGTAAAAGCGCTGAATTAAATTCTCTCTCTGTTGTATATTTGCTCATCATTAGTCTCGTGAAGCCGCTTCATATTGCTGTTCACTCAGTGGGTTGTTGCTCAGGAAATGCTACAGCACGGCCACCGCATGTAACTTTTAAAAATATTCACGATTAAAACACCGTAATTATATAAACATTTACTATATAACCATCAATTCCCTAATAAACATCCTAGTAAACACAACTCCAGTGTTTCCCACACATAGACTTTACCTGGGTGGGCTGCCCAGGTATATTAACGGCCGCACCAAGTATATTTGGTGACACATTTTTGTTTTTATTACTATTATTATCTTACACTTTTTTTATTTATTTTTTTTATTTTTTTTATCCGCCCGAGATAATGAAACCATCCGCGATCGATTAACTAGTTGAAAATCTCCCCGCGCCTGACGCGTTTCACACTGCTCGTTCTGTGTGCTCAAGAACTGTAGACACTCCCTCAGACAAGCTCTCTCTCTTTATTTGTGGCGGGCTGCAACAATATCCACCGCCCGCTGCCATCAGCTCCTGCCTCTCACACACAAGAGCGCGACTTTCAGTATTTAGCAACTTTCAGACCCTTTTGGCGGCTTTTTTCCCACAACAGGTACATACTGACAAACCTAGCGACTTTTTTTGAAAATACCTTAGCTATCGTTCAATTGGAATTTGTCTCCAGTAACGTTACTGCCCCGCGAGTGCGAGATCTGACTCTCCCGGCGCAGTGTCGACTCTCTCTGCGTCTATTCTGTGCAGTGAGCGGCAGTGAAGCAGCGCATTAATTTGTCCGTAACGCAGCAAAATCGTCAGTAAATCATTTACAAAACAGCGTTTCCAAGCACCTGTCACTTACTGACTGTTTGGACTTTTAAATATGAACATAATTCGTCTGAATATGCGCATAGCTTGTTACTCAGACGCAGACAGTGCGCTGAATGAGACAAAACAGCAATATAGCCAAAACCACCGCATATAGTCGCTTTTTAGTGTAAGTTAGATGTATCTTTTATCTTTATCTTAGTTGTATAGGGTAAACATTTATATATATATATATATATAGTAAACGTAGTCAACATCTGTCAGTAGGTTAGTCTGTATAGGTTTATAGTGTTCTACTTCATTGTTGTATGTCTGTATTTATGTAGCACCGTGGTCCTGTGAGGCACGACATTTCGTTCCACTGCATGTCCCCACATGTAGCGGAATGACAATAAAGCTCAACTTGACTTGACTTGATATTGATTTTATCAGACGATGTTGCGATTATAAATCAGGATTTAAGGAGTATAGTGAGAGTGATTCCTGGTTAACATGTAAAATTAATGGTTCCTGTTTACTATTTATACTTGTTTTATGTATGACAACAGAAAGTATAATGTGAACAGCTTTATTGGCATTGTTGTATTAATTAAAGTATGTGACATTTAGAACAGATCTTAAGTGCCAAAACTCGTCTGAATGCAAACTTGACACA